>VXAK01021249.1:17461-38652 GCA_013399435.1 Arenaria interpres
CTCAGCAGAGCTTGTGAAGAGCGGGGAAAGTTCCGCGCTGGCGTCCCGAGCGCCCGCCCCGTCCTGCTGGGGGCAGCGGCGCTTTGGGAGGGAGCCGGTCACCCCCCGCACCTCCCCGCTGTCACTTTCCGACGGTGCCAGGGGAGAGGTGTAGTCACCGTCCCGTGACTCTTCCATCACTTCATCGTTACGATCATCGCCTGCTTATTTTACCCATTTTCCTTTTTATTTCTTTTTTTGGTGGAGGCAGCCCTGAAACCCCTTGCTCGGGGAAACCTCTCCCTGAGTTTGGATGATGTTTCCTTGGGGTGATCTGCTCGGTGTTCGGCGTTATGCTGAGCCCGTTTTCCCAGTACCAAGTGCAGTAGTGTACTCACAGCCTCGGAAAGCTGCCTTTCTGCAGCCGGGCATCCCCCACCTCACTCACAGCCGACCCCCGGAGAAGGAGGGGGTGCTGAGGATGGCGTCACTACAACTGTTTTATTTCGTAACAGTTGTGACTTAGGGCTATAACTGATTAGCTTCCGTCTCTCACGGGACTTCTAAATTTTTTTTCATCAGAGGTATTCCAAAAAGACACGTGCTGTAGGCGACTCTTTTCTGGCACTTCATAAGGCACGGATTAGTGGAATTGTACGTGTATTTAGGGTTTTCCAAGACTGTTACTGTGCTTTGGGCGTACCGAAGAAATAATTTTGTGTTAACTCTGGTATGAAAAGCTGAGTGGACTGTTCTGGTTCATCACCCGTGTCCCCTTGCATGCAGGAGTGTGGCTGTAACCTGGTGTTCCATGGATGAGGACGCACATTCATTCACACGCGCTTTCTTTTTTCTTTCTGTTCTGTCTTCTGCTGCATAAACCATTAATGCTGCATTTAACATTGTATCAAACATTGTTTCCCCAAATTACTAATAAATCAGCTTTTAGGATAAGCAACTGGCATTCTAGCTCATGGATATTTTTTTTCCATGTCATGATGTCACCTACTACGTCCTCATCAATACAGACCTTTAGCTAGAAGCTCTTATTGGACTCATTTCTAAATGAAGAGTGATAGCAGCTTGAGAATCAGGTGAGTCGAGCTCTCCCACACACAGCTTCCCAATGGAAAATATGCTTTTGGAGCCTCCAGAGAGCGTGGCAGTCCGAAGAGGAGAGTTACGAAAAAGCAGAAAAGATCTGAGCCACAAGCTGTTCTTACAATTTTAAGAAGTCAGTCCCATTGCCTCAAAGAGTCAGTCTACAAGTTTATGTCCTTTTTTTTCCACATGAAGATCGGAGAACAGGCCTCGAGAACAGTGCGACTGCCCTTTGTATTCTGAGCTCTTTTAAAAATAGATCTGGAGCTCACTGTATTTGTGATAATTTTTCCAGGCAAGTACATTACACTGAGTTCTGTTTGTAGACTATTCTTTGCAACAGCTAGAAATGCAGTAATATTAAACCACATAGAAGTATAAATTCTTAACTAATCATGGGATTGAAAGAGCTGAGGTTTTATGAGGATATCTGATACCCCCAAATTTGTAATAAAATCACTGGGACTAGCCCTAGGAATAGGGGGAAAAAAAAGAAACGTGCCTTCATCTTCCCATGCTTTCTTGTGTGAAGGATACAGAAACCACCCGTTAGCTGGTGGAGGAAAGGGTTAACAGCCTGGCCTTCAGAGCGAAGCTCTTGTTGACCCTAACCCTACCCTGGGACACCTGGCTGAAAGGGTATGCCTACAGGGAGAGCTTGCTAGCAGGAGGGAAAAATCCAAAGAGAAACACTTGGGAAAAGACTGCTTCAGCTCCAGGAGTCGGGTGGGCCGGCAGAAGGCAAACCCTTGCAGCACACAATGCAAGGCGATCGGGGTCATCCCTTGAAGGAACCAGACACTGTGAAAAAACGGACAGCTGTCACAGTCGGGTTTGTCCACGCAATTTCCCCAAAGGTTATGGATATAAAAGAATCAGTGGTTAGCAGAACGGTTTCGTATCTCGCAATTCAGCTGTTCAGTAGGAAGGTACGTGGAGGAGTCGTAAAGGTGGCCTCAGAAGGTCCCACTCTGGTGAGGCACCGGAGCTTCCCGCGGGGGGTGCTGCTGCCTCTGCTCCTGCAGCGCGGCGCTGGGATGCGCTCTCGGGAAGTGCCTGTTGCAGGCTCCTGGCAGCCCTTGTAGTTATTTTACAGCCTTCACGATACCATCTCTCCTGCTATCCTAGGGTTTTCAGAAACATCTCAGTTTATCCATTCTCTTCCTTTTTTCTTTCTGGCTTCTGATCTCTTGTAGTCCTGAATGGGGACTCGGAACCGCTTTTGCTGGTACTTGTGTGTGACGAGAGTTGTCAGGGGACCCTGGAACAGCATGAGTGAAGCTCCAGCTGAAGTTTACTGACAATCTCGAAGAGAGAATATACCTCTAAAGCCAGAGAGTGACTGTCAGGTAGACCAATCCTAAGATCTAAATCCTAAAAAACATTAGGAACAACACATTTGCGTGAGTTCCTTACCTCAGCAAGTCACATGAACTTGGCAAAATCCTTCTTCATAACATTTTACATGTTATTTATGTACGCTGTTTCAAACTTTATTGTTGCAATTTAAAAACTTTCAGCCTGAATTCATTCGTTCATTCCACTGGTGACACGAGCATTTAGCTTTATTATTCTTTTTCATCAGTGATTTTGTTCTGTTGATTCATATCCTCTTTAAGTCTCTGCTCTACTTAAAAAACAAGCTGAGTTTTTCGGTTCTCTTCTCAGAGAACAGACTCTCCTTACCCTAGATTCTTGTACCTTTTCCAGCAAATGGGCAGAGCAGAAGGAAAAAACCATTTTGAGGGAAAATAGGCTTCAAAGTTCCAGTAGGGCATTTCAAAACTTTTACCTCCTGTGTTTGTTTTGCAGGGAGTTTCCGCAATGGAGAAGAGGGAAGGTGATAATCACACCCTTGGTCAGAATGCAGGTCAGAGCATCATGCCGAGAAGAAACATGGGAAACCTTAACAACTTGGTAATGTTTCTGTAAAAAAAGCAGCTTATAAGTTACATGGAATATTGCAGTCTTTTATTTGATTTTGTCCGGAAACACTGTGTACCCATCACACTGGCATATCATCAGTACTTCTAAAGGCTTGTCACAATATTGACATGAAGAAATAAAAAGATAAAGAGCGTCTCATTCCATTTAATCACAGTCAGTGCTAAAAAATACATAGTTTGGACCAACTGAAAACTATGTGAGGTTAGTTGCTAGTTGCATTTTACCAGATAAGCAAAGCTCTGTAGAAATAAGTTGGGATTTTTATACAATTATTTTTATACAATTATAAAATCTGTCTTTGGAGGAGTCTTCATAATTGCCGCATTGCATTCAGTAAGTTTTCCACACCACGTAAAAAGTCCAGATAAAAAATCCACTCCCAACAGCGTTTGCCTCTGCAACTGCTGGTACATAGAAGAAGTTCAAGCTACAAATTTGTATTCTAAAGCGAACCATCTCACAGGCTGTGAAATACTTAATTAGGCTTTACAGACTCTATCTTCAAGAAACAAGTGTCCTTAGCAGAAACTTCGTTCAGATCTGAATCTCAGTTTTTATAATTTATATATTTATATATTATAACAACTTCTGATTCTGCAATGCATAGACTACACCCTACTTTTCTTCACCGATTAGAGAATAAAAGTGACTTAGACTACACCTTCACCCTTACGGAGGTTTTATCATCAGATAAACACGTAGTAGCTATTCATCCAAAAAATCCTAATGAAGCCATGGCCTTTAATTTTACTGTAGAAGAGTCAGTCAGACATACGGGAAACAGGCTACCTTGTCTCCAATCAGGATTTTACAGCAAGATAGCTGCTTACATTTTCTATCTCTCTGTTAAAACAAAACACCTGTCTGTCACTGAAGACAAACGCAAGCCTCGCACCCACTTACCCTTGCACTATTTACAAATAGTACCTTGTTTGAACTTGGCTGCTTATTCAGCTTCAGTGTAGTATTTGATTCTTAAGAATAAAGCCACATAATATTGCTGAGGTAGGAAGATCTCCTGTATCCTAGCAGAATGCTAACTTACAACTTTCAAACTACTGATACTTGCTTTCCTCAAAACAGACAGTGCCATTTCATTTTCTGGAGGTCTGGACATGCGCCACATCAGTCATTCTAAAGCTGAGCCATTGCAGCATTAGTTCAGTTTTACTTTATATTTATATGTATTTGGAATACGGAAGAACTTACATGCTTATTAGCTAATATTCTCAGTTCTCCACCCCTGGACAGCTGTCTGCTGCATCAGGTGCAATGTCCTACTGCTGGTACACGTATTTTCGTGTTGTATTAGACTAATCATGTACCTCTTCCATGAACTGTAACTAAGAGACAATCTTTAAATATATTATCTCAGTGTAAAACAGTTTATAATATTACAGTAAAATTTTGTACTAGCTTAAGTCCTTCTTAAGTCTCTGATAATTCTGCCAAGATCTTCTGTGAGACTGGAATCCAGCCATGCCTACTCCGCAGCAGCAAATTCAGCTTTTTTAACTAAAGTGACTCAGTTTCACAAGTTTTCATAAAAGTTAAGAGGACACTACTACGTTAGTGAAGGAGAGGAAGACCACCACAGGACTTGATGCTGGAGCTGACAGATGCGCAGCTGGTCTAATACACTGCATCCCAAACGTTTCTACTTAGAACCTTATTCCTCCAGTTAAATGTCATTAAAATAGCAGTGCTGAATGAAATATTTTATTGTCTTAACTCTGGATTCTGCTATTGTGCATATTATTTGGGGTGCATCATTAAGTCTGTAGCTGAAATTTGACATCTGAAGCTGTAATGATGCTTTACATAATGTAATCCATCTTCCCTTGCGGGGTAGATAACTTCCCGGGACTAAAATCTATTTTGAAATCACCACAGATAATGAATGACAAACAAGAAATCTGTGCTAGAAGCGCCTTGCTTGCCTACTGACTATACTGTTTGAAACGTTATGTGTTTCAAGCTGTCTTGTCTTCAGTAGTGTGTATGTTTTGTATATGGTTTCAGTGCAGTACAGTGCAAAAGCTGTGATGGCAGATCCTGTCATTACTGAAGTTTTTAGTCTTCTCTTGAGCTCTCTTGGTATTGCCTTTCTGTCCTTTTCAGAGTATGGATATACAAGTCACCAATCCACCAGAAGCAGCTGCACTTTTTAATTTACATCAAGCAGACCATTTTGCTGAATTTGAACACTCTTCAGAAGAAAACTGCAAGCAGGATCTGTTCCCCAAGTGGCACTTGCCAATGAAGATAGCATCTGTGATCTCATTATTAACATTCATTTACACTTTTATGAGAGATGTCATATATCCTTTTATAACCAGAAAGGAAAATGTTTTCTATAAAATTCCAATCCTTGTCATAAACAAAGTTTTACCAGTAGTTTCAATTACCCTTTTAGCACTAGTGTATTTACCAGGAATATTAGCTGCTGGTTTTCAGCTGTACTTTGGCACCAAGTACAAAAGGTTTCCCCAGTGGTTGGACAGATGGATGTTGTCAAGAAAGCAATTTGGACTTCTCAGTTTCTTCTTCGCTACGATGCACGCCTGCTATAGCTTATGCTATCCAATGAGAAGATCATACAGATACAAGCTGCTGAACTGGGCATTCCAGCAGGTATGATGGACACACAAATGGCAACTCTTCTGTATTCAGAAAATCCTTGTTCTGATCATTCAAGCAAACCTAGATGGGGGGGGGAGCCATTTTCATTGCCTGCATTTTATTTTGAAGCAGATCCCCAACAGTGCACTGTTAAGGAATGGAGCAGGACTGAGTTGTTAAAGTGGGTAACAGAGAGTCAAGAGTCATCACAGCTGTGTCAGTGTGTATTAAATTAGTCACTTTCTTCATCTGGGATTTTTTATCTCTCTGTAAAATGCACGTAATTATACCTGCCTCACAGGAACATTTAAGCCTTTGGCACGCTATTATTGTGGATTAATCTGCACCGGTGGAATATAACTATCTACAAAAACTGAGCACGCAACATTTTTAGACATATTCTTTGTAAAGTGAATTTGCCAGCAATGAAAGAGGGCTGAGCTAAATCACAATCGTCTGTATTTGCCAGAAACTAAATTTGTGAACACTGATGGCTCCACAATTACGCTGACAAACACTAACTTGTTAAAAGATAGAAATTCAATCATGCTTCTGAGTCATGGGCAATAATTGGCTGGCAAAGCTCTCCAAGATCTAGAGAGTTCCTAATACTTGCATATCATCTTCAGTGCCGCAAGTATTGCAGTATAAGGAATATTCCAATATCGGGTATATACTGCAAATGTACAGTTTTATTATCCTCCAAGTCTAATCTAGAGTTTTATTAAAAGCACAGTATGATGTTAGCAGCTTCTTCAGAGTTCTGTAAACAGTCAAACTACCTGCTGAAAACTCTGAAATCAGCCTTACCAGTAATCTGACTTGAACGGATTACCAGAAATTTCCTTGAGATTCCAGTCCTCGAGACAAAGGAATGATGAGTTAGGCTGATGGTTGGACTAGGTGATCTTGAAGGTCCCTTCCAACCTAGATGATTCTATCATTGTATGATTCTGTGGTGTGTGGGACATATTATACGATGGTGATCACTAGCAGCATCAAAGGCCTGTTGCGAGTACTCATAAATAGGAGAAGTTCTGCAGGTACTAGTGAAGACTTTGTCATCAGAAGTAAATAGCAGTTACATTCAGTGACATTAAAACAAATAAAAATACTAGGTTTCTTCGCTAATTTCCTGAACGCTATAGTGAAAATAAATGTACTTCACACAAATGGCTAAGCGTGCCAGTGTGTCATTTTAAACATGGTCTTCTTTTGGCAGGTCAAACAAAAAAAAGAAAATGCCTGGATTGAACATGATGTTTGGAGAATGGAGATTTATGTGTCTCTTGGAATTTTGGGACTTGCTTTGCTGGCCTTGTTAGCAATAACATCAATCCCGTCTGTCAGTCACTCTTTGACCTGGAGAGAGTTCCACTACATTCAGGTACGCATAAATGTCGTTATTGCATGTCATTAGTCCCCATTTGTAGGTCTGTATGTTATCAACTAAGACTAGTAGGAGAGAGAAATATCTAACACAGAGGAAGTGAAACCAATCTAAAAGGTTTTTTCCATACTTTCTTAATAGCTTTGCAAGAAATGTTTGTTTTGTTTGTTGTCAGCAGAAAAGGCTGTCAGGTTCAGGGTACAAAGTGGGAAGAAAGACAACTCCAAACCACTTTTTTTGCTCCTCTGACCTGGTGACCAGCAGCAATTGCCCCTTTAGGACCTATTCTTATGTCAAAGACCTCTGATACTGAAGGCATTTCAGTCATCTTCTGGGCATCTTATATTTCAGGAATGCCCTGTGTCCAGCAGAATTGGGAGTAGGTGGTGTTGAACCAGCCAATGCTACATGGGATTCCATCACACAAAGAGACTTGCTTCTTGCTCCCTTGGAGCTGTTTTGGCAATTCTTGACTGCCTGAGCAGCACTAGGTGGCTGGAAAGTCCAGGAGAAGGCTTCTGCCCAATAATACATGCAAAGGTTTTCCATCTGCAGCATTATTAGCTTCATAACCCCCTCCAAAAAGGTGTATTCTGAAAAGGAGACATCTTACAACAGATGCATAATGAAATCCAGCCAGTCCTGAGTTTGTTAAAGATGTGCTTGTTTTGTTCACCTGACTATCTGGGTTGCTCTTAGTTCTCCTGTATTATACGCACTAATAATCGGGGTGGTTCTGCTGATACCAATATGATCACACTACAGTTAAGCAACTGTTCACTTAGGTCCCTGAACACTAAAATCTGAAAATTCAATGACCTACTAAGTGCCTGGCATTTGAAAATTTGATCTGAATTTGAAAAGTAGATCTGAAATGTATCTCTTCCTGCAATTAGTGATTTGAGATTCTGCCCACTCTATGAAGCACATCTTTTGTAGGAAAAGTTTTCACCTCTACCAAGAATCTGTAGGGACATGTCTAGTGCATGATTGCTTTCAGTATTAAATTAGCATGGTGAAGAAACTTGGAAGACTAATACAAATGTATTGGATTGATTTTATAAACAAATAACCTTTATACTTGAAAATCAGATTCGGTAGATTTAGCATTTGGAAAGCCAGTGTTTTACTTCACTGATGACTAATTCTATTTTTCTAACAATATTAAGATTGTTATGCAACAAGAAACTCAAAATTACTAGTAACTCTAGCATAAAATTTTCTTTACTCCTGAATTTTGTAAACCTCCTAAGCCAAATTTATCACTGTAAGTGGACTGAAAGATTTAGAAGGGCAACGAAGCTACTGTTTGACTTCAGTGTGTTGGTTGAGGCCCTTCCTGATTTCCGTATTTGTTAAACAGAGTATTCTTTTTGTCAGGTTGGAAAAAATAAATAGCTTACTATTTTCTTTCTCTTTTCAGAGCAAGATGGGATATTTAGCTCTGCTGCTGTGCACTGTTCACGCACTAGTGTTTGCTTGGAATAAGTGGGTTGATGTTAGCCAATTTATCTGGTATACACCACCTTCATTTATGGTAGCAGTTTTTCTTCCTATTGTAGTTCTGCTTTGTAAGTGCATACTGCTCCTCCCATGCTTTAGGAAGAGGATAAAAAAGATCCGATGTGGTTGGGAAGCTAACACACAAACCAATCAAACCAGCATGACTTCCAGACTGTAGATCAAATCTGGACACTTCCAGTTTACGTATGTAAATATGCTCAAGGTCATGAAATGCTCACTCGTGAGCTCCGTTTTCATATTTCCCATAGGTGTTTCTTTTTCACTTTTCATTTCGACTTCAGGAGTATGGGGTACTTGATGCAAATTGGACCTTTGATAAAACAGAAGATGGAAACATTCATATCCCACTTTAATCAGTTCGGTGTTCTGGTAATTTATCGTTTCTTCTGACTCACTGCTTTTAAAATCCAAGGGCTTCATTGCCTCAGTCATAATTCTTTCACAGACAAAAGCAATCATAAATCATTGCTCCAGATGACCACAGAAAGTAAATAAATTATTATACTACAGAACCCAGGAATGCTCTCTACTTCTCACAGCCATGTTTGTTCCTTTGTTAAATCTCAGTATTACAATGGGACAACTAGAGTATTTATCGGCCCAGTCCCCTCTACCACCTGCATTCTATGTTTCGTTCTGCAGAATTGGGACCTTAGCACATGACGCAGACAGAAACTGTGTGTTCCCACCAGGTCTTGAACTTAGATAATTGGGCAAGCAGAATTGCAGGGAACTTTGTAAGGTAAATCTCTCCTGAGGCTTGGGCAGAGTCTAAAAAAAGAGGTTTTAGACTCAGATCTCCATCTTATACAGGACTAGGCGTGTCTCTGTTTACTTAAAACAATAAAACATTTCCCATTTTTTATTCCGTGAACGTGTTCTTTTGTTTCTGATGCTGGATATTTTCCATGCTTTTGACCTAAGCGTGCAGCCCTTGACATGTGCTAAACATTATTCACACAAATTATTCCAGTGGGATAACTCACGTCAGGTAAATGTGTTTTACTGTTTACTCTAGGGCCAGCACAATTGTGTGACTGGAAGAAAAACATAAAAAATAGTAATTTGAATCTTGACATTGATTTTCAGAGATTTTCATGTAAAATGGCTTATGAATGCATTTACTTTTACAAGTTTTTTCATATAAGCTAATTAAACCTCATTTTCCTGAGGTTGCATAGGTCTGGCTGAATGTTGTAAATGACTAATTCGTTTGCTAGCATCTATTTTTAAATATGCTATGCAGTTGTTAATATTGTTACCCAGCATCAGGAACATCTCCCTGCATGAGTTGACTAGGACATGGACAGACGATGCCACCTATTGCTGGGATCATCTGAATGAGAATTCTATTTGGTAATGGCTCTGCTATTAAACAGGAAAACAATATATGCATAAAATGTATGTAATACATGGTGTTAATGATCCTGCAGCTAATGATTCTGTTGTACATTTGTGGATTTGGTACACTGAGCATAAATAACAGACAAATTAATAGCTACAGGGATACTACATTTTGTATTTTCTGGGTTATAACTCTGTTCAGTTATTGCAACTTAAAAGCTGGCCTTATTATTTGCACTTAATGTAGTACTGTGAAAATAACTGGGGACACGGTGGCCTGTGTAATACAGACTGAAGAGAAATGAGTGGCATTTTGTATCAAATCAGTAATGCGGGACAAAGACCAACACTCTCGAAAACACAGGAAGCTAGTCTGCAGTGTGAATGTAAGAAATTTCTACCAGAACAGGAAAAGTGTGGTTGTCAATGCATTAGCATTTACATTTCTATAAATAAAATAAAATCTTTTAGAAGTCATATTAGGGATAAAGAGTAATAACTGCCAAAGGCTTAATGAGAATATTACCTGCACAGTTTTCAGGAGTCATGAAAAAATTAATAAAGTCATTTTTCTAATGGAACAGGTTGAGGCAAGTGCAATCATAAAGAAATCCCTTTGTCTTCTGTATTGTCCACTACCTATTCATAAAGTGTGCTCAAACTTACTACTTAGGGCAGAGCTGAGACTGTAAGTACTCCAAGCAACCCCTGCGTGCATCCATTGAAAAGAATGACATTTGGTTTTATAGAAATATATGCTAATTTGTGTTAAATTGTACTCTCCAGAATCAGCTGCTCTGTTTGCTTAGAAAGTCTGGAGAATTTAATTCAATCTCCAACTTTGTTAAATTCTGGTCAAATAGTTGGACTAATTGTTTGCAGCTGGTCATAGAAGCCAACCCTTTGGCACAGAGGAATATGAACAGCAGCAACAAAGCATGCAGCTCAGAGAGCAGAACCTCACCCTTGATAACTCAAAACTGGAAAGAGGTGAATGAAGACACTCCTTGGAAGAAGGCATTGAAGGCTGTTCATATGGCATGTATAAAACAAAATCAAAGCAAATTAATACGCATATGCATTAGAGAGCAAAATCGTGGAAGGGAATGATAATTGTATTCAAGGCTTTTCACCCTATTATCGCCATTACCAACTGAAATCTTTTGCACAAGGGCCCTGTTATGGATCAGCTAGATCAGTGAGCACTAAGTAGAGGAGTATGGTCAATATGGTTATGAAGTCAATAGAAGCTGGAAGTGAAGCTTCTGTGCCTTTGGACTCTGCACCTTACTGCACAGCAGTTGGATTTAGGCCACTATGTCACTTTTAAAAGCGGGATTTTGACACCGAAGTTGGTTTTGCCCTTCTGAAATTTTTGTCCAAGTTCTTAAAACATTCTCTCTGAATCTGTGAGATATTGTCTAATTCAAAGACTAAGAGACAGATCCTTAGTGCAGAAATCACTGTAGGTACCACTGCTAGAAAACAGACCAAGAACTCCATGAACATGCAAATATATTATCTATATTCAACACTTCATAAAAAGTTTTTGAGCCATCTGTTCTAATACATCTTTATCCAAGCAGTAGAAAGGAACCGTTGTCTGTACCATTGTATTGGGTGCATAAAATCAGAACAAGGCACATCACAAGCACAGAACTCCTTCAGGAAGTACTAAAGAAAACGTATGTACATGTCAGTCTTTATTTATCTTCTCTTCAAGGTGCAGCAGTGATAAATTTAGACAAATTTAGATTCATCCTACTTCAAGTGGCTGATAAATCGTGTCCTAATGAAGCAGTATCCTATTGTAATTATGACCTATTACAATGTCCTGCTCTACACACTTATTACACAAGGTAGTGCAAAACTAGAGTAACTTCATTAATTTCAATTTGTTAATACAGGTTTAAATCATAACATAAGTTACAGGTGAAAACCAATCCCAAGTTCATCACATACTACCCAAACTGACCTTTTACGCTGATCGTTCAGCTGGGAACATTAAGCACACTTCAGAGCTGCTGCCGTGAACACCACAAAACCCAGTCCCTTTGCGCTGGTGCAGAGCCCAGAGTCTCCAAAGGAGAGAAAACAGAGAAATGAAAAGCAAAATGGACACATTCATAGGGGGATGTAATGAAAGCACATTTTTCCTAACAGATCTTTTAACTGACAGATTACATATTCTAGCATTCAGAGGAGATATTGTGAGAAGGAAGAAGAGGCTGAGCGAGTTGTGGAGTGCTTTGGAGGGATACCTGTGATCCTTGAAAACACTGGGCAAAGACCAGGAAAAGCTCAAGAATGGTGAGGGCATTGCAAAGAGGAAAGGAACACAGGCATATTTTGGAGTAGGAATCCACCACTCTAGTGAATTCAGTTGCATCAGGATTCAACTTTTGCATCATTGTTTGAACTGTTCCGTAGATTGAATAGAACATTTGAATGGGTGTGGTGAGGCTAATTTATTAAGCATGCATAACAAGTTTTCAGATATTTTCAAATGAAAATATATAAAACCGATCACTGAACCAACTCGTAGAAGACCCCAACTACTTCCAATAAAGATGATGCCACAGAAGATACAGTTCTTTTGTCTTTTTTTTTTGTTTGTTTCTTTTTATGTATATTTCATCTTTGTAGCACGAAAGTATTACTGAGATAAATATGCTACGTCCTTGAATTGGTTAAAGTCCCTACTACCACTGCTACTGATGGAAGTATTTGGTCCTTAAATTTCATCTTTTGGGGTCACTATTAAAAAAGAAGTGAAACAAGTGTGGAGTTTTTTGAACTGGACAGTCAGTCTCTTAGTTTACAGTCATGTGCAGTCTATATATACATGCTTACACTGTTCTGTTGTATGCACTCTACTGAAAAAGAATTTCCCATGTGAATTTCTGCATTACTTGAAGTGTTGAGAAGTATTTTACTGATGGACTTGAGGAATGGCCACATAACCTATCTCTAATTTTTCTTGCCTTTCGACCTGTACCTGTGCATATAGCAGAATAACTTAACAGTGCATCTCATTCATTCAAAAATATTCTAAGTGCTCTAAAAGGAAATCCTTAAAAAGAGAAAAAAACCCAAGAAGCGAGAATGGGAAAAAAAAAATCAGCCACTTGCAGGGCACCTCAAGCATCTCTGCAACAGTTCACCAGTCTAACAACTGCTTGATGGCACCCATAATTAAAATAATGGTTGCTTTCTCTTGTGCTTTCTAATTTGCAATAGACAGTGTAGTCACAAGGATATGACCATCGTAAATTATTTATTCCCAGATAATTAATGACAGACAAAAGGGTATTCTGGGGCAGAGGAAAGCTGGGACCATGAAGCAAAGAGGCATTAACATGGCATGGGAAGGAACAGGACAATTGGAGATCTGGGACAAAGGAAAGGAGACATTGCAAGCACTCAGATTTTGTTATGAGAAGAAACAGTAAAGGAGCTCAATGGATGTTGGAGGAGAAAAATAAGTAGGTGGAGGATACTGTATGAGATTCATACAACATCATCAAGATAGTAGGGAACAGAAACCTTAGTCAGGGAGATGGGTAAAATGGAAGAGGACTGAACGACAGATCGAAGAGGAAAACTGAAGTGAATCCTTGAAACAGAGGGAATGTGAGGGTTGGTTATCGACATGGAGCCAAGGAATGGAATGAACAAATACAAAGAGCCCAGGTGTGTGCAGAGTTTGGCCTGCAGAACCTATGATGGTGCAACCACTTCTGCATCCCTGAAATACCATTTGAGGCATTTATTGGGAAATCTGTTCAAATTCCACTGGTATGTATGAACACCAGCAAGGCTATAATGAGTTGGAGGAATTATCCTCTGAGATGTAGCCCTACAATTTTATTACGGATTAAGAACATAGTTTCTGAAGCTGGGAAGACAGGAGTCATAGATATTGCTCCACTTTTCGTAATTATCTAAATATAATCTGAGTTATCTTCAAATAGATTGTGTTTATAGTGGAGTAGACATGGCTACTTTGCTTCCTGGTCAAGTGTACAGTATGTTGTGCTAAGTGAAGGAAAACGTTTATGTAAGACACATGGAAGCTAAGCCGCTCTTAAACATTACTTATGCCAATAAGAAACCAACTGAAACTAGAGAATTAGATGGTGCATTAGACTATAGTAAAAAAAGTAATTCCAAATACCTTCAGTTTCATCCTTGTTCTGATATCACTATTCTATTACATATATTTAATTCTCACCGTTTAGTTCTTGAACAGGCAAAATGCCCAGTGAAATCAATGGGACTTCCACTTAGCTATTCAGTCAGGTTTGTTCCCTGCAGTAACATAAATACTTTAGGTCTGCCTTCTCCTTGACACAATTCCAATAAATTGTTCACCTTCTCCAGTGTTTGAGGTGGACTCTATTCTGCCATGGACCCTCCATCAAGACAGCTTATCAAGGGTACAGCACTAAAATTTATTGCCATTTCTCCATTACCAGGGCCTGTCCTTGAGTATTCCCTATCACAATACAACAGCTGAGCCATGAAATCTCCTCCTCGCCAATTGCCCAGCTTCATTCAGCCCTGTTTTTACATCCTATGCTTGCTTGGTTATTTCTAAGTGCCTCCCTGAAAACTCTTCCATATAATTGGGTTCTTAACACTTTTCTGACAACAAGGTGCTAAATGAATAAGGGAAAACTGGTGGTGGGGAATGCCAGTGGTGAGGAAGAGGAAAACAAAGTACATAGGGTAAGTGGAAATGGGACACACTAGCTATTAGAATGAGGTGAGGGTTGGTGAATGAAGCAGAGGGAAACTGAGAGCCTACAAAAAGTTTGGGAGATGAAAGAGGGGGTATCGTACTAACTGGCCCTTTTAATGCCCTTTTCCCTGTGTTTTCTTATTCTTATTTCTCCCTGATCCATCTTGATCCCTCCCTTTCTCCTGCCTTTGGTCATTTCCCTAAACATCCCACAGTTAGTCCTGCACATTCTCATAATCCCCTCAAAATAGCCCATAATAATTTTCATACAAATCTCTTCCCCTTGCATACCATAACAAGTCCCACATCCCTTTAGGAAAACACCTCTTTAGTTCATATTAAATTTCAGGTGAATGAGTTTCTTCCCTTCATCACCTTGATGGGTTTCACCCCAGGGACAATGATCTGGTCATTCCCCTTGGATGGTCTTGGCAGTAGGCAGTTTGGCTTCACTTTTACTGATTAGCTTGGTGGGGTTCCTTTGCCCGATCAAGGTGTGGATCAGCTGCTTTACAGGAAGAGATTAAATTGTGGAAGATCTTCAAATGAGAGAAGGTGGACAGGAATAAAATCAAGGCTTACAAAATATTGAAGACAGTGGATAACAAAAGCAAAACTATTTTTCACCAAATCCACATTACAGGACTAGAGAGGATTCAATGAAACTAGTAGCAGATCACTTTATCAGTGGGCTACAGTTGTAGGCTACAAAGATGATTGTAGGGCTACAAAGATGATGAGGGGCCCGGAGCATCTCTCTTACGAGGAGAGGCTGAGGGACTTGGGTCTTTTTAGTCTGGAGAAGACTGAGGGGGAATCTGATCAATGCTTATAAATACTTAAAGGGAGGGTGTCAAGAGGATGGGGCCAGTCTTTTTTCAGTGGTGCCCAGGGACAGGACAAGAGGAAATGGGCACAAACTTGAATATAAGAAGTTACACCTAAACATGAGGAGGAACTTCTTTCCTGTGAGGGTGGCAGAGCCCTGGCAGAGGCTGCCCAGGGAGGTGGTGGAGTCTCCTTCTCTGGAGACGTTCAAACCCCGCCTGGACACGATCCTGTGCAACCTGCTCTGGGTGGACCTTCTTTGGCAGGGGGTTGGACTAGATGATCTCCAGAGGTCCCTTCCAACCCCATGTGATTCTGTGATCTTTACATATTTATGCAGTGGGCAGAAACCCTCTAAAACTTGCTGCCATGGAGGGCTGTGGAGGCGAACAGCATCAGCAGGCTCAAAAGGGAGTTAGAGAAATTCAGAAACAGCCCCTAAAATGACACTAAAAGCACCTTGCAGGCATGTACCCTATGACATCAGTAAGACAAATATGGATTTGGGAGGAGAGGACAAAATACAGCTGCCAGGCTTGCACACTCTCCTAAAATAGCCTTTTGTTTTGCTGCTCTTGAACATATCTAATAACATATCTATCTAATAGGTTAGATAGGCTATTGGTCTAACAAGGTAGGGTGTTTCTTATGTTCCTATACTTTGAGAGAAAATCTCTCGGACTGATACAGTCCTCTAAGTTTTATGGCTGGAAAACAAATGTGTTGGGAATGACAATTTAAATCCTGAAGAAAAAGCTATTGCCTTGATCTTGAAAAGAATTGCTTAACTCTCAGGCTCTGCAGCAACTCGCTGGCCCCAGTTCATTTCTGTGGAATTAACTACATAAATCTTTCATTGTTCTATAAAGACACAGATTTTCCTCTCACAGTGCTAAATTGCTATTGAATTATCATGGTTTCATTTATTTGTCAGGGAATATTTTTCACAGCATGGCATGATCCCATTCAGTGAAGCAACAGTTCAGAATTAACTAACTGAAGACCTAACCTATAAAAATGTATATGTAAGAAGAAGGTTAAAAATATTTTACATTTTAAATTATATATTTCTACATTTTCACAACCATGATGCTACTTACCACTGTGGGAAATGAGCTAACTTTTGCTTCAGCTAATTGATATATTCTTGTTAGTGTGTCAGTACTAACAAAGGAGTCTTAGTGATAGTAGAATCTAATAAATTGTATCCAATTAATCCCCAGAAATGCCCTTGGTCTGTCGAGGGATCCTTGTTTGCAGAGCGTTATCTCTGCAAGGTGAAGAGAAACAGACTGGAACATGGCCTTCAACACAGGAACCCAGAGGGTAGGGGAGTATCAATAGGGCCAAAGAAACCAGTCTTGGACAGTAAATCTGCCAAAGAGCTAAAACCCTGTTAGTAAAACAAACGTGCTAGTCTTATGCTGTCAAACGGTGGTCAAGCCACAATCTAGCCTATGCTTCCCTCAGCTACTCTGGTGTTCAGGCAAGTATTATTGTCTTCTAAATTGATTTTTCAGTTTTGCAATTTCCATGCTTCACTAGAAAGGATGTGCATCTGTTCTTGGTTAACAAGTCAACTGACTGGAAGTTTTGCTCTGCATTCAATTGTTTGCATTATAAAAATAATCTATTTTTCCCCGTCCAACAATTATTGCAGGCACAAGATAACACTTTTAGAACCTATTGTCTCACTTTGTAAATGCCTTCTAAGATGAGTAGCCACAAATCAAGTAGAAAAATTCTGACCTTCTATAACTTACACCACAAAGCAAATGTTGTTTCAGAGATATAGAGAGAAATGGAAAGGTCATACATGACCTTGTGCTCCATACACAGCCAAGAACAAAGGTCCTGAAACTGCTTAACTGGGCTTCAATAATAGCTATGGAAAACCATAGTCAGAGAAACTAGGAGAGGCTTCCTTCCTTCAGCTTCTTTCTGGTGAATAAAATTAATCTGCTAGTTTATAAAAGCAGAAACAAACCTGTTTTTTCTACTTGGATTGCCTTAGAAATAGAATTGTAAGACTGGATCTCCTGTACTTTTGGTTCCTTTGGTTTTCAGCGGGGGGGTTTATTGTTTTTGGGGGTTTGGGTTTTTTTTTGTCGGAGTCCTCTGTTTTAGACAAATCATTCTTAATTTGTAATTCCTCTTGGAAAGAAGGACATACCCTGTCTTGTTTTGCATGACTTGCTAGGATTTCTCAACTGTGACATATTAAATGTGTTCTATAAAGGCTTTCATTCTCTTTCCTTCATTCCGTCTCTCTTTTTTCTTTACTTTTTCTTTTCTCTTTCTTACTTTTTCTCTCCTCTTCTCTCCTCCTAAAATAATATCTAAATTTTTTTACTTACCTACTTCCGTTTGTCTGTCTTTGCTTGCTTTTTACTACTGAAATTCTTCTCCTACAGGGTCTGAAAGAAGTACCTGGAGAGTTAGTGAGAAAGGAACATCACAAATTGATGAAAACCAAAGAGTGAAGGAAGGGAAGAGATTTTAGTTGAGGTATTTACCATTCTTTTTTGTTCTTTGTTTAGTTAGCGGTTAGGGTGTTTTTTAAAAAAAGAGTATCTTTATTAAAAAATGACATCTTTTCAAGTAAATAATGACATCAAATTAATTAAAAAGTCAGAAAAGAATAAAGAACAAAACTACAATTTGTTTCTACAAAAAAAAAAGTAAAAATAGCTCTCAATTTTCTAAGTCTCTCAGATCAATTTTGTTCTTATAAAGAATGGGCAAAAGGTATAAACTTTATTTTTAGAGTAATTGCAGGCTGCCACATGAAAAAATTAGTTGGCCTGAATGTTCCTGGCTGGGAAATACTACATTTCTCTGCTGAGTTACACAATTAGCTGTGTTGAGGCTAGTATGCCAAACGATTGTATTTGGATTTGTTGCCCTGATAGAAAGCAACTTTTTTGTGTGTTTGTTTTCACTCTTTCCACGGGGAAATCCCAGGGCTTTGCTTTCCCCTTGCCAAGAGGAAGAACCAGAATATCTGTTTCCATTTGCCAATTGGAAACTCTTTTGTTATGTTCCATCCCTTAAAGGAAGAAATAATAATGCTGCCCTGGACTTTGCTAAGGAAAGAAAAACACCTGCTAAGAGAAAATAATCTCATTTTTTTAACAGATTGTTTAAAACAGCCCTTTAACAGGCTAGCTGAGAATTATGTTGCCCATAGATCTTTGTATATAATTTGAGAGAACTGTAACTATCCAATTTCATCATCTCACTAAGGAGACATGGTCCAAGTATATGAAAGGTATGTATATACCCTTGCTTTCACGCTAAACTCCATGCAAAATGCAGACCTCTTTATCCTTCTCCTTCTCGAATGGATCACTTACACAGCAATGGAAGGGAGACTGTAGGTGTTTTAGTCCCGATAATGAGGATATTCAAACTGCAAAACCTCAAAAAGGTGCAAGGAAAGCATAGGATCAAGTGAAATCCTCCAAACTGCCTTGATTTTAATTTGTAAATGTACTAGATTAGTGGGGTCTGTTCAACAGATTGGTAAGTGACCACAGCTCAAAAGGTTTCCTTATCTATCCCTGTGCACAAAGGCCAGACCTAAGTAGGTTTGCACTTAGTGAGAGGAGAAACAACTGGAGAAGAAATGAACAAGGCTGGTGAGAAATGCCACTGAATGACATCCATGGGAACCCAGGGGGGTTAGGCATGAAGGACCAGGGCTGGTGCTGGCACACCCTACAGGGCAGGCTAGAAGACAGAACCTGTGATGTTTTCACATGGAAAATGTAGCTAGTAAGCAATCACAGGCCAAACAGCTACACCAGAAACAGTTTGCAGAATTCAAGGCTCATTAACCATACTATTGGTGTAAGAAAAAAGCCCCTCTCTGTTACAAAATCACCACAGACCTTCTAATGCTTCATCTCCCAAAGGTCTGAGTCTTCTGATATAGGCTTTATGTTGCAGTAATAACATAAAAAAATCCCACAGGAAAACAATCACAAACATTCAGATTTACAGCCTTCTTATTAAATAAATTAAGAATCATTAGATTGTGACTACTCTCATTATGTGTGATGTACTATCATTTTGAGGTGCATGAGTTAGGTCTCATGACTAAATATGCCTACTTTAATGTAAATACTTTTGGCCTACAAGAGTCACAAAGTAACATATAAGGAGAATCAGCCACAAATAATGCAGAAAAGAATATTCTACTTTTTTTCTTTTGATAAGTTTGTTGGCTGGACTAAAATTTTTCAACTTGTACTACTATAGTTGTACTGGCTACAGAAAAACAAGCCTAAGATGACAACTTTTTAATCAATAACAAAGAAAAGGAGAATATTAGAACAAGAAACCGAAGGCTGAAATGCTCCTTCGCGCTATGGAAAGGGCATTTCTGACTCACCTTTCCACTGGCTTCCATGGAGCGTCCACCCAGTCCTCACTGCCTGGGAGACGAAGATGCAGTGTAGAAAATCAGGCAATATGTTTCCTGTGCATATACCAAATTTAAAAATATTTTTAAAATACATGTTTTCAATGCATGATTGTTCATGATTATATATTGAAACAGGTCTTAGAATTGATTATATGGTTCATTCTCCTCAAGTTCTCAGTCAATGCACTACAGAAACAGGTCAGCGTGCACACATGAAGGATGAAAACAGGTATGTTCAGTGTTTCACTGTGATCGCACAGCTCCTTTTCAATCCTCTGTGCATGTGTTAGATTTGTGCTGCAACATGCGAGACATACATCATTACATGTGTTGCTCAGTTTTAAATGTGTTAAACACAAAGGGTTGAGGGTTATGCATTGTTATATATACAGAATAGCTTAATAAAAGATGGAATCTATTTGGTAAATCAGAACGTGTTAAAATCAGAAGCTACACTTTTTCAGGAAAATGTCCATTTGTCTTCAACTGTAAAATTCCTTGGCCAAGCCAATGCAGAACTCAGATTCTTGGGTTTTAGCTTCGTTTTTAGGCAGTTGAACCCCGTATGTCCTCTCATTTTGTGTAACACTGAAATCAGAGCACAGCTCCCACCTCTGCAGAGGACACCGGGCCCACAGCACACATGGGGAGCAACCTCCCTGCTACCCGCCCCCGGGGAACCCACCCTGGGCAGGGACATTCAACACCCCCTCGGAATTAATTTTTTGTGCTGAGGGTGGTGAAACACTGGAGCAGGTTGCCCAGAGAGGCGGTAGATGCCCCATCCCTGGAAACACTCAATGTCAGGTCAGACAAGGCTCTCGAGCAACCTGATTTAGTGGAAGGCGTCCCTGCTCGTTGCAGGGGGGCTGGACTAGATGGCCTTTAAAGGTCCCTTCCAACCCAAACAATGCTATGGCTCTATGACTCCTCACCCTCGGCCCTTCAGCTGGCACCGGCTGAGGGCCAGCAGCACCTTCTCCCCGGAGACACAAGGGAAAGAGGCGGGAGGAGGGTTCCCGCAGGAGCGTAAATCCGGTCGGGAGCAGCCGAGGCCGGGCAGGCCCGGGAGGAGAGGGGCGCTTTGCCCTCAGGGCCGTTGAGCTCTCCTGGGGACCGGGGAGGTCCCGGGGCCGTGCCGGCGGGACGCGGGGGCTGGCGCTGCGTGCGCTGCGCAGGCCCCCGGGGTTTGTGGCCGTGGCGCGGTGAGCAAGGGCCGAGGGCACGGCGCGGCGGGGCCGGCTGCGCTCCTCTCCTCACAGGCCGCCCTGCTGTCACCCCGA
>VXAK01021249.1:38831-63465 GCA_013399435.1 Arenaria interpres
CGGGGACGGAGGCGGCGGCGAGCGGCCGGGCAGCGGGGGTCGCCGCTCCCGTCACGGGGGATGTCGGTCGGTGACTGCTGCCTCCGTCCGCGGCCCGGGAGTTCCCGCTACAGCGGGTGGTGGCAAATCCAGTGAGCGCCTGCCTTTTGCCCGTTTTTCTCCTCCTGTAGTTACTTTTCCAAGAGCAGTTTTTCACATCTCTGTCCCCTTCTGGCTGACAGCGCTCTGCAATGTTTTCTTAGCTTATCTAAGGGCAAATGTCAAATTTATATCGCTCCTGCTATATTTTTTTTATATCTCTGAAGCCAGATTTTGTAAAAGAAGGTTGGTTTTGTTGCAGTCTGTTCCTGAGCAACCTACTGTGGCTACTTCTTATCATCTGCTTCCCATCTAACTATTTGCAAATTTGTTGCTCAATAACTTCATGAAAATCTGTCCAGAGGCTGAAGTTCGGCTAACAAGTCTTTGCTTTCTTCAGGCCTCTTCCTCCCCTCTTTTAGAGGTGTATGCTAGTTTGCCTCTCGCATCCTCTCCGAGTTCTCAAGGTGTCTCTTCAGTCAGCATTTTAACCATCAAGGGTGAATTTCCTAAGTGTCTGCTGACGTGAAAATCTTTATCTTATCTTTAACTTTATCCTTTACTTTTAACTTACCTTTTTCCTCTTTGACCTCACCTTCTGTCTCCCTCTAAAAGGTTTTTCATTAAGTATCTATTCACAATTAACCTTTCTGCTGAGGGCTGAAATAAAGAAGACATTTCTGTACCATTGCTGATCTGATTTTATCCCTACATTATAGTACTGTTGTACTGTTCCTTAGCCACGTACACACATCCCCTTTTTTTCCCACTTTTTGTGTTATTTTTCAGGTGATTGAAGCTCTCCTGATGCAGTTAAAACAGTCTTCTACACTCTCTTTCCTCTGAATTGCTATTGTGTATTTAATATAGTCCGTTTCAGCAACTGCTAGCTCTCTGATCTCTTCTATCTCTTAGATTATTTGCCCAGGAGTCACGTCTGCCTGTTCCCTGGGGTGTTCTTTATGAAGTCTTGTTAGTTTTATTCTGTTCTTCACACTCTTATTTTCCTTAGAACAGGCAGTGAGAACCTTTGGCCAGTGAGCCAAATTCAGCTCACCAGGGCAATTAATGATGTGCAGATCCTCGATGCTCACTCTCCTAAGTATCCTTTGGACAAAAACTGACAGTAGGCTGCGGTCTGGTTAAATGGTACTGGTGGCCCATTTCCTCGTGACGGTTCCATTTCTGCCCCCGAGTTCGGCAGCCCCTTCATGGCGCATGGCATGAACTGAAATGGGCCTCTGTAATCACATGGTGAAGGCATGCTCTGTCACATCCAGCTGATGTCTGCTTCTTATCTGATCAAAATACAGCTTATGTTCCTGGTTGTGAACCCATCATGGTACCGGAAATACTGGTACTTTGGTCATGTGTTAGATATGTTTCAGGTCATGTGGTAAAAAAGAAGTCAATGTTTTTTCAGTGCAAGCATCAAAATCTACGTGGTCTGCCTCTGCCAGAAAGATTCACTGTTAGAATCTTTTCTTAGAATCCTGATTTTGTGGTCACTTTCACATACGACTTTCTGTCTTTAGAGTCTCAGTCCAGTTTCAGTGAATTCTTCCCTTCTAGTCAAAGCTGAAATGAAAAGTGCGCATTCTTCCAGTAGCTGCCTCCAATTTCTCAAACACAAAGCTACTTTTAATTGCGGCAGGTTCTTCGCCACACGTACTGTATTCCTAGCTGATGGCTGGGTGAAGTCCCTCACTGGTGATTAGTTACCATCATATCAGCTCTTGGATGATGGCTCAGAAAGAGGTTCATTCAGCCCCTCCTTTCTATGTGGTCTGCTGTTGATTGCTCCCAAGACAGCAACCTAGTGGTTTCTCTTTGCTCCTTCGTAGCCTGCCTTTCCTCATTGCTTCCTTCATTTTCAGAACTCATTTGTGTTCTACAGTACAGAACCGTTTATGTCATAGCTGTGGTTTCATGTGAAGACTTCCCCCCAGGGAGCTGTTTCATTGGGTTTTAATGTCTTTTTGTCTTTGTTACAGCTTTACTGCAGTTCTGTGACCTCTTCTCTCCAAAGCGCTAGCAGTGTGTCTTTTAATTTTCCGTGAGCCTTAGCCTCTGTTCTTCTTCAAAACCTACCTTTCTGCACTGAATTTGAGTCCTAAAACTCCCCTCCCTTTTATTATTGCATGAAATCTATATCTCCCTGCCATTAGCTTTTTGTGGAATGATGTCCCATGTGTTGGTCTCCAGGATTTATCTGTTCTGCCTGGTGAGAAAAACTGTTAGACGTATTTGTGACCCATGGCCTTGAATCCTTTACCTGTGCACATACACATGCATGGCCAGACCATGCAGTGTCATTAGTGATCTCATGAATAGGCCTTGATAAACTTCCCTCGTCTCTGCCGTTGGATCCATGTGTGCCAGCCATTTCCCAGGCTGACGGGTGAGTGTGTCAGATAGATGTCAGTGTCATGGTGGTTGACATGGCATTCACAGCTTTGCGACTTTTGCATCCCTTCCTACCTGGCCAATGTAGGATACCATGATAATAACCTGCATAAGCTTTTAATGAAATTCAGCTTCCATGAACCCACTGTCCTTGCACCAGCCAGAGGCCAGCTATCTTTACCGTCTAATATTTTCCATAATTACCCAGTTTTCCTTACATGCTTCTTCTCATTATTCCATTGACCATTAGTTTCAGGAACACAAGGTTATCTTGTGGTCCAATATTGCAGGACAGTGGAATATAGGGAATAGGAAAAGATGGAAAAAATACCATTTACTTCTGTAACTGTATGATTGAAATGCTTGGAGTATTTCATGTTTCTCATTGTATTAGTGCAAGACAAAATTGATTAGCACATATGTACTTTACTAAGGAGAAAATATAACATGAAACTTAGGAGCACATATTTTGCTCTCGGAGATGTTTATGGATTCTGATGTCTGGCAAAATTGTATGATGCTGCATTTTTCCTTCTGTTACTTTCTTCTTTTCTTTCTCTTTCTCCCCAGAAGAAGTCACTGTAGGTTTGGTGTCTTGCAAGTATGGAATCAATCTCTATGATGAGAAGTCCTAAGGACCCAAATGAAACTTTTCTACCAAATGTCGCCAATGGCATCAAGGATGCCAGTAAGGTCACAATAGGCATCATTGGAAGTGGAGACTTTGCTAAATCATTGGCAATTAGGCTTATCAGATGCGGGTACCACGTGGTCATAGGAAGCAGAAACCCTAAACTTGCTGCCGAACTGTTTCCCCATGTGGTTGATGTCACTCACCATGAAGATGCAGTAGCAAAAACAAACATAATTTTTGTAGCCATACACAGAGAACATTATGCCTCTTTGTGGGACCTCAAGCATTTACTCGCTGGTAAAATTCTGGTTGATGTCAGCAATAATACAAGAGTAGACCAATATCCGGACTCCAATGCAGAGTATTTGGCATCACTTTTCCCAGATTCCCTCGTTGTCAAAGGATTTAATGTTGTTTCAGCATGGGCACTGCAGTTAGGACCAAAGGATGCCAGCAGACAGGTAAATGTTGTATTTTATTAATTTGACTAATTAATTGAACTTGTTTGTAAGGTGAAGATGACAGGAACTGAATGTAAGCAGCCAGAACTCATGGGTTTCATCCTGCCTGACTACCTAAAATGTTGGGCCTTTAGTTTAAGTTCTAGTAGCCAACAAAACTTTCAGAGTCTAGTTCACCTCACTGTAAGACATACAGAGTAAGTGGTCCAGATTGTCCCCTGGGATGCCTGTTTAAAGATTGCAGAGGAGATGTGCATACTAGCGTAGACTAGACAGCTGACCTTTAGATGACTACAAACAGGGGAGGAGAGGTGGGTCTTAATGTCTTCTATAGGAAATACGTTAATTTTTATACTTATGCTCTATACAAGAATAGAGACAGTCTTTCCTAGTATATTTTAGTATCAGTATTCATTTACATAGGGTGAACTAATGAAAGAGGTGCACAGAAATCTCAGGTCCTGATCCCAGGGCTCAGGAGTCAGCTGTTCTATCTTTGCTTGCATTCAATGTAACAGCAAAGGGAATGAAAAAAATTATTTAGCTTTTCAAATGCCCCAAGATCATAAATATAAGGAAACAGAAGGAGGCACGTTTGTTTCTCAATTATCACTCGTTTGATGCCAGACTGCTTGGGAACATCATGTTCAAATTCCTTCCCAGTATGTCCCCCAAATCCATCCTGCATGAAGAAAAGGCAGCTTTATGTTTTTTATGCTTTGCTGAAGTGATTAAGGATTTAAGCCTATGCAAGAAACCAGTCCTTCACAACTTCATGGATTCAGAGAAATGCATGAGAAATGACTGGTGTAACGTGAACTACTGGAGACTAAATTGAGTTTTCCAGCACTTCAGGTAGATTTTTATTGGAAGGCAACCGATACAGAATTAGCATAATTTTAAAATTAACCTCACCATACTATTTTTATCCCCTTTCATAATAGCACTGCGCTGTAAGTAGTTAACTTCTGTCAAAACTGACCATGTTTGTTCGAATGCGGATGATCGGCAGTGTTGGGCAAACTATAGCCCACTGTGAATTTTAAAGTACTTTGTAGCAGTGCATTTCTTTCACTCTGTAATAAACTAGTAGGAGGAGTTTTTTATTTGGCTACTAGTTTTTGTCTATTGAACACTCAATTTTTGTGTAAATCTGGAGGGTGAAATTAAGCTAAAATTGTTATACGTGGAGAGATGACACAGTTCTCTGCTTTGCATTCTGTTTATGGTACAGCTGTTTTATGGTCATCATTCGAGATTCCTGTACTTTTGAGATACTTGGTTTTCTGAAGTGCCTTTAGCCATTGTTTCAAGTTCAATCCAGTCCCGTAGGCATTTCCGCGGGGAGGGGGGTGTTCGGTGTGCAGATTACTAGGGCATGACACATTATTAACTCCAAGAAAAAGCCAATTTTGTTTGGTTACTCTGTTGCTAAATTGGCGTTTCTCTTTTCACTTTGGCTGGATTTGTAGATGGCGTTATTCTCATCATCATGGTATAAAATTGGGATAAGAGTGTACAGTTTTAGCAGTAGTGCTGCAGTTTTGTCCTGGAGGCCCGTAAGGGGTTTTTGTGCTTGGGTCTCTTTTTTTACCTTTGACTCTGACTACACAATACACTTGACTTTCTCAACAGGTCTATATATGCAGTAACAATGTTCAGGCTCGCCATCAAGTTATTGAGCTTGCCCGTCAGCTCAGTTTTATTCCTATTGATTTTGGGGCATTGTCATCTTCAAGGGAGATTGAAAATTTACCTCTGCGACTGTTCACACTGTGGAAGGGGCCTGTAGTGATTGCCATTAGCCTGGCAACGTTTTTCTTCATCTATTCCTTCGTCAGGGATGTAATCCATCCATACACGAGAAATCAGCAGAGTGACTTTTACAAGATCCCTATTGAGATTGTGAACAAGACTCTGCCAGTAGTTGCCATCACTTTGCTTTCTCTAGTGTATCTATCTGGACTTATTGCAGCAGCTTATCAGCTTTACTATGGTACTAAGTATAGGCGATTTCCACCTTGGCTGGACAACTGGCTTCAGTGTCGCAAGCAGCTTGGCCTGCTCAGTTTTTTCTTTGCAACGGTGCACGTGGCATACAGCCTCTGCTTGCCTATGAGGAGGTCGGAGCGATACTTATTCCTCAATATGGCATATCAACAGGTAAGACAATTTTTGGTTCAGTAAGCCAAAAATGCCTTGGCTGTATGCATGTGGCTCGTGAACGCATTATACATTTTCTTAATCTGTTCCACTGCTTTCAGCAGAGAATGTTAGGGGTTATCTTATGTATAGCTAATGCTGAGTCAGAAGGGAGACTACGAGAAACATCTGTGCACTGTGCTCACCTCATGGGTCAGGCTGCAGCCAAGTTTCTGTGGTAGGGGGAATCGAGGATGTGTCCTGCTTAAATCCCTGATAGTAATATACACAAGGAGAATGTAGGATAGACAGGATAAAAGCAACAGCAAGAAAATTCTGAGTTTCTGAGGTATGTATACTATGTATACTTAACATATGGGGGAAGTATGCATATCATAATTGCATTTACAAGTGTGAAAAAAGTATAAGGGTAGATTCTGTAATAATGCTTACAGATGTTTACAAAGTAAAAATGCTGTTACTTTGCAATATTTTGGACCAGTGGTGAAAAAAATTTATTCTTTAAAAAAAATCTGTGAGCACCATCTATTACAGGCAATAGAAATTGATTTACAGTTCCCAGGAGCAGTTGGTCTTGCATAACCCTGAAACAACCTCCGACAAATCTGTCCTCCTTTAGTAGAGGGTCTGATGCTCCTGTCCATTAGCGAGGTAGCTTTTTGTCACCCTTAAAGGGACAGGAAAGCAGCATTGCCATTCAGCACATAAAATCTGCAGGAAATAGAGATGTTAGGGAACAGAAAAAAAGTAAAACTAAGGAGATCAAATCACATGGAACGAATTAACAGGGACTGGGTCCACAAATTCTAAAAGGGCTAGCATGAAAAATCAGCCTTAAGAGAAAGGCAGGAAGAGCAAAACTATAAAAGGCAGCAAGAAACTGTAATGTTCACACTTAGTAAAGGACCCACTGATGGTTTTACTAAGAAATTATCTTGGTTTTAATAATACTGTAAAACTCTCACTTGCTAATATTCCAAGTGAACCTCCTGAAAATGGAGAAATAATTGAATATCCAAGCCTTTTACTGTTAAGGACCAGAGTTGTTTCTCTTTTCTGGTACAGCTTTCCAACAAGAGGTATCTTGGATGTATCTGGTGTTAACAGTGAAAGAGGCAAAATACCTTGGACTCAGCATAGGGAGCTGAAGCAAAACCAGGAAATTATGCTAAATTATTTCTAAATGTAACAAACTAAGATTACAGGTTTACTCAATTTATGTTACAAAATTTAAGTTTCCAGGGTCTAAAGAACACAGCTACTTTTCTACAGCATACAGGAATGCACAGATTTATCTTTTTATAACATAATTGTAACAAATACAATATAATGTTACATTTTCTTTTAACAACTCATCTAAGTTTCCATGTTTAACATATTTTTAATCAAACAAGAGCCAATACCAGCAGTAAGGAAATAGTTATTTTTCTCCAAGACATGAGGAAACTTCTGAAATATTTGACCGCATTTTTTAGTTGTCCTATGACAGTAGATATTTACTTAGCAAAATAACTTTTGTTGATATTTTAAATATTCTGTAGAATAAAGTGCTTCCTGTCTGCCCTTTCATCAGGTTCATACAAATGTTGAAAATTCTTGGAACGAGGAAGAAGTGTGGCGAATAGAAATGTATATCTCTTTTGGAATAATGAGCCTTGGATTACTTTCTTTGCTGGCAGTAACTTCCATCCCTTCAGTAAACAGTACCTTAAACTGGAGAGAGTTCAGCTTTATTCAGGTGTGTTACTTTTTAAATAAAGGGGGTTTGTTTTTAACAAGCATTCCTTGATGATGATGATGATGATCACGGTCATGAATGAAAGCACTTTGCAACATGATGAGCACTTTGGTTTTTTTCCTCTCTCTGGTAAGTTAATAAAAACAACATGTCCTTACTCAGCAGATACATTAGCATGAAGGCACATTAAGCACTTCTTGAGTGTTATAATAGGAATTTGCATTTTATACTTCTTGGTCTTAAATAATCAACATAGCTAAGACCAAGTGAGCACTAATCTATTCTTTTTCCATTGTTAGAATTTCTTCCTAAATTCAAATGAGATAAATTTGGACAAACTCACTAAAGGCAACGATACTGATGAGATAACACTGTATGAAGATGCACACAACTGTTAAAACTGAAGACTTAATTTGTCCTGCCAGATTCTTCTTGCACAGTCCCCTGACAGCTGTGGTGTCATTGATTCAGTTTTGCTTCCCCTCAACTGTGTGGGAATTAATACAGCTCTCAACTACATTATTCCCATTAGCTGAAAATACCCATTAGGAAAATAGGAAGCTTTGTTTATTAAAAGCAGAGGCGTTTCCAGGTCTTGGCATGCCTTCCTCAAATAACTACAACAGACAGACCTAACCAGCATAAAATACTGAGAAATACAGACTTTAATAAACAACTTAATGTTTGCTTCCAAACAAAATTGCCATCAGTTTTAGGCAGCAGTCAGTGATAAGAAATTCTATTAGAATTCAGTCCTGTGATAGATTTCCTAAGTGTGTACATACAGTTTTGGGGTTTTTTATGTTCTGTTTTGTTCTCTGACTTTTGATTCAGTACTCCAGTATTAACTCAGTCACTTCTGATTCATGTTTTTTCAGCATAGCCACTGTAATAATATTGCCTAATCATTAATCCTGTCACTGTTTACAAATTCCTGCCTTCAGGCACTGACTTTGCTGTTCAGGGTTTGAGTTGTACTTCATAATTTACAGATGTTTTAAAGGGAGTGATGGGGAACTCTTCTTTGGCAATAGTTGTCAGAGGTCTTCTGTCAGCAAAGTAATGTCTTCCCTTTCCCTAGGGCTTGCCTTGGTGGAACACTCCAGGTAGGCCTACAAAAAGTTTGCTGAAAAATTTTTCGAATTAGAGTTCCCCTGACAGAACTGTTAATTCTTGCTTATGTTTTTGAGCCTTCAGAGGGAGTAAATACCCATTTTATATTGTTACAACATCCCTGCCATCCAGAGGTCTTTGTGCAGGGACAATAGTACTGCTCTTTGGTGACGTAAAATGTTAGTGCAAAAGGAGAAAAGTATGTATCCACTCTTGTGTGAGGTGATGCCTTTATCCAGTAATGACTTCCAGGCACAAACCCAGCATTTGTGTCTTATTTTTCTTTACTCAAATTTCCAAATTTTGACTTGCGTGACCGAGTCAAAAACCATACAATAATCACATAGGAATGTGTCTACAAGGGTGGTTTTTTATTGTGTCATATTTACTGCAGTTATTTCCACTGCAAATACAGTCAAAATGGTTTCAAATTTAAATAATTATGATTTAATGAATAATCTGTGAGTATTTTAAAGAATTTGATAGGGAACAAGTTGTTTGCTTTGGAGGTATGTTACAGTTTATACTGCATTACATGCTGAAGAGAACTGGTATTGGTAATTAATTATGATCATTTGCAATTTTTAATCACAAAAAAAATTCAACTACTAAAAATTTCCTTAAAGATCATTAAAGGTACTTTACTTTGTCATAAATTACTTTTAGAATATAGGTTGTTCTTCATTTAGTTACTTGTCCTTCAAAAAAGTCCTCTTGCTGTATTCAGTCAGAAAACAGACTTTCAGTGATCCCTCACTCACGTAAAAGGAGTCCACATTTCTGCACAAGCTTCATTGTACCCGGTGTGCAGGTAGAAGAGCTACAACATCATAATACTTACTGTCTTTTATATTTTTAATTCTACTGAAATGCAATATGTTGAAGTGAATTTGAACTTAATTTTCTCAATCTTCTCTAAGCCAGGGGGGCAAACAGTAGAACTGGGGACAACAGTAGCCCGTCATCTCAGTGTTGCTTTTTTTTTAGCTGGGAAAAGCAATACATCTGTGGCTTTTGCCCACAATCTCACATGATTTGCCACAATAATTGCTGAATTTGTTTTGCATCTGACAGATGAAGAATCAGTCAGTGAGCACACTCAGACAGTTTCTCACCTCAGCACTTCCCACTGAGAACAGCATACTATTGCTTGCTCTTAGTAAATGCAGTATCTTAATAGTTACAGTTTCGTCAAAGTAAGGGTCTGGCCTCTTCTAAAGAGTTTTACCACTAAAACATACTCAGTCTTGAGTCCTACTAGGAAAATCTGAGTTTAGGATTAACAAATTTTTAGCATATACAGTATAGACTATTTTCTACCCTTCCGCCAGTAGTATGAGCCCAGAGCAGAATCTCCCCTACCTACAGTGGTTCAAACAGATCTCCTACAGTCTTCCTAATACTGTAAAGAAACTCCAGTTGTGAATGCATTTCACAGAATCACAGAATGATAAGGGGTTGGAAGGGACCTCTGGAGATCATCTAGTCCAACCCCCTGCCAGAGCAGGTCCACCCAGAGCAGGTTGCACAGGAACATGTCCAGGCGAGTTTTGAATGTCTCCAGAGAAGGAGACTCCACCACCTCCCTGGGCAGCCTCTGCCAGGGCTCTGCCACCCTCACAGGAAAGAAGTTCCTCCTCATGTTTAGGTGGAACTTCCTATGTTAAAGTTTGTGCCCATTTCCTCTTGTCCTGTCCCTGGGCACCACTGAAGAAAGACTGGCCCCATCCTCCTGACACCCACCCTTTAAGTATTTGTAGGTGTTGATCAGATTCCCCCTCAGTCTTCTCTAGACTAAAAAGACCTAAGTTCCTCAGCCTTTCCTCATAAGAGAGATGCTCCAGGCCCCTCATCGTCTTGGTAGTCATCTGCTGTACCCTCTCCAACAGTTCCCTGTCCTTCTGGAACTGGGAAGCCCAGAACTGGACACAGTACCCCAGATGGGGACTCGCCAGAGCAGAGCAGAGGGGCAGGATGACCTCTCTCGACCTGCTGCTCACACTCTTCCTGATGCACCCCAGGATGCCATTGGCCTTCTTGGCCACAAGGGCACATTGCTGGCTCATGGACATCCTGCTGTCCACCAGGACTCCTAGGTCTTTCTCCTCTTCATTGCGGTTTTGGATATTCCCAAGTATTTTGGAGATGCCCCCATCTTACGTAGCCTGGTTTCACAGCACAGGTGTCAGCAGCCCCAAAAATTCCAGCCTGCTTTATCAAGGGAAAAGGACTTGATCAAGGGAAAAGGAGAGGAGAAGCAGTACAGGCTCCTCTCATTCCTTCAAAGTATGAATATGAATTAAGTAAGTTATGAGAAGGTTGAATAGTGATGCTAAAGGACATTTCTGTGTCAGCCCAACCAGGAGCTGAGACCAGCAGAAAATCTGGAGTTGCTGCAGTACAGAGCTGACCACTGTTCAAAGCAAATACTTGATTACTTCATCATGATTCAGAGAGTAACACTTATAACATTCAGCTGGGGGAGCCACAGAACCATACCGTAATGAAGAGTTTGCTCAGTAGAAGATCCTAGATAACAGAAACTTACCATGAAATTTTGCAGGCATCTTAACATGACCCAGAGTTGGAGCTTACTGAATAAAGAAACAGGGAAGAAGCTGGTGCTGATAAATCAGTGCATTGGTTTTCTTAATCGCCACTTCAGTACTCTCTGCTTGGATAAGGAACAAAGGTAGATGTGGGCAAGAAATAAAAAAAAAATTGTGTTTTGCCAGAGCAGGCAGAATAACTAGCCTAAACCAACACACTGCAAACAGAAAAAGACATTAATTAAAACCAGTTCTTGAGTGTTCACATAAAATACATGGAAATGGAGAATGTTGTCTGCAAGCAGTGCTGCACTGGGTCCTTTAGTATTCTGAAGGAAGTTAAACTGCAAATATATAATGTAACCATCAATGACTACCGCTTTTGTTCTCCAGTCTAAGAGTTCAGCACTCAAAGTGGCAATGGACAGAGCAGACTGGCTTTGAAAGCTGAGCTTTAATGTTTTTTAGCAAAAATCAGTGCAAATCTGCCATTTGCATAGTAGGAAGCCAATCTTTTTGTAGACATTCCTTTTGTCTACTAGCACAATCCTGTAGTTTTTTGGAGAAAATGTTACTAAAACTTTTGTTTCACACGCACTTTGAGGAAGGGCTACCTTGGCTTGGTTTTCCCGCAGGACTAGGATGCTTTTCCCCTAAAGTAAAGAAGGATGAGGCCTGAGTATTTAGCAAATTTATGGGCGAAATCCCAGTCAGAATTGCTACAGCCTGTTTATAAGTTTAGCAATATCCTGTTTCTGGCAGAATCTGAAGTATACCTTGCATAACCATAGGCTTTGGAAAATACCTTTTGTATATATAAATTGCTTGGAACTACTCGACCATTATGAAGGTAGAAATTCCAGACGCAGATTTGTCCCACAGCAGATTTTTGTCTCTATATATGTACATCTTCCTGGTAATATTCATTTAAGGACTTTTCTCCTGCATCTTTTCCACTCCTCTAACACTTTTTTTTTTTTTCTTTACCCCAAACAATGCCAGTTTGTCCACTTTATCAGTGCCCTTGTCTGGGAATCTCCCACATTGGCTAAAAAGCTGGCTTTGATCAGGAAGGAAAAGAAACAAAACAGGGAAGACTTAGAGAAAAGCTAAAAGATTGTAGAGTCCATAGGAAATGTGCTAATCTATGACTCAGCTTCCAGGAAACACAGTATTATGGAAGATAAGGAGGCAAAGCAACCAAAGACGTTCTTTCCCTTTTCCCAGCAGCCATCTTAGAGCCTAGTCAGAGCGTTCCCGAGACTTACAACTGATATTGCTACTCACTTACTGATGTGAATTTACCAGTGAAGGAAAAATATCCCTTCTTGCTGCTTTCAAAAGGCCTTTGCTCTTAAAGAAGTTAGCATCCTGTGCCTCTCCTGGCTTCCCTGTGGTAACATCAGTGTAAGTGATCTTCCAGCTCTTGTAGACGTATTCATCCCTTTCTTTTTGTGTCTTAAGAAGCCAGGAAAGGATGACAGAAATGCAGTATGTATAATACATCTGAAGCACCACTACATTTCAGGAAATCTATTGTCTTTCATTCCTGTATTCCATCATCCACATAGTCTAGTCATAAACCTGTGCACAAGAAAATAACCTTGCATACCTGAATGATAGCACCTCTCTCACCTTTCCAATATTAAACAGATTGCTTTCTAGCAATTAATAACTCCCACAGCACAATTATCACTTATCTCTTAATAATTGAAGCATCTTTCATGTTGACATCCATAGGGGTGGTCAACTTTGGAATATGACTTTCTGACACTACCACTGGCCAAGATTTGTAGTGTGATCCAGTGCTACCAACTGATTTTATTTTTACTGTTCACCTGCCCAACGGTGCCTTTTCCCGCACTAGCTGATGTCTTTTTGTCCAACCCTGCTTCAGTCAGTTCTGAGTTTCCTCATTTTGCTACTGTGCAGCCATTAATGTAGTCTTTGAACATTTTCAGATAAAGAAAAATCAAGTCTTCGAAACAAACACAGAAGTTTTTTACTGGCACAGCCTCCAGCAGTGGGGTTTTACTGAACTAGAAAAGGCAGCCGGCCTTGCTCGCACTTCTGGAAAAGTCATTGACAGTATCTGCAAGCTGGGATAAATGCTCTTAATTGAATTTTCTAGTACAGATCTGCCTTGACTAAACAAGCCACAGACTGTAGAATGCTAAGTTGTGTGGAGGAAATCCTCTTTCTAGCTAAGTGATGTTATTACTGTTAAAAGTATAGCACTGAAATACAGCAAATAAGGGCCTGGTAGAAGAAAATACCATCAGTAACTAACAGAAGGTCCTATAGGAGTGTCGTTGTTGTCAGATTTTCAGACGAGTGGTTTAAATGGTCCAGTACATGCCGGCACTCACCCTACCAACACTTCAAAGAAGCATATGGCAACTTTTCACAGGGCAAAAAACCACCCAGCTTAATAGACGTACATCATATGTTTTTAATGTCCTTGTACTATTAGTTCTAAATGTACTGATAAATGTACTTCTTAGCTTCTATTTTAACCATTAAAATGAAAGACATACGTAATTGTCTCAAAACTGTTGTTTGCAGATGGAATTTAAATATGCATTAATTTATTTTTTTGTTAAATCTGGGAAGAATCTATATAACATTTCCCTCTTGTTTCTTTTTCAAGAGTTGTTACAGTTCTCAGAAGTAAGCCTGATGAGGAAATGGGGGATGTGATTCACTTGTGCCTTTTCTCTGCTGGCAGTGATATAAGAGCAATGAATTCAGGAAAGTCGTACTGGCAAAAATCTGCAATAACATATTCAAACATCAGATTTTATAGTATTGTTTTGCTGCCCAGATTTCTTACCAGAACTTCCGTTCAGATGCTGCATATGCCATTTTCATATCCACAGGTAGTAGTCTGATTGTTCTGTTTCTTATGAGATATTTTTGGAGCAAATTGTTCTTTTCAAAAAAACGGTGCAGCACATCTAAAACATAACAGTTTGGCTCTGAAACCATTGGCAAAAAAATACATAAATATTGACCAGTTAAAAAACATGGTAACAACTCTAGAAATTAACAAAAGCATTTTCCTTTTTATACCATTATATCTGTGAATCCTTGAGAATGGTATTTTCTCAGACATTCTCCTTTCCCTAGAAACTGGTTAATCTTGAAGTAGAAAGAATTAATTCTTTCACCAACTTTTACAGTACCTTAGCCTAAGCATTTTTCTTTGCCTCTCTGTTTGCTGGAATTAAACCAAAACTTGGTAGCCAGTTACTTTTCTTAATATTCATTGTCTGTTTTGATGATTTTCTACAAATATTTCCCAACCCAGTTATTCATTACATCAGTTTTGGCCAAAAATAGTTTTTCTTCATTTTATCACCACCAAAATTCAAAGCATAGTAATCTGGTTTTTGCCATGGTTTGAGAAAGTCAAGGTTAATACATTTAACTCAAGTCAGCAGAGCAATAGAAATACAGGACTGTTAAAAGGGTAGATTCACAGAAATTACCCCTGTTAGCACTACCTTCTGTGCCACACTCTAGATTACACGGTAAGAGGGCCTCTGCAGAGTGCTGTAGGAACCTTCTGCTTCACGTTTCATCCAGCACTACCTGTTTATCGTAACTGCATTGTTGCCTTGTGCCATTGTGCCCAAGTTCTGCAGTCCAGATATTCCCATTTACCAGTAGGCAACAGCTGACAAAGTTAAGGGATGGTTTATGCTAACTCCAGACAGGTGGATGTTGACCATTGTGAGGCAGAAGCAAACTCCACCTATCAGAGTGATAAAAATATGGAGTATTAGGCCCAGATCTCTTCCATGAGACGTTGGAAGTGATCTACCCTCATAGTTAAGAAACAGGGAACTTAACTTCCAATCACAACTGATCTTGTTCCAGTTGCTTCACTGGGATTGTTCCCTATTCGCATACATATCCTTGACTTCCATTACTTAGAATTTGGGAAACATCATCTTCATTTCAGCTTTGACTAAGACCTGTAGATGCAAGCAGAAGAGGTATGTCGAATATCAGTGTTCAGTCCAGTCTGTAGTTATCAGAACATGTGAACTTAAAATCACATATTGCTAATTTACAATAGTGTATTGGTAAGAGATTTTGATATGATGTCTAACAGAAATGTTAAAAGAATGGGTTAGAGCTGTCAGATGAAGGACCGAGTACTATTATCTCTCCTTTTTTTCCGTTTTCTCTTTTTTCAAAGTCTACACTCGGATATGTTGCTCTGCTCATAAGTACTTTCCACGTACTGATTTATGGATGGAAAAGAGCTTTTGAAGAAGAGTATTACAGATTTTATACACCACCAAATTTTGTCCTTGCCCTTGTTCTGCCTTCCATTGTAATTCTCGGTAAGATTATTTTACTTTTGCCGTGTGTAAGTAGGAAACTGAGGAGAATTCGAAGAGGATGGGAGAAAAGCCATGTTATAGAAGAAGCAAGTGGGTCTGTTCCACATCTCTCCCCGGAAAGGATAACTGTGATGTGATGATAGACTAATATTTGTCAGCACTGTTATAGATGTTTGGGTGTGTTTTTTGGTCATAAACTTGTATTTTTAGGAGTTTCGTAAAGTCACTGTGGACTTGCTTGGCATATAGTACAAGCTCTCAACCAAACTATGAGAAACTTATAAGTAGAAGACTACTACTTCAGATAACTAGAAAAATGTTTTTGTTTTGAACTACAGAGGGCAGAGGATTACAAAATCGGAATTTTTTAATGCTCCTTTGCACAGTTATATCACAACAGTATTTTATCATAATCGTGCTTTCCATAGAGACTTAGACTGTATGTGTCAGAGTGCTGTTTATTAACACCACATTTTCTGGGCAGTGTTTCTTTTATTAAAACCATATTTCTGGGTTAGTGAGATCAGAATATAGGCTAATAGGTTTAATAATTTAGGAAATAATCAGGTTTTGAAACAAATTAATTTGTAATGATGTATTGCACATGTACAGTATATTTATTTGTGTGTGGTTTTACACCATTCCATGATTTGAATATGCAAAACGAGTTTCAATAATGGTGTAATTGTACATCTTGTAAGCAAATGGTATTGTACTAACAGGGTCGGTTTTTTCAAAGTATCGCATAGAATTTTAGACCTTTGGCATATCTTTATTTCCATACATTATATAATGAAAATTCAGAAGTATTACACGTTAGAAAGACTTGCAGATTATGTGTGCAAGCAACTAGGTTTTTATTTTAGAATTACTTCAAAATATTAAAAAATATTTTAAACAAAAAAAAAAGAGAAATCTGCAACAATAAAAATCCATTTTCACTGTGACACTTCCAGTACGTTGTTACAAGCGGGAAGCATCACAGTACTCATGTTCTATATGTTTCTACACTGGAGTTTCAGTTATTATGTATGAATTTCCCAGAGTCTGTCTTAAATTCTTAATACTTGTTTTGTGCAATCCAATCTTCTATTTTTATATAGAAGTCTTATTTTTACAAGTGTCTCTGGGGTATGCCTGAATTTTTGACAAGCAAAATTAATATTCTTATACTTAAAAATGAATTTATCTCTAAAACTTGACATTTGCATTTCCTCTGGGATTCAAAAGAACGTTCACAGTTATTTATTACTACCGTTTTTTCAGGTTGTCCTCTCCTCTAAAAAAATAAGCCAAACTCAACTCGTACCTTCAGGCTAGTCCCAATTAGCAAAACCTTTATTTCAATGAATCAGAATGTGTATTTGGTCCTAATTTTCTTTACTTGTATGAAATTATGTTTTTCTTATCTATATTTGCACTGTTTAGGATCTCTGACTTTTTTAGCCAAACCTTCACTTATTATTTATTACTTTGAAGATTTTGTCATCGATAAGATACATCAGACATACACAGTACTTACTTGAGCTTGAATTTATTCTTAAACATCACTCATCCTGTAAATCTCATTATCTCTATTTTTAATGAAACCAACAGCTCCACAGAACAAGAAGAATCTAGAATGAAACTCTGCCCTCAGTTGCCCCAACCTAAACCTAAAGAGTTCATGTTAGTTTTTCTTAATTTCATTTCAAATTCAAAAAATCTACAACAGCTTTAATTTCATTGTAGTATCCATATTCTCTAAAATTACTCATCAAGTACATTCCAGGTTTGTTGCAAATAAAGAGAGTTAAACTTGCTTTCATTTTAAGCATTTTCAAATCTAGAGATGAAAACCAGAATACTTGTATGATTTTTTTCCAGAATGAAAGCATTTCTTATGTGTCTTTAAACATGTTTTGTATTGAAGGAGAGGTCAGTGAGTTCTCCTTGAAGATGTACGTTTGTGAAAATATTTTATTGAAAAAAAAAATTCAACTATATTTCATCAGTTTCAACAGAAATTTGAGAAATTTTTTTCGGTTCACAAATTTTCAATTTCAAATAGTTGGAAAACTCAGTTTTATCCTCCTTTTTAAGCTTCCAGGGGAAGAAGCAATTGGAGAAAGAAAACTCATTTTATTTCACCATTTTCTGAAAAGTAAACAATAATAACAGCTATAATTGGTCAGACTAAGGTCTTTGAGACTTGGCATATGTCCAGTGATTCTTCTCCTGACATAGCCTCTCAGCCTCTTGAAAATCAGTAATTTAGGACTTATTTGAGGCTGCCTCTGAACTAGCATATTTAATACCTACTTCCTCTAAAAATTTATCGAACTTTTTTAGAAACATGAAACATTTCCCAGGGGAAAAAAAATTTCATAAATCTATCAAATTTTTAAGAAAAGTTTGCATTCTCTCTTTTTTCCAAAACAAGTCAGTCAGTTTCAAGGTACTAATTTTATTGTCTCTCCTCCCATATGTAAATGTTTTAGTGATACCTGACGGGATATACAAGTACAATTTTATTTTATCAAACGTTAAGTGAAAACCTGTCTTTGCTGGGAGTTAGACAGGAGCATACACTATACAAATGAGATTTTCACATAAAAATGAAGAACAATTGGCAATTGCAACTTCTAACTTTGTCTGTTAAATATATTCCAATACAGAAAGCTGTGTATTTTGCGAAAGGCTTTGCAGAATTATATGTAACGATTTCCTGGCCTGTTTCCTATTCTGTTATTGCAAAGGGAACCCACAAAAGCTTGGGCATTTGTGCTTCAATCCTTTAAATAAAATTAATTTTAAAAATCTTAGAATACACAAAGTCTTGGAGAATTTTAATGGGATAAATACCATGCTACATTCTATGCCAATCCTGTAAACAAAACCTGATTAAAATTACTAGAATAGGATGGTTCAACTGAGAGCAGATTTTCATACCTCTGAACAAATTTAGGGCAGAAACCATTGCTGTTGACAATCTGATTATAGTTCGAAATTAAATATGCTGCATTTATTTTATAGTAATTCTACACTTCTGTAGAATACGTAATTAACATTCATGTTCCCTACAATTATCTAATTCATTTGATGCAACAGTGATAATGTTACAGAAATAAAATACTGTACTAATGGAAAATTGCTGTCAAAGTCCACATTGTTGTATCTAATGCAATCACTGACAGTATATACAGAAATGTATTGGCCCACTCTCCTATGCAAAAAAGTTATTTCATCATTAAATTCCTTCAAGAATGTTTAAACTGTTAAATATTGAACTGCCAAAGGTGTCTAGAGAGAATAATCATGTGTTGTTCCTTTTTTCAAACTGTGTGTGTAGAAAATTAAAAATGTGTGTTGATTTTATAAGTTACTTGAAAGGTTGAAATATTAAAATATTAATAAATAGCTTATATTTTTAGATCAAATATATGAAGACATTTTGTGAAATATTTGTACTGGAAAACGACATAAGGTTTCCCGTTAGGCCGTGTATTTACTTCTAACTGGAATAACAAGTTGACTTGTGGTTTAATATTTTGTAGTGTTCTTTTAGGACCAATTCACTCTAACAGCACACTGTTAAGTCTGAAAGTCAAGTGACGCTCACGCATTCGCATTCGCTACACGTTAGATATCACGTAATGCGTACGTTTCATTCTATAGAAGAACTCACATTAGGACTTCTCATCAGAAAAAGACCTGAGGCTACAAGTTTAGTTTCAATTGCCTCAATATAAACAACTAAATTCATTTAGATGTCTTAGTTACTTAGTAGAATAAATACATATTTTGAGGAATAGCCTGCTATAAAATATTTTTGTGTCGCTTTATATAAATTACTGCCTAATGAAAAATGAATAATGAAATAAACTTCATTTCTCTTCATTACTGTTCAGTGAAAAAAAAATAGTGCTTAATATTTAACACAAAACTGTACACATCATATTAGAAAATTGAGACCTCTGTATTTAGCAACAGCTTTTTTGTTTTCTATGGATATTAAGGTATGCTTTCTTAACATTGTCTAAAGTACAGTTCTGTTACAGGTTCCATACGTGTCTTTAATTTTACCTTACAATTCTATTAACTGTGGCAACTATGTGCACGTTAATTAATACCTACGTTCTTGAATTATTTAGAGATTAATTATTTTGTAATTATTTTACAAGTTCTTTGCATATCTAGCTTGTGATAATGGTTACTGTGAATTGGTGCCACGGTTAACTTTTTGTTCCAATATTGTGCTTTATATGCTGTGCCAACGTGAGAAAGTACATTTATATTTTTATTTGACATTAATTGCCTATAAAATAGTGTGTCTGTGTCTGTGTGTCTATATGTTACTAGCTATACATGCTGCCCAACTGGCGCTAAGGGAAATGATTAATTATTATAAGGCAATGAATTCCCAAGAGGCTATACATTTCACAGATATGAATATAGTTAGGAAACAGCTTTCCTCTGAATGTGAAGATTTGCTCTGAAAGTTTGATGTATCAGGTGTATAAAAATTAGACAGATTGAGTTTTTCAGTACAGTATTTTCATATCTGCCGTGGTTATGGATGCGTGCGCATAGTTCCTTTCAGGCAGTGCATCTTGTAATGCACAAGGTTTTTATTTCTTGGCTGTTCATCCTGTAGGATTTTCTATCAATGTAATGAGTAATGTTGCAGTACTGATATTGTATCAGTTTATGATACTGCTTGAATTAAATAGATTACAGCCTTTAAAATAAGTGACACATTGAAACGACTTGGACAATGATCTCTATCATTATCTGTTTGTTTCTCACGCCTTGCTGGCAGTGTCTCGCAGTGAGCATAGTATGTCTCCCATGTGCAATATTCTCTTGGTACTTGTGTTTGTCAATTTGTTTGTGCTGTCTCTCTGAACAGGGCTATTATAAATTATTAGTAATGCTTTTATCTATTTTTCCATATACTGTGTTTTACACAAAAATCAATAAAAATCTGTGTCAGGTATTTGGCTTTTTCTTCTGTGCTTATGCATAATAAATTTTAGCTTGCTTATCTTTATAATATATCTATGCCCTGATAACATCTCTGAGAGGTAGAACGTGAATGCCAGTACATAAAAAAAATTCTAAAGATCAATTTGTTTGTTTTGCAATGGCTGGATAACAGATATTTCACTCAGCCATACTGGAAAGCTATATCCCATATCCTTCTGTAAGGTATTCGCCATTTTTTTTTTGAGAATACAGAGTGAACACTACGGTACTATCCGCGTATATTCAATCCAGTTCTCATACAACAAATAAAAAGTTTGGCAAAAGCGAGACTGCCAGGCACAAGTAAGTTTGCCAAGTGGAGACACTCTTCCCGTTTGGTTGTGTGTGTGAGAAAGCAGTACTGTTTAAATGAGAAAGATCAGGTGAACCACTTTGCAGTCCTTCATTTGGAAATATGTAGCTTTTTTCCAAAGAGGCTTATGCCAACATAAGAGGAAAGAGGAAAAGCGTACGGGAGGTGAAATCCTGCTTAACTGGAGGTCAGCAGCATAAACTATTCTGAGTTCAGAGAAGTCAAGATGCATGTCAGTGAAGCTGGCAGGATTCGCACTGCTTTCGCATTCGGTTACTTAGTCTGCCCAGATTCCCAGATGGAATTTAGGTATTTTTTAAATTCAAAATATTTAATATGTATTTGTGCCATGCCTGATGTAAGAGTAACTTTTTGGTCCTTGAAGTCTGTCTTTTCTTAATTTGTTTTTAAATCTCACCCTGTTTCTCTGTATCACAGTGCTGATTTTACTGAGTGTTAACACTGTGCTAGCAGCAGGGATCCTCACCTTACACCTTTGTCCGGCTGTACCTTGTACTGTACAAGAGTGTAAGTTCTGGCTACTGTGACTTACTTCATTTCCTTACCATAATAAGGCTCAGTGTGAAAGTCCCCCTCAAATTCATACCACCAATGACCTGAACACTGTATTTTAATAGTATAGACAGGTAAATCCAGATGTTGGAAGCTGTGTTTACTGTACAGGTTTAAGGTCCCAGGCTACTGCCAGCCACTTCTCAGCTCTTTCCTTTTTTTCTGTGGGGATCGTAGAGAGGTGGGGCAGGACAGTTCTGCACTTTCCTGGTTTTATGCCCCTGCTGCTTTTTCCCCTTCCTACTGACCAAAAAAAGAAACAAGAATGAAAAGGAAGACAGGAGTCAACAGACTAATTCTTAGAAAGGTTCTGATTTCTGTACTATAAAGAGCTTGGTGTCATGTTTGACAAACAGTGCAGGTGGCTTTAGAGAACCTCTACAGGTTCAATGCAGACAAGGAAAGGAGGTCACTTGGCTGGGGCTGAAGACCCCAACTGCAGCACATGAAAGGGGCATCCTGTACTGGGTAACAGTCCTTCAAGAGCATGCAACCTAATTTCTAAGACAGCAGATAGAGAGTAGTAGAGGAAACAATTCACTCAGCGAAGTCAAGAGGAGATTAATGGCAGACCTCGATACGGAACCTTGATTTAATGCACAGCTGTGTCCTACATGCTCAACTACACAGGCCTGTCATTTTATGAAATTTAACTTTACCTTAAGAATAGAGCTTGCTGGCATGTCTCTGCACACCAAAAAGAGTTTGTCCTCAGTCAAAACAGAAATCCTCTCTACATCAAGTCTACTTTTTAAACATATTTCTTAGCATCTGTAAGACTTAACATGTGTGAATTAATACTCTCAGAAGTAAGGTACTAAAGCCTTGATGTCTCAAATGTTATTTGTCACCAGTGAAAGAGTAAGATGTGATAAAAATACTATATAAGCCTGTTTTGGGCAGAAAACTATTAAGTAAAGATTTTCACAGTTGATTGCAGGTTTTTGAGGATGGACATTTGCCAAGGGCAGCAGAGTCCCTGCAGTGAAACTTGCACAGTGTAGCTTTCATCCCAATTTCTAGAGGGTTACAGAGAGCAATATTATCTTTGGAACAATCTGCCAACAATGGCGTGTGACCTAAGCTTGTAATTTACAGCCTAAGTTGCCCAATTTAGACATGTTCTTTGTACATTTGTCATTCAAAACACAAGCAACAGAACTTAAAACCACTTAAACCACAATAAAATTATTTTTTAGTCCTTTTTTTTCATAAGCTTAAAAACTTTGAATACATACAACTTCAGTGCCAGAAGTATCTGGGCACGAAGCAAAAAAAATCTGTAATCCAGTTTGTTCAGCACTAACTGCTTGCAGCACTATAAGCACTGTCATTACGATTCATCCCAAATGCTTGATAAGAAATCTTGTTCCATCCAGTGTAGGCCCGGATACACACCAGCCACTGAATGCTCAGAATGTTCACAGAAATGAACGTTTAGGCAGACCGTGGAAGGGTTAGTAAAACGCTTAGAGGAATGGAGAGGTGTGTGTATGTGGACGGATGAAAAGCGTCAAACCCAGGGCCAAGACTGGCAGCCGCACGGTGGCACTGGGTGAATGAGCTGTGATGTCCTACGGGTCCTGCCTTTCTGGCCTGTGTTCCTACAATGGGACGCTTGGGATGTTACGGATGACAACGTGGTCATTGCATTTTCCAAATTAGAATTCCATTCTAAGCTAGGCTATATTTTTGCTGTTGTTTTGGAGTTGTATGCAGGATGAAGTGCCTGAAACAACTCCCTGAAAGGAGGGTGTAGAGAGGTGGGGGTTGGCCTCTTCTCCCAAGGGAATAATGACAGGAGCAGCGGAAATGGTCTGAAGTTGGGGCAGGGGAGGGTTAGATTAGATATTAGAAAGAATGACTTTCCTGAGAGGGTGGACAGGCCCTGGAACGGCCTGCCCAGGGAGGTGGTGGAGTCACCATCCCTGGAGGGATTTAAGAAGCACGTACACATGGCACTTCAGGGCATGCTCTAGTGCCTGGGATTGTGGGGGACTTTTGTGTGTGTGTCTGTGTGTGGTTGGACTCGGTGATCCCAGAGGTCCCTTCCAACCATGAAGATTCTGTGATTCTGTGAACTCGTACAAAATGCAGAGAGTGGGTGGGTACACGCAGGACTGTGTATGTTCCCTTTGACGGAAGGAGAACTGCCTGGCCTATGTGAGCACCACACACGATATTCATCCTATTCATTTCTGAAGAAGGCAGGTATGAAATGGGAGGGGCGTAGCTTGCAAGCTACAGAATGAAACTGAGAACTGTGTTGGTTATAGTTGGAGCCACAAAGGTTTCTTTCTTGTTTCTGTTATCAATCACTTCTTTTCCTATAAAAGGTGTCCGGACACTCAGTTATCTTAGCATGTAATAAATTTTTTCATGTATTCAAATGTTTCTTTGGAACCACAACCGTTAAAAATGATTTGTTAATGCAAGCTGAGGTTGATAATCAGTGCCTGCAGCCAAAGACCTGGGATACGTGTGTATCCCAAGCTCCATGGGCACAACGTGTCAGAAGGGTATCCAGCCCTGAGGAAGGGCCGCTGAAGGGAGCACCCAGCAGAGCGCCTGTCACCACACCACGAGGCGTCTCCTTCTGCTGCAGCCGCTTCTGGACCCAGCTCTCCTCCTCTGGGTACAGACCTAGCAAGGGAAGGGGCTGGCGTTCCTGGGCGGTTTGGGGTTGGTGGGCTCAGCCGTCCTGAAGGCAGCATTTCGGGAGAGCACCACGCACCCCGGAGGTGAACCTGCCTCCCCGCGAGACGCAGTGCTGTGCTTGCAGCCGAGAGATGCCAGAGCAAACCTAGGGATGAAAACAGAGCAAGGAGAAAATATCCAAATCCCCTCATGCTTCTGCCTTTATTACTTTCCAGGCATTAGTCACCTGTTTCGTACTGGTCTATGCAGAAAAAAGATGCCTTTTCCCCTGTTCCCCACAGCCAGGCTGCCCCGGGCAGGGCTGTCCTGCCAGCGCTAGGGTTTGTCACTGCAGTCCCCGACGGTGGATTTTTTCATGGTCAGAGTCACAGACCGACCAGCCTCTCTCCTCCAGCTCGCGGGAAAAGCCCAGTCTCTGCTCTGCAGAGGGGGGAGAAATGGTTTTCTGGCTGAGGAAGCGTTTTTTAACAGGGCGTGAAATGGCATTACCAGGGGGCGACGGAGGGTATAAAACATGGGATGTAGGGATGTAGCACCGGCGGGAGGGGCGGGGCCGGGGCCTGCAGGCCGCGGGGGGCAGGACACG
>VXAK01021249.1:65338-76846 GCA_013399435.1 Arenaria interpres
TCCTGCTCACCACACTGTTCCTGACACAGGCCAGGATGCTGTTGGCCTTCTTGGCCACCTGGGCACACTGCTGGCTCATGTTCAGCCGACATTTCTTCTGAGGATGGTTATTGTAATAGCAAATGGCATCAATGATGTTTTTATATTAAAAAAAAATATATATATATGTATATCTATAACCCAGTGCATCCTCACACAGGCTCTTTAAAAAAAAAAAAACATACTGAAGCAAGTGCATTTAAAAACTAGATGTGCAAAATTTCTAGCTTATCTGGGAGTTTTTGAGTGCTGAAACCTACAGCTGAGAAATACAGACAAAGTTACTGAAAGTATGTCAGGAATTTTTGTACTTGCCAGAGTTAACTGCCAACATTTCTCCAGGGAGGTGATTTTAAAGGAAGGAGAAATATACAGAGTTGTGTTGAGGAACAAATATATCTGCCTAGGCACACAGGCAAGCAGCATCTCATGGACTTCCACAGACTGTTTTTCGTCCCCACAAGAAGATTTGGGAGACTAAGTGCACTGAACTAGCAGTTATTTTTGATCCAAAAACCTAATAATTTATATTCTTAAAGCAAGAACTTAAACATACCACACTTGAACTTAATGTCGCCACAAAGAACTAATTCATGTCATTTTTTCCCCCCTTTTGATACAGAGCTGATAGAATAAACTTACTGTCTGAAGAAAAATGTGCTGGATGATACTGTTTACAGCTTCTCTAGAGAGTATAAGATATCCCTTAGGATTCTGGGCTTGTAGTTCTTCCTGAAACAATTTTGTGGTCTGCGTCAAGTTGCAGCGCTCTTGCCCGGCATGGACGTGCTCGGAAGAGCTGGAACGAATGCTGGGTATCACTGACACACCCTGCACGTATCTTCACTTCAGTTGTTTTCAACTTTGCAGACCTTTTCCTAGTCGTTGCATAGCTCCACACTGAGCCACTTACATCTACATTTTTACCCATTTATGTCATGTGTGACATAGATTTGGTTTTCTTAGTTGTCTTTCATGAAATGCCAAGGAATTTAACAGAAAAAGCCCAAGCATTTGAATAAAGGATAGTTTTTAAAAGCCTTTTCTGTTACGAGAGCGCAGGCTTCATACTTAGAAGTGAGGCTTGATCAAGGAGCTAATCCTGCTGCAAAGCACTTTCAGAATTTCATTGTGCCTTGTGATTTTTTTAATCTGGTTTCCACTTTCATTTAAACTTAAAAGGGGATAAACATAAGCATTTAATGTTCTAAGGCAAACGGCAATTAAAACCTGCTTTTCATTCTTTTTACTTAAGAAAGATTTGGAAAAGGAGCAGCTGAAAACTCTCGAGAAGGTAGTCAAGCATTTTGAAAACGGATTTGTATCCTTTTTGCCACTGTAGATTTCTAAAGTCATGGTGTTTCATGTATGATAATACTCTGACTTTTCAGGAAAGCATTTTATCATGTGCCATGCTTCCACACGGAGAGCAGTGATGGTCCACATACATTCTCATCATTCACCAAGGTTGGCAGGTTGGCAAAATTCTTGCACATTAGATTCGTTTGCCACCAAATTCAGTAGAGGGATCTGACCTGTTCAGTGGTTGAAAGTGTTCAAAATGTAATTAGTGTTCTTTCAACTCAGAATAGACAAGCATAGTAATTGTCACTACTTAAGAAGCAGCAGATAAAATAGCAATGACTTCCAGTGAGGAGACATTTTAAAGAAAAATGAAGTCAGACTAATTTATCTTAAACTTTTTACATATTTATAGCACAAATTGAAAGGCTTCCAATAATCTCAAGTACTAGGGAGGGTGTGGCATATGGAAAAAATGGGATTCATTTCATACAGTTTCAGCTAATTGCCACCGTGTTTTAAGATAACACGTTACTTCATGACTGAGTTGTGACTGAGTACTTACAGGCAGTTTCCATGAGTCAGTGGATTGGTAGTAACTTCTCAGTCTCCGTGATCTGTTCACTTTTGATCTTGTGCCTTTACCCTAAATTAGATAATCTCAGTATGTGTTTGGGTCCAGATTTTCAAATTTTCATTAGTCATTTGTGACTGCAGTGGAAAAGAATGTAAGTACCTCAAGGCTGTCTCAGAATTTAGATAGGTAAATCTGACACTGTGATGTAAAAATTTTTAATCCTATATTTTTAGAGATTTAGTGCTGAACTTCTAGTGAATTCAGCTGATAAGAAATCAGATCAGATTTGCAAGAGTTGTACTTGTGTAAAAGTAAGGCTGTTTTGAGAAGCCTAAGTATTGACTCATATGCTTCATTTTAGACATCTAACTTTGAAGTCATTGGCCTTGCTTTTTCTTGGTTTTGTCTTTGAAGTATGATGAATACAGTTTTTAACTTTTTCTTCTGATTCATAGCAATACAATCTGATTTCCTTAACTTTAAATTAAAAGCCCGTTAAGGATTTAGCACAAATAATTGAAATTCTTAGCCTATGTGCAGAAAAAATGAGTGAACAAGAAGCTTTCACCGAGCCTTTATGTGAACTTATTAAATTATGTGGGTAAGTACTTCAGCCCTCCTTTTAGAGATTAAAACACTGCTTATTAACATGTTCATACATTTTCTAAGGCAACTGACATATCCGTACAGCATCTGTCTGCAAGGCGTCTGTATCTGCAAGGCATCTATTACATCACCCTTCCTCTTCATGAGCTGTTTGCCTTGAGTTCAATTTCCGCTGGCATGAAAGAGGGACCCGTTTTAGCAGTTCAGTGTCTGTGCAGCTACGTATTACATTATTCAAAACTGGATTGTAATCGGCCCCAGCTTACTTGGAAGCAAGATTCCTCAAGGTGTCTTAGTGCCTGAGTAAGCTGTGCTGGGAGCGCTGGCCTCAAAAGATTCAGCAGCTAACTCCTGCTGAAGTATGTTTTGCTGTTTCAAACATACTCTCTAAGTAAGTTTAAAAACCTGAGGTGACAGAAAGACACTTTAATACCTGAAGGTAAGCTTTGTGAAATGATAAGCCATACTGCAGAAGAGAAAGAACCACAGAAATTGGAGGACTCAGGATTTATAATTACGTTTAAAGCATATTGCATGAACTTTTGGGCATCCTCACTGTCATACTGTACTCTTGCAGAACAGAATTGAGGTGTTATCCACACTTGTTAATAGTTTTCTCCTCCTCACTAATGTAGTTTAAGTTACTTAACTTGTAACTATAGTTACTCCTGTATTTCATTATAATTTTGAGAGAATAAGGAAGAGAAAAATTGTGTCAGACAGAAAGTTAGTCATATAGTAAACCAGATATTCAAATAGGTTTTTACATAGTTTCCTCTCAGCTGTTAGGTTTAATAAACTCACAGAAGTCAGCTGAATCTTTTAGTTCCCGGAGCACCATCAGTTGTACTGCTTTCCTTTGCTGCCACACCATGGAGAATGAGAAAATACATCTTGAAGTTTCATTTTCTTTGGTGTTTGGCAGAAGCGTGACACAACTGAGAATGAGTTTATAAAGTTGGTAAAATGTAGTTGTGAGTAGGACAACTTTTTTGCCTCCTCCAGCAGTTCAGGAATAATCATGGTCTCTGCAATCAATATATTTTGGAAGATTGCACCTTTGGGTTTTGCTGTAATTTCTATACTGTGGAAATTCCCCCACAATTCACTACTACTTCATATGACAAAGAGAAGCCTGTAACTAGAGGGAGGGGCTGCTATTTAAAATTTCCTTCCATATACTAGAACTCCTGCAGTAAAATTTTCCACTCTTTCATAACTGCTTCTGTTTACCTGTCTTGTTCCCACTTTTTTTTCAATGTCTGCTTCTTTTTTTTTTTTTTTCTCCCCATTTATTCCATTATTTGCTTTTGGCTTTCTTTTTCTCTGGCTATGTTTACAGAGGTAAACCTGCTGGAATTCTGCTTCCGCACTAAGAGCTGCAGAGACCTTAGCATAATATTGTAATGTTTACTGTTAGAGAATTTTTAGCACTTACATGTTTATGTCATATCTGAGTACTTTTCAAATGTTATTGAATATTTCTTAATGTCCTGTTTTTAAAAATATATTTGTTGTTGGGCTATTTGGAGTCAGTTTATTGGCTTTATTTTTATCCATTTCAAGAGGTCTGCAACTTTCAGTACAGAATCAGCGTTGCAAAGAATGTACTTGTCCTGAGAAAAGTGTCCTTATTTGCAAAAAATGTCAAGGCAGAAGAGAAGAGCTATTGAGCTTTTCTGGTGACTGGATCAAGGTGTTCTGCAGGGTTTTAAGTGTAGTTGTAATATTTTTAAATTTCATTTTGCAGGTTACCATTTCAAAAAAAGAAATCGTCTGATGAAGTAAGCTATTCTGTGGCAGTTTCAAAATCCATTGCACAACTGGGTGAGTGTAAGCTGATATGCCACAATAAAATTATTATTATGCCATAATAAAATTAACTGTATTAGTAGCGTGATTTTAATTGCTTGTTACCTCCTTAGTAAGTAATTTCTTTCAATTATTCATTCAGTCCTCTGTGCTTTTTAGTATTAGAAACCATTCCTATTTTGCTGTGCAGCTAACCTGCAGGTCAGCTAACAGAATTACCTATTTCCCAATGTTAGAAGCCACATGAGATAGATAACTTTATCTTTACAGCTGAAGAACTAAACCTGCCTGTAGCCTGTTTCATTTCATTTTGCTCTGAGTAACTGGGGAGTTACTATAAACACTAAAGCCTGGGATGAAGGGAACCTTTATCCCTCCTGCTTTTTTGAAACCAAATGGAAGAAACAAGTGAGAAACAGCTCCTGACTCCCAGCTCAAACCTTCAAAACCCAAAAGCCCAAGACCTAACACCTACAAAGGCAGAACGCACCCATTTAGTGCTGTGCCTTACTAGGAGTAGCAACTTCTGACTCCAGCTTCCTGCTGCATCTGAGCCATGAGCTTCTATCTTTTGGAAATCTGTTTTAAGAGAGCTGCGGAGGAAACGGTGTCAAGGTCATGTCTTAATGTCACTGGACATTTTAGTACCAAAATATCTTTTTACGACCTTGCATGTCACATTTGTGATTTTCAAAGAAAATGCTGCAAGCACTGTAGGTCAAAAAGGATTCAGAATAGAGCAGGAGTGATATATCAGCTCACTTAATGGCAAAAAGGTAGCACAATCAGCCTGTCACATATGAAAAAAAGACTATCCTTGAAATGGGTGAGAAAAAAATATTTTTAGAAGTCTTTATTTTCACAGGTCCAAGTAGATAGGAGAATGTCCCCCTGGTTTCAGATAGTTCCAGATTCTCTTTAGAGTAGCATGACCAAAAAACTCTAAAATCTAAAAGATTATTTATATTATCCATGTTAGGCACTGGTAGCTCTCAATGGAATTCTCTTTATCTTGTGGAAGGGGATCTTTTTCTGTGCTCCCTTTATGTCATATCATGTCTACTAGAAAAGTTTCTGACATAGAATCATAGAATCAAAGAATGGATCAGGCTGGAAGGGACCTTAAAGATCATCGAGTTCCAAGCCCCCTGCCCTGGGCAGGGACACCTCCCAGCAGACCAGGTTGCCCAAAGCCCCATCCAGCCTGGCCTTGAACCCCTCCAGGAACACAGTAATGGTGAAAACATCCTAGTGTAGTAGCTTTCTTCTGAATTCCACAACTTCTGGAATAACATCCAGTCTCTTATAAGTCTCTGTAGCCGTAAACAGAGGACGTTACATTTTGATTAACCTTATGCTACTCCTCCAAGATCCCTTTGGCCTCTTGAGTGGAGGAGTCCCTGTCCCTTGAGTATTCTATAATTAAACTTTGCATGAAATGACAGATTTGTAGGGGGTATGACTAAAGGAAACACTAAGTACTTGAACAGAAGTGTTAAGATTACTTTCTAAAAAAATTATAAACTTTGTGTATAACTCTTTTTTTGTCCTGTTTCTGGCAGGTTATTTGATGAGGGTGCCAAGCTCTCGCGTTAGAATACAAATCTGTAAGTGTATTGTTAGCTTTTATAATGTGGAGCTACCGAGAAAAATACTTTCAGGTAAAGCATAGTATTTTCAAGTGTCACAAGAAATCAAGTGCTTGTTATCCCAGCTGCTTTGAAATGGCTCTTATAATTAGCTATGCATTAATATGTCTTTATAACCATAGTTAATGTATCTTATGTATTAAATGTGTAGCATTGGCAAATGTGCAATTAAGATGTTTTCATAGAAATGCATACTCAAAATCTGAAATTAATTCATCACTGTAGAAGGAATTAATTATTACACTTGTGGGATTAGGATTATGGAGGATCCAGAATATGTGAAGTGGTCACAAGTTCTCTGAAATGTGGATAATGGAGGAAGAAAGAGTAGTTAGGATCAGAATTACAAGAAGGGAAATGTAATTTTCAACTTTTTATATGTAACATGGAGAGCAGCAGCTTTGGTTTCACTTGTGTTGCTTCTGAGGAATAGACCTAAGGACATCTAAATTTGGTTGAGTTCATACCATATGGACATGTTTGAGCACAGGCTTTGGATAAATTGTGTGACTTGTCTCGGCGTAAAGAGGCTGCATACAAGCTCAAGCATGATCCCCTGGTATTATGGATAGGATTCTGTCATCAGAATCCATTACTATTTATGCCTTTGACCCTTATGATGGTGATGGAGGCTGTTATCAGGCAAAGTCAGTCATGGGTCTCCTAGAGGGGCACAGGATCCCGTGCTGTGAGACAGCACTAGGTTTATAGGCAGCCAAGCTAGGGATGAACAGTGTCACAGTATGGATCCAGAGCACAGGTGGGGGAGCGTGCTGGATGTCAGTGTGCTCCCTTGCTGTGTTCCTACAGTGTGGCGCTCGGTCCTGTGCCCTCTTGCTGGTTTTCATTTCTTTTAGGAGGCCTAAAAGCTGCAGCTGCAACAGCCCTCACAAGATTTTAGAAATATGAAAGCCTATAAATCTTTTTTACCTTACAAACAAGCCTCGAATTCTGCAAGCAGCTATGGGTGCATTTAGTAAACAGTTCCATCCAGATAAGTGAATGTTAAGTATTGAGGCATTTTATTATTCTTCTCCAGATTTAGAAAATAAGATATGGAGTCTAAAAAATAAAGAATGTTTTAAAATCTGATTTTTAAAGTAAAATTCTTCATCTCTAAGCATATATATAAATCTTGCCAAACTTTGATCCTCCAGAGTTCTCTTACCTATGAAATAATACCAACTTAGAGCCTGTCAAAGTTTATGCTTAGTTAAAACTCATTTGGCCATGTCCATTATCTGCATTTATCAGTCCTGCATTTCATGTCATTTGATATATATATTTTCAAGCTATTTAAGATAAATTTTACTTTCATGAGTTCGCATATATAAATATATTTATTTATTTGCATATATAAATTTATTTTCCAATGCTTCCTCTTCCCCCATAATTCAATAATAAAAAATACAGATTTGCATAAGCATGGACAAAAGTAAAAACAGGGGTACACGAGAAAGTCAAGGTTGGATTCACATATTTTAAGTAATACGATAATAAAAGGCATTAATTCTCTAGTGAATAGGCTACAGAAGAGACCTAGATCCTGCACCAACAACTTACTGCATGTCCTGAAGAAGGTTTTTCACCTTTCTATTCTATTCCGTTCTTTCATTCTGTAAATTCTAGGAAGCAATTAGTTTATATAGCATTTTAGTCTTCTTGAGGATAAGTCTGTTGGATATGCTTTAGGTAGTTTTAATACTCAGATATAAGAAAAACAGCTCTTGTTTATTGGATTTTTCTTTTTTCAATGGGTCTTAGGACTAAGGAAATAGGATACTCAGTTCTCAATACTTTCTTGGGAAAGGATGAATATTTTATGAAATTATCAAAATTCTGAATATCTACTGCATTATAACTAAAGCTATTGTATGTGCAGGTTACCAGCCAACAAGTGCAAACTATAAAATTCAGATGGCTGAATTAGGAGGATTAGCAGAAACTCTTGTTTTGTCACTAGCATTAGTTGAAAATCAACTTGCTGAGAAGTTGTGGGTACTTAAAGCTCTCCAGCATCTCTCCAGCTCTGGTTAGTGCAAACTGTTCTTTCAACAATCTCATTACCTCTGATCTTAGATCATTTGTTCTCTGAACATGCCTAAAACAATTACTGACCTACAGGGAATTAATTATTGAGCTTTTCATAATTTCAGGAGTAAATTGCAGGCTCATGATGAAGGCCCAAGCAGCCAGCAGACTCTGTCTGTATCTCAATGGTGTTGATCCCTCAGGACAGCTGGTGTTCCGCTCCTCGGAAATCCTATGGAACCTGTTAGAAAACACCTCAAAAGAAGAAGTTGTTAATCAGCTCAGTAGCTTGGAATGTGTACAGTAAGTACAGAGAAGCATTTTATAAATTAGTATTGAAATTTTGGACACATCTAAAGCATTGCTATTGTGTAGCATTTTGTTTGAAATTAATCGAGAGAAAATACAAAAGAGGAATGCAGGTCTCTCATTAAGTCCTCATTAAGTTTTCAGTATTAACACATCTGATTCTCCAAAATGAGAGCACTACTGGATCAGACCTTGTAGCCAAGGAGCCTATGATTTACAACCCTCAGGCACCTGTTTCTGTTTCATCAAGTTAGTTAGATAGCACTATGGCCTGTGAGATGCCAGGAAATGGTATATGATACAAGAGGTAGCTTACAAACTCAGTGGCCAGGGTCCAGCTAAAAGCACATTCAAGTATTTCACTGTCAATCCTCTCTTTATTTCATGAAGAGAGCGATCCACCACCAGTTGTTTCTGTTAGAGGGCAAGAGAGAGATAAAGGTGCTCTGCTGCACAGTGCAGAGCTCTATCGCTTTGTACGATGACGAAGTTAATTGCACGGGTTTCAAGCTCATGTTAGCTTGCTAGACCAGCATTACTGCACTGTTGAAATGCTTATGTTATAAAATTAGGAAACTCTGTGCAGTGATATATAAAGCTTAGTTCTAGATCCTCTGCTGAAGTAAATAACAAGTTCTCCCTTAGTGATTTACACTGTTTTAACTGTTTACAACTAGACCATTTCTTCTCAATAATCATTCAACATCATCCAGTTCCATGCTTGAGTAAATATTATATCTTTCTATTAATTATTTATAACATATACAGTGGAAGGTGAAATTTTTAATACATGCACCTTGTGTATATGCTTAATATGGATGTCTAGTGGTACACATAAGAATCCATTTTGTAATAAAGTTTTAAGTTACTTCTCTTGCAGTTAAACATTAAGGCTTTGAAAAGTATGATACTAAATGAAGATTCATATCCCTAGAGCTGTCTAAAATTAGAATATGAAAAGAAAGATAAAATGCATTTCACTTTCTTTTTAAGTGCTTTGAAAGGAGTGTTTGTAGACCTTCTCATGCGTGGTTTCCGGCATTACGATCGTCAGCTACGGAATGACCTCTTGGTGATTGCCACATTACTAGCTGAGAACCCTGCAGCACCTATGATTGTAAGTTTATATAGTTATATTCCAGAGACTAATAAATTCTCCTTTGCTATTATATACTCAGTATTTTTGCCTATTAAGGTTGTAGCATTTGTTCTATTCTGTCTCTAGTGCTTTCCTCTTTCTTAGATTTCCTGAGCAAGAAACCATTTTTCTTTCTGCAATTCCCCTTATCTCAAAGAGACTTCAAATCTATAGGTGATTAGCCTGGAGTACTAGCATCAACCTTATTTAATACTTAGAAAATTACATGAACACTTTTCATGTGCAAAAGTTAACTCCTGTATTGTTGTACAGATTCTCACATGTGCCGTTCTGTTACAATGAGTTTTGCACTAAATCTCATTTGTTGTTTGAAGATTTAGTAGTACAGGCTGCATTCAGATGGCCCAAATTCAACTGAAGTGTCTGTGCCTCATAACCAGGAACAAGAAGGGTCCTCCAAAAATCAGCTCAGAAGCTCTAAGTAGGATACTGAGAGAGTAATTATTTAGATCCAGTTCATAGAAGCACATCAATTCTTTCTAAGACTAGGTCACATAAATGTAGTCCAGAATGCACTATCATGACTTGCCTAAAAAGTAGATGACTCATTCTTCTGTATTATCCCAGAATTTTCATGAGGAAACTACAGAGAAGTTAATAGATGTTAATATTGTTTTACTCTCTTGTTTTACAGTTGAGATTTAGAGCTTTAAATGAAGTTGTGAGATACACACTGAATAATTAAGCAATCAAATTCCTGTAGATGTACTGGCTGTTCAGGAATGGATTACTTTCAGGAAATTAATTTCTCAACTTCAGTAGAAGTTTCCCAAGAGTCTTTATTACTAAGTAGTTTTTATAGCATGTAATGAAGATTACAGATTTTTCATTCAAGCTTTCCATTTTGTCACTAACCATTACGAAATGTGTGTTATACTATTGCAGCAACATGTATGATATCCAAAACATTCAAATTTTTTATCTGGCTGTAGAAACAGGGCAGGTTTTCCTAGAAGATAACTAACCAGGACGTATTATTTTAATTCCTTATAGTGCAAGGAAGAAAAAATGTTTCAATGCAAGGAAAAAATGAAGATGTTTTCATTTAGATTCTGTATTCTCAGCCTCCCTAGAGATTTTACTTTGCTTGTGGATATAAAGTACAAGATATAAATATTAAGTAAACAAAAACATGAGCATTACCATTGAATCCTTCCTTGTAGATAATACCAAAGACATTTTCATCAGAATGTTCTCCTTTTTTTGCTAATATACTACCCAAGCAACTTCAGAAAACTCAGTCCTGTATTTAACTTAATTCAGAAACCAGTACGGGAATATGAGCCTTTGAAAAGGAGAATAATTTTCCCATCAAAAGTAAACTGGAAAATTTATGTGAAGTAAAGTTTATAATGATATCAATTATGATTATCTCTGTGTAAGAACAAAACTGTCTGTTTGGTAATTGCATACTAGTTTCCATCAAAATTTAGTACTGCATTAATCAGCGAGGAAAAATCATTTAAAATTTTTAATTTATTTTTTTTTATTTAACCAATTTGCAATGGCTTTATATAGAGAATATAGATCCCATAGACACAAAAGCTGATAGGCCATGTGTAATGCAATATGTTTTTGATTGTTAAAGTCATTTGGGTGACTTTAGCACTTCCAGAACTAGGCATCAAAAAAGCTGCTGCAAAACTAATAGAACTGCTTGATTCTGTGGGGATGTCTGTGTGGTGTTCTGTGAGCACTGCTCCTGTTGGGAGCTAGTGGAAAGCTCTGTGGCGGCATTGCCGGAGTACTGAGGCCAAGCTAATGTATTTTGTTGCTCAAGAAGAGCAGTGCCCTGGTAACCATGGCTTCTAATCACTTCAGGAGCAAAGCTCTTTTGCCTCTAGTGTGCTGCATAGACACCCCCTGGCCTTGCTCCTGTCTGTAGTTATATTAGACATAATTGTCCTTCTTTTAGTTCTCTAGAAGCTGTGAATGACAAGATTTTATTTTCAGAATTTTAACATGTAATATTTGTAAATGCATGTTGTTCATACATGCGGTTTTCATGTACTTACTTGGAAATG
>VXAK01021249.1:76894-110071 GCA_013399435.1 Arenaria interpres
AATATTTGTAAATGCATGTGGCCCGGACCAATCTATGAATCTATGAATCTATGAAATGCACGAGTGAATGCACAAGTATGAAGTTAAATAGAAGTGTACTAGTACACACAAGTGAAGGCACAAAATTGTATGTACTGCTGACCCTGATGTATAAATTTACATGTGCACAAATGCATTTTAAAAAACACAACTCTAACAGTACTGAGAATACGGTTTTCTTGTGTGGTAGATTATAGTACTGAATACATGTGTTTGGGACTTTCCCATATACGTTCAGACTTGTATTGAATGAGACATGGGTTTAACTGATTGTACCCTTAGGACTGTAGTTAGTATCATACAATGTCCAAACAGTTGATCTCTTCTTTGATAAAATTCTGTTTATTCTGACACAGGATACATTAAACTCTGTGTTCTGAAGGAAAAAGCAAAACTAACATGAAATCATAGGTCTTAATCTCACTGCAATTTAATTTAATTAATGTATGTTTTTTGAATGCCTATTAGGAGAGTGGATTTACAGAGCTGTTAATAGTACTTGCAACTTTTACTGAAGGTAAGAGATTTCATAGTGCGTAATTACACTAGTTTTACTTTTAATTATGATTTTTTTGTAACTTACCTACAATTTCCTTCATAGTTAAAATTGCCAATTCCCTGGTTAAAAGTCTTAAACTTACCTACTGTTATGAGGACTTCGAGCTGAAAAAGTTACTATTTAATGTAATAGGAATCTTATCTAAAGACCCACGTGCTGTACCGGTAAGTTGTAACAGAACACAACATACAGTAAGTAGGGGGGTGGGGGAGAAGGTGAAAAGAATCACAGGAATATTGTTTAGCTGTCCATCTGGCATAGTCGAGTAGACTGAAATTAGCTGTTCTCCAAATCAAGAATTCATACATAGCTTCAGACCAAGTCCTGCTGTTTGAAAGCAGCATACAGTTTTTATTTCAGAAAAGTTACAAACCTAGACCATGCTACAAAAATTAGCTGATGAGTGACTGCAAAGCATTATTGAAATACATACCAAGAACATAATAAAGTTTAACAACCTGCAGTCTGTGGGAATGCTACAGAATATAAACAGAGTTTGTCTGTACTTGAAGTGTTCATGACAATGTTTTCATTAAAAAATAATTTTCTTAGTGCAGGACGGATAAAGTTGACTCACTGCTTTAGATTTTTCTTATTTGCATGTGAAACCTATAAGCTGTCTCTCTCTTTGTCTTGACTCTGCAGCTTCTCAGTGAAAATGGTGTGATGCCAGCTTTGCTTTACTATGTAAAACCAAATCAAAAGCCTGGATTTCCTGACTGGTCAGCTGCCCAATATGAAGAATTACAGCTTCATGCAATTGCTGTTTTAGCTTTAGTGGCTCCCGTGTTAGTAGATAAATATTTGTCCTGCCAGGCAAATACTCTTCTCCTTGTGTTTCTAGAATGGTGTATATGCCAAGGTCAGTAGATGCTCATGTCTTTCACACACAGTAACCTCAAAACACAACTCAACTTTTTTTGGCCAGAAGGAAAAATGTAAAAATCGTGAAGTCAAAATGATTCTTTTTCAATAGGTTATGTAGGAAACTAATCTTTCTTAAAAAATTACCATAATATTTTTTTCTACTGAAGGATTAGCTGGTGCTCCCTTCCCTGTATACCACTATATTGATACTTACTCAGTTGTGTGAGCAGCCCCACATCTCTACTGGCCGTGTGTTAAGCTAGCCAGATACACCTATTGTGGCAACAAGTCCAACCAGTAATTCCTGCCACGAGGCAGGAAGCAATAGCTCGAACTGCGCACGGTAAGACAGCTTCCAGACTACAGCTGGCTTGTGGCCATCAGCTAAGAGTATGGGCTACACAGAAAGATAACTAACTGCACCCGGTTTCACAGGTGGGTTTTCTGGTGATGGATAGTTTTTGTCATAAGATAGAAAAGTTTTCCTAGGAAGAATTTTTCATTTGGGTCTAATGGATATCAAAAGGTTAATATTGCACATCATGATAGAGAAGATATTTTGAGTCTTGGAGACTGCTCATCAACATAATAAGGTTTAAAAAATTGTAAAAATCACCAAAATTATACCTTTCTTATGAATGTTAGAAGTGTAGCCCTACACAGAAAGGCTTATTACTAGATGGTTTTAAACAAGAAGACTTTCCAACATTAAGGGATTTGGTTTGTTTGGTTTTAGGTTGCTTACACCAATAAGCCTTTTTTTTTTTCCTTTCCTAAGCACATGATTATTCTGAAAATACACTGTCTGCCAAAAAGAAATTCTCCTTGTGATTGCTCCACAGCTCCTTTCTTTGGTCAAGGTAACAGTTTCCATGGAACTGGTGGTCGAGGCAACAAACTTGCACAAATGCGCTACAGCCTGAGAGTGCTGAGAGCCGTCGTGTCCCTGTATGACGAGGCTGTCAACCTGAATTTGTGTGACCAGGGAGCAATTAGCCAGCTACTAGGTAAAGCACGATTTGTATTGCCACAGTTAAATTACTACATTTCTGTTGACACTAAGAATGTTCCTGCTTTTTTGTGTGCTGTGGTTTTAGCGTGTTACTCCTTTGACTGTTGAAAACCAAAAAAAACCCAAAACAATTAATCCAACACATAATTGATTTGATTTTGAATTTTGTTACACTTTAACACACAGAATTGAAGGAATTCAGAAAAATAGACAGCTGTAAAAGCCTAGGTGTATAATTTCAGAGTGAAACTGCCCCTCCTCTCGTTCTTCTATTATTCTGCATTTGTTAACATCGTTTTTTCATTGTGGTAGCCCCTGGGAACTCCAGCCATGGGTCTTGTTCTACCTAAGTCTATTATGATGCCACATTCCACAACTCCTCTTTCTTTAGAGCAGAAGAAAGCTAGTAAGACTTTACTGTTATATGAATAACATTATGAAGAATAAAAGCAGAATAAAACTGCTTTACCGTTGGTCCTGCAATTTAGAGCATTTTTTTCGTTCAGTAGCACATACCTACTCTTACATTTGATTTTAAGTTTTGCTACACGCTGTCCTAAGTTCTTTTCAGACATGGTTTAGTGGGACTTGGCAGCGTTAGGTTTATGGTTGGACTTGATGATCTTAAAAGCCTTTTCCAACCTAAATGATTCTATGAGTCTATGAATAATTAAAAGTTTCCAGTGCTCTGAAAGAATCATACTGGAAGGAATAAATAGGTAAGATCCTTTGGAATCTAGAAACCTAGAAAGCCTAGAAATAAAAGATCTTATATCCTCACTTGAAAATTGAACTCCAGATAAAACTCTGTGGAAACTGACAGGTTTTAGTAACAGCAAAACTAACGCTATACCATACACATCAGATTCAAGTAACTTTTCTTATTTTGGGAGAGTTACTTGTGTCTGAATGTGCTCTTTCACATAGTGGTTCCAAGGCTGATTGTCTCAGCTGTGGTGGTGTTTTATGTCTCTCCCACATTTCCACTGTCAGTACAAATGTTTATGAGGCTCTACAGTAGAACAAATCAGTAAGTTCTTTGCCTTTTTCTAAGAGTTTCTAAATTCAGAGCAGTGCCCTGAATTCATTGCAGCGGCAGTACATAAGGGACAGGACAGAGACACAACCAAGGGGTTGGAACAAGGAAAAAGTCAGTGCAAGCTGCTATCATTGACTGTCACCAAGAGTAAAATCCATCGACCTACAGCATCAAAGTGCTGTGTTAGAAAACACAAGAGATAAAAACAAATTGCATAAGTAGATTCCTTTAAAAAAAAGTCTCTTGGTGTAAATTTGTTGGTTTTTTTTTTTTAATCAGCAGCTGTAATAGAATTCTTACTTGTGTATAGGACATTCACATGTATAAAATATATTCATTTATAGACATCCTAAAGTATGCAGCAAAGAAATCTAAAGAGAAAGAAGAGGCCATTCTACTGGAAATTGAAGCTGATATATTATTTCTTTTGTCTGCTCTTTGTGAAAATGATCTCCACAGAAAGGTATGTATCTTTCTATCTTGTAATCTGCAGAAAACAACAAAACATGGTATATTTTCATTTAAATGATACTGCTTTTTTATTATTCAAAAGCAGATGTCAATTTTAGTTCATTGCTAACAAATCAAGGCTGATAAGTGGTTTCTGTGACAGTGACAGTTAAAATGCAAAATTACTCAGAAATCGACTAGCAAGTGACTCACCTAATTAATTGCTAATTTACATAATTTTTGAATGAATATATGAAAGTGTGTTAATGGAATTAGCAGATTAGAAAAACTTAATATCTCTTTTTCTTATGTATATCATAAGGAATATCTTTATGATCCTTATAATCCTGCTGTAGCAAGTGGGTCAAATTTATTACAATATACATATTTACATTTTCCAATTTCCTTTGTATTTTCTTTTATATAGCTGTTTAGTAAATATTATTTAAGAAACATACTGCTTTAATTAATGTTTTGACAGGAACTCTTCAGCTATGAAGGAGTGGATATACTTATCCCATTCATTCAGATGGATCCAAAGAAGTTACATAGCGGATTAGGCCATAATCGTCTCCTCTTCACTGCACTTGACTGCTTGTGGTTAGCAAAGAAGTATTTTAGTGGCAGTAACTCTTAAAAATGGTAGATCTTGTATCTTAGGTCTGCAATACTATAGTATTTGTCTGCATATATAAACCTTTTTTCTATTTAAAATGTTTAAAAATCCTTCATACAATTTAACTAATTTAAAATGATACAAAATGAACAGAATATTTTGCATGTATTCTCTTCTAAATAGGGCTCAGTACGACAACCTAACTCCCTACAAAGCAGTCCAAATCCCCACACAGGGTCACCCTCTGATACTTCAATGCAAGTTACCTAAAACTTTCAAGGGAGCTGTATGGTTAGAGTCTATAAACAACTTCAGAGAAGTAAACAGAAGGCAAGAGTAGATCAATATTATCTAAAAACTGTGTAAGCATAAGAAGAAGTATTTGTAAGTTGGCTGTATATGGGGCTAGAAATTTTTAAAAGATTGCTATTAGAGAACACCAATACATAGGAGGATAAATAGAAGTTAGTTTGTTTTAAGGCAGAGGTTTATAAATATATAGATATCCAACATATAGATATGTTTGTCTGGGAGAAAAGACTGGGTTCAGTGATGCAGGAGATCCCTTCAGTTTCTGTCCTAATGATCATAAGTGAGGAAATGAGAGAAGCAATCAATAGCACTATGAATGGTGCTTTTATGCTCATTTTAAGATGGGAGAAGCAAACACTGTTGCCAAAAGAAACAGTCTTATTTGTCTAACCTTCTTGATTCTGCTGGCAAAAATATTCACACAGCCTTGCAATAAGCCAGATCAGGGGCATGATCTAGCTAAATTTAACCTCTTTTCCCGAGTTATAGTTCAAATCCCTATTCGAATCCAATTCATTGTGAACCTACCAAATTTCTTGGGCTGCTACAAGAGCAGTCAAGTAGGGTATATTTAATTATACAGTGAAATGAAAAGAGCTGTGAAACATGATTTCTCTACTCCCTGGAGGTATGAAGCATGTTGCATGCCAAATATATATATGGAATTCAGTAAAATAAATGAGATGTTTGTGGAATGTTCTAAAGCATAAAAATGTTTCTACACAGGCAAATTATTTCTGTTTAAGGTCTTGTGTCATTGGATGCTACGTTGCAGAGGATTGTTTTCTTGAAAAACAGGGCATTTTTCTCCTTCTGGATCTGTTGGCAGTAGGTATTCTTATTATTGTTGTTACAGAATGAAAGATTAGTAAAACAACATGGAAAACTGTGTATTTTTTTATAGTATCTCCTCAGACTACTATAATACTTACAAAAAGACTGGTGTATGTAATTCCCTGAGATAGGAAGGTAATCAAACATCAGGATATCCACTCAGAAATGATTGGACAGATTTTCCATGCATCTTTGTTTCAAAATAGGTATTTGACAGAGAGTTTTACATTTACCAAAAATATACTCTTTTTTAAAAGAAAACTCGAGCTGTGTTCTTGTTTTGGATGACACCTCTATTTAGAAAATGACCTCAGTTCTTCATATCGAAGTTAGTAAGAGCAGAGTTAGTATATACTTCAGGCTTTAAAAGTTTTGATGTTTAATGTTAGTGTGTACATGTATTTTGTATCTGTAGCTACTTCTGTGGGTCTTGGACCTGGAGCTGGCACAGGCCTTTCACCTCTCAGAAAATAAGCGTGCTCTTCCCTTGTTTCATTCCCTCCTCATTCTTGCTGGGCGTACTGCCAGTCTCTGATGCCCTTGAGGTGCGAGGCTCCAGACCCTCCCCTACCTTCAGCTGCTGTTAAAATATCCAGCCACAAAATAGCACAGGTGCCGTGTGGTACCGCTCAGCCACTGCCTTCCGGATCTGTTTCTTACAAAAATAAATTGTGGTAGTAGTACATTCTCAAACATGTGAGCCTGGAGACATGAATACAAAACCTGTTACATAATTCTACATCTTACATGATCCTACATCCATTCCCCTCATATTCCTTGATGTATAGAATTTCATATGACAGGATTCCAGAAACTTGAAAGATTTACAAGTTTATACACCAGTTTTATTCAAATAGTTGTGATGAAAAGCTTGCAGTTACCGATTACATATTACACAATTTCTCTATTTATTTGAAGGTAAACATCGCTGTCTTTTGAACAGTTTAAAACATTTTTTCCTTTTCCCTTCACCAAGTTAAAGCAGAAGAACCTGTACAATATAATTCTTGGGATCTTGGTTGACTTTTGTGACAACCCCAAAACTGCTTTGCACATCAATACCTGGCGAGGGGAGAAAGATCAAACAGCAGCTAATCTTCTAATACAGTTATGGAGACAGGAGGAATGTGAGCTAGGAGTCAAACGTGATCAATATGGAAGGATTGTTGGTAAGTTTTATGATGCGTGTAAAACTGTGAGCAGCTCCACTGAATAAGGTAAAACAATGACATTATTTGTTTTTGCATTCTGAATCCCGATGAAAGTGTATTACAATGTTTATAGCTTTATGCTGTAACTCTTACCAAATCCAAAATACCTGAGATCTATTTCTTTGGGGTCTGGCCACTAGATGGCATTTTCTGCATTAGCTGATGAACCAGGTGATGAACGGAGCCGTGACTAGGACAGCCTGAACAGCTTTTTTAATGCTGGACCGTTAAACTACCTAATGTCTTCCACAAACAGCTCTGTGGTTTGTTATATGTTGTAAAAAAAAGTAAGAAGAGCGCTGTGGTCTTGCAAATCTTTAGTCATGCTACTAATATTTCCTGGCCCAAATAATATTCAAACTCCAGGCCTAAACTATCAAAACGATTTACACATAGTGTCCACAAAGATGGACCTGCCTTCTTTCGGAGGAGGTGTCACAGAAGAGAATGTCTGTAGCTGCATGTTAAAGATCCTCATGCTTCCTTACACAGATAGAATTTCCTCCAAGTTTAATAGCTACCTCTTCATTCTTCACTCGTGTTTTGTATTTTGAAATTATTAGACATGAAGAGACCTATTGCTAGCAACTTCCAGAAACAGCAAGAGGTCATCCCCGTTCCTGCCAACTATCCCAGCTTCGCCATCATGGAAATTTCAGAAAACATACGGGCAAAACTTTATTTATTATTGTGCAAGCTAGGTAAGACAAGTGAATTGCCTTGTCATTGTCATATTTGTCATTAAACTGAACTTGTTCACTGGCAATCAATAAAGTCACTAGAAAAAAAAGCAACATCAAAGGAAACTTCAAGATGCATCATCTACACTCAGTTATTAATAGATACTTCCTCATCCTGTTCTTAAAAGTCCCTGCTGTGGATTTGAACTTTCCCAGTAGCTTGCTGCCTCTACCACTAGGATGAGTTTTCCTAGTATTAAACCTGAAGTTTGCTAGAAAGTTTCTGTAATTTGTTTTCCCTCACACAGTATGTCTTTCACATTAACACTTTCACATTTAATTTTATTTGCCTAGATTAAGAAATGCTACTTTCTGTAGATGTTACCCACAGATCTCGCAGCATAACATCTGATTATTTTCATTGTTTTTTTCTTGAACCTTTCCAATTGGTTCACATTCTTCTTGATCTGTAGTGTACCAAAACTGAACACAGTACTCCAGCAGAAGCCTCACAGCCAAATAGAACTAGATTCTTCTACTCATCCTGTAAATAAACATTCCAACATTAATACAACAATTGCTGTATTCACGGTGGCATGGTATTTTTTTCTCATTTGAGTTAGGATCATGTACACTCATCTACCATACTGAATTTGTACAGATGCTGTTCCAACATTTAGAATTTTTCATTTGTCCTTACTGAATTAAATTCTGTGGGTTTAGAAATTTTTTCAGATTGGCAAGACTAATTTACATTCTAATCGTTTCTTTCAAAATGCTGCAGTCCCTCTGAATTCTATGTTGTTGGCACACTGAATATGAATACACATTACACCGTTGTCTAAAAACACATACTGAAGTCAAGACACATGATAAACTCTTCCACATCTGTAAGACTTCTTACCTGGCTGTAAGCAAAAGCTAGGTCGAATGACATGGTTTGTTATTACTAATTCATATTGAATGTTAATGTTTTCATTTTACGTTACCACTTGACTGCATAAACATTGTTTGTTTAATTTTTTCTTTCAGTCTTTTTTCAGGAACTCAACTGAACCACTATTCTCTGGCTTCTCCTTTTCCCCTTTTTAAAGGGCATTATGTTTGTTTTTTCAAGTCTGTCCTCCACAGGCTCAAAGTAACTGTTCTGAGATTGGTTCAACCAATTCCTGGGTAACCTAGAGAACCGCCTGGTTTGAAACAACCTTAGTTTCTCTAATAAACTATAGCCAGTTCTTCCTCTGTTTTAACCCCGGTTCTTACCAATTTTTATTAGTTTTAATGATGTTGAATGTTGGATCACAGCCAAATTCTTTACTTTTAAATTTTTTAAATGAGATTTTATTCCAACTTTCTCCTATATCCACATACCTCCTATGTTAGTTATATACATTTTAATGTCTCCTGTGAAGTACTGAAATGGTGTCAAAGCAGATAATAAAAAAAAGGGAACAAAAGTGGATATAAAAATGGAAAGATTTTCATAGTCTTTTCTCAGCATCTTCCTCTTACAGTTGTCATGCTCCGTAACAGCCTGTAACATGGTGATCTAGAAAAGCGGTGTTAATTGGTCTTTATTTATGGTATTTCTTAACTTCAAAACATGATGTGACTGTACTCTGATAGATAGATGCTACATTCCCAGTTACCACACAGACGGTATAATGAAGTCTAGAATGAGATTTGATAGACTATATAGGGGTTTTTGTTAAAAAAAGTCAGGTATAATTAACATTCAGCGTGCAAAAAAAAAAATAAGGCATAGTCTCAGCAACCATACTTCTCTAGCTTATTCTTTTACACGTATTCTAAAACGTATTTTTTAAAAGATGGAATCATTATGCTCAAGGCTCAAATCTTTGAGATGGAGAAGACCGTCATTACACAGGTTTGAAACAAAGTACTAGAGACTCTGTAATACAATTCTCCTGTTGGTTACTTCACAGCTGAAGCAAACTATTTGTGCCGAATTGCTTCTTTAGTACTGTGACCTGTGGACTCAGCTATCTGTCTGCTTTAGCAGAAGATCAAACCCTTACCCCCAAAACATAGCAAATGCAGTACTATCCTGGTTTTCCAAGTGATTGGAAGTTCACTGGAGACACTGATTAGTAAAGAGTTAGAATAGAGTGAATTTATTACAGAGAAAGAAGTATTAACCACCAAAAACCTGCTCAGGATTAGAGTAGTGACTGGCTGGTGTATGTGTCATAAAGATTTTGCATGTGATTATATGACAAATAAGATGGAGTCTTTTTTAGAACGTTATATTTTAAGGTAAATTCAACATGCTGTTAATACTGACATGATTAATATTTGTTTAGGTTTTGAAAATTTACCTGCCTTGTCTGCTAAGGATTTTGTCACACTTGCTATCATACGGCATTATATTGACTTTAAAGTGAGTATTGTGGAGGAAAATATTACTGCTGTATCTGTGTTTGTAAAAATAGCAACTATATCTCAGGATACAATGAACAAATAAACCTTCAAAAGCTGTCACCTATGTCACAAGTCACCCATAGTTTCACAGAGTGTAAATCAGTATTTGCCATCAAAATATACAGTCCCACTTAAAGGATTCCAGCACTCCCCAGACTCTTCCTTTGTACTGCTACAGATGTTTGTGCCTGCATAGAAAATAAGACTAGAAACCAACGCTAGTTAAAAATAACTCAGAAAAAAATAGTTTTTACTGTTTGCCAGTTCAAGAAACAGGAATGTGCCAGGGCCAGGATAGGAGTACGAAATAAGAGAAGGGCTAGAGAGTAGGAGTACCTCTGTGTGCAGTAAGGTCAGTTTTGGGGGTGGGAGGGGAAGGGTGCACTTTGCTATTAAAAATGACATTAAACACACATTCTGATAAAGGATTTTCTGTGCTTTCCCATCTTTGTCCCCTCATGCAGTATCCATCCATACTGTCAAAGGTTAAGAGTGATGGACCTGTAGGAAACAAGAACAGGGTAATAAGCTTTGTGGGAGCCAACCTACTCAAAAGATGCTTCAGTTTATGCTAATTTTTTGCTTAGGAACGAAGTCTGTGAGAGCTTAAAGTGTTCAGGAACTAGCAAGACTGGATCTTTAGTTGATAATTCCTGTTTCCATTTATGTCTTACGTTTCAGTTTGCCCTGATAACGTGAACAATTTGAGATTTTACAGAAGAAGCCAGTGGGACACAACGCTTTGCTTGAAATTTTGTATCTAGTAGCTATTTGTATTTCTTCTGAGTTTCCGTAGTCATCAGCATTCCTGTTACTGTTCTGTGGAGCCAAGCTTGGTCTTAGGAAGGCTTAGGGAGGACTATCATGAATGAATTTGGCATAGCGTTACTCAAGTCTAACCTTGCATTAAAATTCTAGAAAGTGAAACAACAATAAGGAAAGAGATTGTTGCTCTGTTATATTTTGAATAATTGGAACTGAAAAAAAGGGATAAATATCAACTAGTGTGGTGTGTGTTTTACACACAGGTTGGAGAAGTTTGGAGTGAACTGTGTGCAGAACTAAAGGAAGAATTCAGGCCTGTTGAGTCAGATGAAGAAGCCCTGAAAGTTATTTCAGAGGTACCAGAAGGTACTGGAAAAATGGTTGCTGCTCTGCAAACTGAAGTGCTTGAAAGTAAACATCACCAAGAAATCCAAGAGGAAGAAAAAGCATATACAAAAGTAAGACAAGGAGTATTTAAATGTAAATTTAAAAATAAAACCAATGTAAAGCTTTTTTGTCAACTTATATGAAGATTTTATTATATAATGTTGAGAATTCCGTATGTGTATATTGCTTGAAGATATTTTAATCTGTCTCAGCAGTAAAATTTTAGCTTTAAATCAAATGAGGTTAACCTCAGTTCTCTCAATTTGTGTAAGTTTGCCAATACTCAGAAAGCAACGTGAAAAAATGAAGCAGTATCATCAGTGATCAATCAGCAAAGGTGTAATGAGGCATGGTCATTATCTTACTATAAGAGTTGCACCTGTGTTCATCTGTACCAGTTAACAATTTGAGGTACCTATTACAACTACATAATGAAACGTAAGCCTCTGTTATAAACTGAATATTCACAGAGTTTCATTACTTCACAAACTAGTGCTTTGTTCTTCCCAGCATGCTGAGAGCGAGCAGGTATTTTCCTTTTGCCTCTAATATAGTTGAAAAAACCCTTCTTGTTGACTTTGACATCCCTTGCCAATTTTAATTCCAAGGAGGACTTGGCTTTCCTCGTTTCATCCCTGCATACTCTAACGGCATTCTTGTCATCTGCCCAAGTGGTCAGTCCCTTATTCCATGCACTGTAAACTTCCTTCTTCCACTCGAGCTTTTCCAGAAACTCCCTTCCCAACCACGCAGGTCTGCTGCTTCCCCTGTGTGATTTTTTGCTCTTATGGATGCACCAATCCTGGGCTTGGAGAAAGCAATGTTTGAATATTGTCCAGCTCTCCTGAGCCCCCCTACCTTCCAGAGTCATAACCCATGGGATTTCCCCAGGCAGTTTCTTGAAGAGTTTCAGTCCTACTTGTTGTGTTGTGCGTACTACCCATGATCCTGAACTCTATCATTTCATGATCACTGCCCCCAACCTTAATGTCCTCTACCAGTCCCTCTTTGTTTGTCAGAACTAGGTCCAGTAGTACACCTTTCCTTGTTGGCTTCTCCGCCACCTGAGTCAAGAAGTTGCCATCAATACACTGGAGGAACCTCCTGGACTCTACATGTCTGGCTGCGTAGTCTTCCCACCAGATATCAGGGTGATTGAAGTCCCCATGAGAACCAAGACCTGCGATTGCGAGGCTACTTTGAGCCGACTGTAAAAGGCCTCATCAACTTCCCCATCCTGATCAGATGGCCTGTTATAAACACCCACAACAGTGTCCCTCATACTGGCCTGCCCCTTAATCCTCACCCACAAGCTCTCAACTCTAAGATTGGCATGCGTTATGACTCCTGCACTTTTGTCACCAGTACTGATTCCACCTCTGTTATTCAGCATTTGGAGTGAGAATATATGGAAAGTATTCCTGAAAGAGTTGGGGCTCTTCCAACATCTGTGTTGGATGAGGGGAAAATTTGTTTGCCACAGAGAAGGTAACCCTGTGTTTTTTTAAAGGCAGTGCATAAGTGAAATCTTTAAAGGCCAAATACATTATTACAGCATTATCATCTGATCTCAAGTGAGGGGTATGAGCTAAGGTAACTGAAGGGGCATAGGTGCACATACTATCCAAACAGCACAAGCAAAGAGTTCAGGAAAGCTCATGAGAATAGGATTGTGTTACATCTTGTGAATCTCATTTATATTACAGATCCGAGCTGTCCATAAGCAGAGAGAAATGGTAAATAAATCTTGGGAAAATTTCTTGACTCGGATGTCAAACTATGAGGCATTAAAGGTAAGAAATCTGAGTGATGGAGCAAAATTTACATTCACGGTGTAGTTATAATAACTGGGAAATTACAAACACATTTCGTAATGAATTACGAGGATATCCAAAGTAGAAATTACAGTAAATTTTATATTCACAAAGACATAGAAGAATGAACCGTAAGATGTATTAGCAAAGCTACACAATCTTTGATTCTTCTGCTATTCTATGATTTTATGATTCTATGATTTACTTTTCTGATTACAGTCACAAATTGGGGCTCAACATTGTTTACGCACTTGCAATTAGGGGCGTGTGTGTAGGTGTGTGAGTGTGTATGTCTACACCACCACTTGTTCTTGTGGGGGACTTCAACTTATCAGATGCCTGCTGGAAATACAATACAGCAAAGGGGAAACAGTCAAGGAGATTCCTGGAGTGTGTGGAAGAGAACTTCCTAACACAGCTGGTGAGTGTGCCAACGAGGGAAGGCCTCCCACTAGAGCTGTTGTTTGTGAACAGAGAAGGACTCATGGGTGATGTGAAGGTTGGAGGCCATCTTGCTCATAGTGATCATGAAATGACAAGAGTTTTCAATTCTTGGAGAAGTAAGGAGGGGAGTTAGTAGAACTGCCACCTTGGACTTCTGGAGGGCAGACTTTGACTGGTTGACAGAGTCCCTTCGGAGGCAGTCCTGAGGGGCAAAGGAGTCCAGGAAGGCTGGACATTCTTTGAAAAGGAAATCTTTAAGGTGCAGGAGCAGGCCATCCCCCTGTGCAAAAGACATGCCAGTGGGGGAAAAAGACCAGCCTAGCTGCACAGAGAGCTTTTACTGGAACTCAGGAAAAAAAAGGAAAGTTTATGGCCTATGGAAGAAGGAAGGCCACTCAGGAGGAATTTGTTCGCTGCTTCTCACCAGCAGGCAGGTGTGCAGCCATCCGTAGGAAAGCAGGACTCCATCACACGTGATGGTTAACTGGAAAGACAAAATACCTCACTCTGAACGTGCCCCTTGTGTCCTTCTTCCCCCAGCTTTATAGACTGAGCATAATGCCATATGGTATGGAATATCCCTTGGGTCAGCTGGGGTCAGCTGTCCCAGCTGTGTCCCCTCCCCATTTTTTGTGTACCCCCAGCTAACTCACTGGTGGGGTGGGGTGAGAAGCCGAAAAGTCTGTGTAAGCGCTGCTCAGCTGTAACTAAAGCACCTCTGCGTTGTCAGCACTGTTTTCAGCAGAAATCCAAACCATAGCCCCATACTAGCTACTGTGAGGAAAAGTAACTCTATCCCAGTCACAACCAGCACAGGCTGTCATGTGTCAGTACAGCCTGGGGACTGACTGGCTGCGTGGATGTGTATTGTGCATGGAGTGACAGTCTGAGGATGAGGCAACAGTGTGCTCTTGTGGTGATGAAGGCTAACAGCATCTATGGCTCACAGCAAGTGATTATTCCCTTCTTGCTCTCGTGTTCATTTATCCTGTTTTCAGGTCCCCAGTACAAGAGAGAGTCACAAACCGGAAGGAGGGTACTTACAATTAAAGGCCAATAGAATTATCACCTCGTTAATGTCGTCATTTTGTTTGTATATTTTCCAACAAGTACAAATGATACAGTTCATTGTGATTAAAATAATTTTGCCTTTTTTCTAACTATCTTTAGAAAGCAAAAAGGCTTCAGGAAAAATCAATAGAGGCTTCCAGATGTAAATCAAAGACTCAAAACGAAGCTGTCCATTCTACTGATATTAAAGGCCTTGGTACAACAGTAAGTCATCCCCAATGCCAGATATTTTCATTAATGTGTAAGTGGTTTGGGGTTTACTCTGGTGGCATATGTGCTGTTACTGACTCTTTAATAATGTTTATGTTGACAAGCTCCAAGTATGTAAGAAAGAATTGGTATCTCATGCAAAGCGCCACTTCCCTGTCTGACTCGTAGTTGGTCAGCATGAGATTCAGATCTGCAAATTGCTTATGAGACGTGGGCAAGGTGGTCCCGGTGCTACTAGACAGCCCTTCATGAAAACCTTCCTGAGGTCAAGACCTCCTTCATTTATTGTTGGGTAAATCTGCATGATCCCTAATACACAGCTTGGTAGAGGTGGCCTTTGTCAGTAAATGTGTTCCTGGCTGTCTGCAGGTAAGTCACTGCATCTGCAGAAAATATCTTTTTTTTCTCATTTCTATCAGTTAATTGAAGTGTGAGAAAATAAAAGCCATTCTTAAGATCTTATTCGGGTGTAACAGCATATTTAGATATTGAATTTTGACAAGCTGGGGTAAGACGTAGGATAATCTCCATTGCAGTCAGTAACTGCTTTTGAGCTGGCTGGCTGATTTCTGTGTAACCACCACAGCTAAGCAGGATTTTAGGGGGAGGGATAGCTTCTTGGTTGCTCATAAGTTACTCTTACATGTAAGGAGAAACAAGGAAGAAAAACAGTGAGGTGCTGTTTTCAAACTTGCATAAAGGCAAGAGATTGTATTATCATGGGCTCTCCGTCAAGAATAACTAATGACAACTAAGGTGGCTGCATCCTGAAAAAGAAAAGAGGCGGTTCATGTTTGATGCGCCCTTTTTTGGAGGATCTTAATAAGAAGCAAGGGTATGGTCTCGGAGAGCTGGACTAGGATTTTTGTCAAATTATCTTTGCCCTAAACTTCTGAAGGATGTGGAGGGACGGATCTGTGAATGCAAGATGAAGTGGGCTGGAAAAATGATTTGGTTGCACGCATATCTCAGTGAGACTGTTAATCAGCAATATTTTGCAGAAAGTATCTGAAAAAGTTAAATATAAGCACGAGTATTCTGGAAATTGTTAGTAGAGAGAAACACATTGTTAGGTTTTATTGTAAAGACTTGGACCTCAAGCCAAGATTACTTATTTCTTTGGAGGGAGAGGATTTAACAAGAGAATACCTTTATGGTTCTATAATCAACATTTCAACGACTGTAGACAAAAACAAGGAAAAGGTTAGTCCATTTTGTAGGATAAGTGTATTTAGAAAAGGAATACATATCGGCAACATCAGATGAAATGCCTTGGGTACACTGCTTAGAAGAATTACAAATGCCAGATATGGCTGGAAATTTTTTTTGTGGAACAATCTTAACAATCTTATTCCCCTCTCTCTGCCAAACCCTCTTAGTAGGGAGAGATGAAAATTAAGCTAAGATGGTTGTTGCAAACAAGTTGAGGTCAAGTAATCAAACATGTGAGCCACATGCACTCAAAGAGTTGTGCTTTTTAGTAGGTCATGGTTAGAGGATAGAGGTGTCACTTAGGGATTTTTATTCAAAGACCTGAATAAATACAGTATAAAGAGTAATAATGAGCCTGGAAAGTGAATGTCTCTCTCAGTCTTGGAGTTTTCCTGGAGCAGTAGTTAGAGGCAATTGCATTCTGAGAGAAACAGGGTCTGTTCCCTTTTTTTTCTTTGAAGTACTACTGTATAGGGAAATTCTAATTACAAAAACTGTGGCTGATATTATACACAAATCCAAATACCATTGCAGAACAAACATCTATCGTAATAAAGGTTTCGCTTTCTTTTTCTCTATGCATAAAATCAGATACAAAGACAGAAAAGCGGAGTACATAAAGGTACCTGCTGAAAAAACACTCTGTCTTTCTTGTCCTTTGTACTGATGGGAACAATTTGTGAATTTGCTAGTAAGGATAGTTTGAGTGGACCTCAAAAACCACAGCATGCATCTCCACCAGCTGAATAATAGTTTCCAAAGAGAGTTCATGATTAAACACTCATCTCATTTTAAATGCTAACATGAATGTCAAGCAATGCATTTATTTTATTTTTCAGATTGGATCTGGTCGCTTAGTAACTGTTGAAAGTACACCTCCTCAGTTAGTTGGAGGGCCACTGGCTGCTACAGACCCTGCTCGTAGGAAGCCCTCTGTTTGCGAAGGAGCCTTGAAAAATATTAAAAGAGTTAAAACATTAGACTCGGTCAAGAAAGATTTGGTACCTGTAGAATAAATAGTGTTCTGAGCAGTGCTTTTAATATTTTAGTGAAATGTATGTGTATTTTAGACACAAGATAAAATCTGTTTGTAATGCTTTGATGAATTGCACAGAACATCTTGAGAGTAAAACTGTATTTCGTCTTAACTAATATAAACATGGGGATGATTTATTAATAAAGTACCCCATACAGTATGGTACAAAGATATGTTGAGTCTAATAATTTTGTCTGCTGGTGTCAGGTCACTCTGATCCACTATCAGTAGGTCCACTATTTAGATTTCCACCCCTTGTTGGCACATTGCACACACTGCAGCGTGAGTGAGCAGGGTGATGAACCTTCACAGAAACGCAGTCAGTTCTTTGCTTTCCTGGATACCGTACCCACCTGGGTTTTGTCCAAGTCCGTTTTATTTCTAGAATTGCTGCCTTTAGCATCAGGACTTCGGCTTCCATTCTCTCCGTTCTTTTCTAAAGACTCACTAAGAAGTTTGTCTGTGCCAACAGTTTCTCTGAGCCTGTTAGAGAGAGGTGCTGATTCTGCTCCTCACGGGTTTCGCAAAGCTCTTTAACTGATCTTACTGTTCTAATTATTTCTCGGGTTTTTGCTCATATTGTCTGCAGTAAGAACTCATCATCTTCCACCTTAGCACCTCTAGAATACCCACACAAGCTTGTGAGCAGCAGACCTTTCTGTAGCTGACTGTTTGTAAGCTTTTATCTCCTTTCCTAACTTGGGCCAAGCCAGGATTTGCTCGGTTCCGGTAGAGCGAGATTCTCGGAGGCTGTTACTTCATTTTAAAAGCAGTTGGTCTCCGGTGTCGTGGCCTGAATGGCCGGGACATTGCAAGGGGTTCTGTGACACATGCTTGTAGGCTGTCATTTTGACTTGTAAGCAACATTGCGAGAAAAGTATAGGCTTTTACTTTGTTAAAAGCCAGCTTGAAAATTGGAAATAAATTTGAGCTAAACAGGCAGAACTCAGTTTCCAACTCCCTTTTTTACTTCCTGAAAGAGAGACAAGGGAGCAGGGCGGGGGGGGGAGCTGTGAAAGTGTTTCTTAAAAATCTTTTTGTCTCAGTAACAAGACAGCAGAGCTGGCATTAAACATGAAGCCAGAGATTTTTGTTTAAAAAATGTCTACTTGAATTCTATAAAAAGAAGAACATGAAGAAAATAATAAAATAAAACAAAACAGCCATACAAAATGGTACTTAAACTTCAGAGGAATGTCCATGTTTAGTTTCCAAAGATCAGAAGCATTTTCTTAGGGGCACGTCTGTTAAACATTACATTGTAGAGTACAACAGTCATCTGGTACTTCAGGCTAGAGAAATTAAGCTATGCTAATTTAATTTCATTTTTATGCTGACACTTTGCTAGCTGGTAATTTTTAAGTATGATCTCATTTCATTATGACATTTTTTCTCAAAAGTATCTGCATACAGTGTGTTTGCTTAAACAAGCCTGTATGTGTATTTTTTGCCTGCCAGCAAGAAGGGTAAGCTAAGGTATATAGACATTATCTAACTGAAGTCTTCTGTGTCAAGTAAAGTCTTGCTCCGTTGTTTATGTTTATATTTCTCTCACAACTCTTCAACAGCCACGCTGCTTTATTGCTGCTTTGGAGAATGAGAAAATAGATCTACACACTGGGGCCACAAAAAGTATGCTCCATTGTCTTTTCACAATTAAAACCAAACGATAAATATTTGACTAGGAGAACAAAGACTGTGACATTTAGATTTTCTTTTTTTATATGCTTTCATATACCTGATGCGTGGGTGACTCATTACTGCTGGCAGCAAAGCACCGGCCTGTTTTTTCCAAAAAAACCCATACAGGACTCATGTTAAGTCCTTCCAATTTCTTAGCAAAAATTACAGCCGTGCAGTGTAGCCAAGGTGGGGATAGAAAAGATCTTTTAACTGGAAATCAGGTTAGATTTATGCTTATGTAGAAACTTTAAATCAGGCACCGTGTGAGCCACACAGCGTTCCTCCCCTCCTGCACGGCGCTCCGCGGCAGACCCCTGGCCCTGCAGGCAAGAAGCTGAACACGCTCTTGTTAATTGTGGTGAGACAGAACTTCCTGAAGTGCTCAGGTTTACACTTCATAAATGAACACTGACACGAGGCTTCCCACAGCAGAGCTGGTGGCGCGAGCCGTGGACTCTGGTCTGGCCGTTGGGGGGGAACCCGAGGAAACAGCTGCTGTTCCTGCTGCGACCCGGGGATGGAGAGAGGGTGAGTGCTGAGGACCGGGGGAGGAAAAGATCATCCCCCTTCCTGGGAATGCCTCTTGTGGAGACCCGAGGAGCAGCCAGCCGGCTTGCCACGGCCCTGCCGGAGACAACACAGGTATTTCCACCCGGAGTCTGTTTCGCTGCTGCCCTGTGTTCCTGTTGTTCACAATCCCCGGCCCCTCGGGCAGAGGCCGCAGGGTCACCCCAGCAATAGTTTGTTGGAGCATTCTGAAGCCAGTTATGGTAGATGCCAAGCACCTTTGTCTCCTATAGAATTAAAGCAAAGACTTACAGTCTGAGGAAGGATGGATCTTTTAAAACTGCCTAGGAAGGATACCTCGCTCTGGCATTCAATTAAGACATCACTAATATAGGAAACACTACCTTTAAAATGTTACTGTAGTTTTACGCTTCTGTAGGTGATGAATAAAATCGCACCCACTTGTAGGTGTGAACAAGGGGAATTTATTTATCTGGTTTATGACAGTTGGGACACTTTATTGCAAATGCAATACAATGCACAGCTTTATAAACTGAATATTGCTGGAACAGCTGCTCATCATGATGTCTCAGCTCCTGAAACTGATGTTTGGGTGTGTCACGACTCCCTCTATTTAAGATATTTTTTTGAATCAGGAACTTACATTAATGGGTGGGTGAAATGTCTCATTACTTTTGTACCCCCTCCAGAATACTCCATTTTACAAGATGCAGTTCAATATTGTATTTACATAAATGAACATCTACAAATCTATGAGAATTGCTGGGTATTTTACAACCTACATACGAGCTAGGCATTATTTGGGATGGATTTATTGTTACTTATGAAGGTTTATATGCTGTTACTGCATAAGTACTGTTTCCTACAATAATTAAACCCAGCTGGGATCCCATAAAAGGCTACAACACAACAGGGACTGAACAAGCTGTATAGCCCAAGGAGCAAAGCAGAGAACAGTCAGCATCTCTCAGCGTTCCCTTCTGTTCTCAGGCTTTCTGTGCTCAGGAGAAATTAATTTATGAGACAGTTAATTTCCCTGAATTAGCTTACCCATGCTGGATGGTTTCTGGTAATGGGAGCAGTAGTCAAGCTAGTCTCTCAGTCTTTCAGACCACTTGATGCACGAGTGTCTTCTCAATTGTGACGTTGAGGGATGGTGACAGGGATGAACTGTATCACCTTATTTACCTGTATGAATGTGTAAATAAAGAGCAGTCTTGTGTAAAGTACTGTTCTTAATATAACATAGTAGCAGGTTTGCAAATAACATGTCAATAGACAAGAAAATGACTACTATTCAGACCGTGCTGCATAGAAAAATACTTTAATTAATCCATAGCTAGACTAAGCAGTGATAAAATACAAAGTTCAGACTCCACAGGACATTAAAATGAGCATATCCTTCCCTTTAGCTTGATGTCACACTTCTTTGCAATTCTTAAAAGTGAAGTTGATTGTACATGCAAGACACTTACAAAATACGTTTATTGACATTTTATCCATTGCCTAACATATAAAAATATATTGGGTTTCCATCAAAATTAACTTTTAAAAAAGAGAATTACTGGAAAAGATGATCCTCTACAAAAATACACCAGTGGTTCAGACTCACAAGCTTACCTGAGAGAACAAAGGTGTTGACTCAAAATGCAAAGGCATTCCCGCATGCAGTGGGGAAAAGGCAACCCTGGCAGATTGCAAGACAGGGAAGCAAAAGTGACAATGTGGGAGCTGACGTACTTATCGGTTTAACAGTGGCTAAGTGCTTTATACAGAGAGAAAAAAAGTTAGAACCATGCCAACGGTTTTGTCTAAGCATCTCCAGTGTACGCTGGGCATTTGTGCACCTTCATTTTGATGTTGCCTTGCTGAGGTATCTTCATTTTCTCCCCTTTTGGCCTAAAATGGGTTGGTGAAAGCGGATCCTGCAAGATTATGAAAGAAAGGTAGTTATTTTCCAAGCAGTATGGTTTGGAATGCTAGGATTAAATTATCTCCATGTTCAGTCTGGAAACTTAAAACTTCTGACTGGGTACATCAGATAAAAACTGTATTGCAGAGGAGGAAGGACGCACACGGGTCTGGGGCTGGTTAATAAGGTATAAAGGCAATCGCCTGTACGGTTCCGGTTCAGACTCATCTCAGACCACGACAACCAGAATTTGTCACCGTTTGATGATTCAGTGCCCATGAGATCGCATTATGTGTCAACAGTTTTAATGGGAAGAACAAGGTTCAAGCAGTCAGGGGTTTGAGCTTCCCTTCTCACAGAGGGTCAATTCCCCGAAGTTGAGACTGAAGTCCAAACACCAGGAAACTTTTAGTATTGTGGTGTCATTTGTATGCACACGGTGATAAGCGGAGAATGCAGCACCCATTGCCACGCGCTCCCACCTGCATGCGTGACATTTTCTACACTTTGTCACAATACAGAAATGTAGGACCCTCATATAATGTGAAAGTGGCTACCATTGAAAGATGCTTTGGATGAGTACAGACAAGAAACTAGAAAATACTATATTGAGTTGTATCAATAACAGCAATCAAGGATAAGGATGGAACAGTGGTTCAGTTTAATGTTAGGACATAACAGACTAAGACCAGATTCTGTAGTTACCTTGTAAAGTTCTATGTGAGTATGTGGAAGAATATTTGGGAGACATTAATTGTCTTCTGCCCATTCCATGGGACCTTGAGAGCACACAGTCTACATACATATCCCAGAAGTTCTGGGCTAAATCATTGAAGAGTTCATTATGCTTGGGCTTAGGGGATTCCTTTAGGAACATCATGAAGTCCCAGAGATCAATGACCGCATCTGCTACCTTGAGTTTCTTCATTTCCACCAGCCCATGGGACGACACCTCCCAGCACTGATGGTCAATCTGACCCAGGCTTGCAGGCGTTTCTTTTTGATAATCTAGATTGGCATAAACCAAATTCAGTATCAATACACAGCCCAGTTGAAGATACCACCTTCGTTTCCATACAGATTCCATACTCCAAGAAGATACCTGAAAGAAAATGTATAAAATCAGTGATTATGCCATTATGTAGCTCATTCTCACATAACTTATAAGGATACCCGAGAGATGATGTATACATATGTACAGAAAACTTTTCTTTTCAAACCATGGAATAAGTACCAGTCAATGAACGCTAACACTGGAGCTGGGTTTGCACCTAGAAATTGTTAATGCTGTTTAGAACGCAAAAAACCCGAAGCAGAAAGTTTGAAGTGGTCGTAGCCTCGTCAGAACTGCTCCTTGAGCTCAAGACTTCTTCCCTTAAGCTCCTGTGTTTAGATCACCAGTAAAACCAGATGAATAGCTGTGAGGTCCTGGTGCTAGTAGTATTCTATTTTACATGATTGCAAACAAGTAAGAGAGCTATAAATAGCCAGTCTGTCGTGGAGCAGTCCAGCTCCGAAGGGTGGTGATGAAGAGGCAGTGAACCAGACGATTAGACTCTACTGGGGGAGCGTAGGCAGGTTACAAACTCAGTCAGTGGCTGTTGCAAGACCAGAAAAAGACATATTCCTTTCTGTCTTTTGTTAGATAATTAAGCAAACTTTTGACACAATTATTTCTAGCATGTATGCAAAACACCGAAACTATCTGGAGAACTGAAGATGGAAAGAGTAATAGCACAGGAGGCATAACGAGAACCACGTGCCACAGAATATGAAGTCATTATTATACATGGGTTCCCTCTGGGAAAGCTGCACTTTTCCCATGGTGCATATTCCATATGCTCAAAACAAATTTAGACTGAACATCACTAAAATACCTGACAAATTTTTTTCTCAGTCCTTCCCATCAAGATAAAGTGCAGTGGAAATGCAGAGTAAACATAACGGGAAAACAGACAAACAAAAAAAAAGACAAGCAAACTCAGGGACAAGTCTGAAGAAAAAAGTGACAGTGCCCCTTATTTTGGTGTCCCAAATCAAGTCTGCATCAAACAGCTCGTGCTATGCTCCTCCCGACAGTTTTCAATCCCCATGCCAATTCAGAAGGTAAAATACAGTTACAAAACAAGTGAGGTTTTGTGCAGATTCAAGGCAATGTTTGGGGCAACCGTGCAAATTTTACTGGGAGCTTGGCCGGAATCACACGCGTGCCCTGCCCCTCAGGATGATCTCTGAGCAGCAGCAGTACCAACAGTCAGCCTGCGGAGCCTTCGAAGCATTAACACACTGGCATCCTCTCTGAAGCTCCTCGCGATACCATTAAAGAGAGGATAATCCACAGATAATACCACATACGTTGTGAACTGTCTGTAAGAAGACAGAGTTGTGACACCACCATGGATTTCCCAGTCACACCAAGCTGGGTCAGAAACCAGGACCGGTGGCCTCAGGGTTCTGGCATGATTTTTAGTTTGGATGTGCCCTAACTGCTGCAGCCGAGGTCCCTGAACTCACCTGTTCCCTTACCTCACCTTCAGAACCCAAGGGAATGAGACAGATCCCAACCGAACTGCCTTCAAACACTCCACTTGCTGGCAGCGTTTCAGCAGGCAGGGGGGTTCCCTGCCTCAGCATCCCAAGAACTTAGGAATATGCATTAAAGTTTCTCTTCCTTGGGTTGCAAGAAAACCAGCTCCAGCAGACAAGCAGGGATGCAAATGCTTCTCTTCTCACTTCCACTTCACTGGGCACCAGCATGGAGGGGGAGGACACACGAGCAATTTAGCCACAAAGTAGGAAAACAGCAGCCAGGAAGCCACCGACATTTTGAGTTCCGTTGATTTCATGTTTTAATCCAGCTAAAGACTAAAATGCTAAGGGTCAGGGTCCACCTGACCACCTCAAACAGGGAGAGAGACCACAACAAGCCCTCCCAGAGACTTTGAACTAATAACTCCTACTATTCGGTATAGGACAGGTGAGTTTCACAAAGGCAGTAACTAAAGAGCCACAGCAGAAGTTATACTTACAGTCTTCCTGTGATGAGATGGGAAACAACAGCCTTGAGAGCAGAGTAGTCAGCCACCTGGAGAAGAAGAAAGAAATTCCTGAGAGGGCTGCAAGTGCCTGGTGGCTGCTGGATGCTCCGAGGATGCCGGGATCACGCTGCACAGGGACAACTCTGCCACTGGCAAAGCAGCAGCAGCAGCAGCAGCGGCAGCAGCATGAGCTCAGGTCAGAGGAAGGCAGAGAGGGAGCGATGGACGTGGCTGTGGCAGCCCCACCTCCTTCTGCAGCAGGCAGGGACTGCCAGCCCTCCCGGGGTCACCCACAGAGACTGAGTGCTCTGGGGTGAGGGGAAGGGGGAGACGGGGCTGTCGGAGGGAGGAAAATGCAACGGATAGCAAAGCTTTCTCCAAGTCAGTAACATGAATGCTCTCCCCATTTTATAAACCCAGGTTTCCATCCGCAATCCTGACTGCCCACTGAAACGTGCATCATCAGAGACAGCAGCTCAAATTAATGGAAAAGGGACATACAGCCCAGAATACATGGGCACAACGGGCATCCGTTATTCCAGTTCCCTTTTTGTAGAAACTCCCCGACTTGAGATTGATTTTGCACTGGTTTTTAAAATCTGCCACGACTTGGTTGCCAAAGAGGATGTCGATGCCCTTGTACCTGTCCGTGACACGGCCCCCCCAGGCGCTGGCTGCCCCACACTGCTGTCCCCCCCACTCTCCAGCCAGAGGCCGCCTGGCTCTGCCAGGGCTTGAAGACCCTTCTGGTTTGTTTCTGGCCAGTTGTTTTCTCCGCTAAGGAACTAGGCTCGTGCACACCTTTAGAAGACCTCCATTTCCTTTGATAGAGAGAAGCTTGTGAAGGAGCTTACTTACATTTCTAATTATTTCTTCCATACTTATTCTTGTGATACACCAGTTACAGTGTCTCATCAGACACTGAAGTCTAAGACCAAAAATTAAAGGGAGACGGAATTTTTTTCCAGCTGCTGTGGATTTTCCATGGGTCTACATGTTGTACGTTAGCCCAGCCAGATCCAGTACACTATCTATATCCTGCTAGTAAAATAAGGTTAAGAATACAGTTGTCGGGAGCCCAAAGCATTAAAATCTGTAAAAGGCCTTGACTTCCTATCATGGAAGATGCTCTGTTAGTGCAAAGTGTGTTCCCAAGGGCAAATTCCTGTCCATAAATTTGCAATTCTGTTTCTCCCCCACTCCTGGCACTCCTGCTCAGATGGCTCAGGCAACTCCACACTCAGCCAGATGGATTTTTGGAGCCTGTTCTAGGTATCTATTGTGCCTAATTCAGGACAGGTTGCCCAAAATTGAATTCTACAAGGATGAGGAGTGTTACAGCTATCTTGTCTGATATAATTAAAGCTTAGATTTCTTTACACAGATTTTTCTGACAAATTTCTCAACATGTATATTCAAAACACCTCTTAGATCACCAGGGAAAGTGGATTGGGTCATATTCTGGAATGCAGATGACTTTTTAGAGAACTCTTCATACGTTGTATACATGTTTTTTAAACTCTCCAAGGGGGCTGTTGCTGTCGAGGAAGACCATCAGTCTTTCTTCTTCAAAGGCACTAGAGTTTAGTCAAAGTTTGTCAAAGTAAAACCATCAGCAGCCAACATCATTAAAGTCAAAGCATTTTTGCAAATACACCGAGATTCTGTGTTTCTTTCTAACCTGTTGCAGTTCAATGTCAGACGACAACTCTGAATGTAGCTGCCTCTAGGTCAGAAATCCCTACAGCTGGGGATGTGCACCAAGTCAGTTATGGAGAGTGGCAAAGCTATGGATCACACTTCAGAAACGTTCCAGGGTCCCTGTGCCCACTTATGCACGAAGGGGCTGGATCATGAAAATGCTGAAGTTCCCCCCTTCGCTGGTGTCTCAGTGCAGCTCCTGACTGTGCATAACCTGAGAACTACTGCAGGAGGGACGTCCCAGACCTCTTCCCATTGCATATAATGGAAGACATTAATTTTAGTCCCTCCTCGCCTACTGGGGGCTGGAAATGGCTCTTGCCAAGGGAAGAAGGCTGGGAGTTCCTGTGGCCCAACACTGTGTGCTCTGGAGCGTGTTTCTTGAGTTACTTCACTTCATCTTTCGGTCTGGACGCCCATTTACAAAGAGTAACTTGCAGACCTGGGGCTTTGTGCCAGTGGGATTTCCTCATCTGTTACCTTAAGAGAGCAGAGTCTGTCCTGCATGGTACGAGGATGGATGGAGAGTGTTCGCAACACCTGTGGCGTGAGGAGTGGCAAACAGGGTTACTCCACAGAACCAAATTTGAAAGCCAAAGGAAAACACTTGGATGAAAAGCTCAAATAGAAGACAGGTTTCTTTTCCACATACCATCATTCTAGCACAATGTGGAGACAAACACTTTGTCTGCAAGTAGCATTCAGGCAACTTAAAAACAAGTGCTCTCGATGCCATCGGTCTGGTGACAGCCTCACAGCATTTATGTCTTTGTAAAGGCTGTTGGAAGATCCACAGCAAATGTCAGCTGAGGCACTGCAAAGACTTGGGCTCCCTCACAGCTTCACTCCTCTTTAAAGACATGAAAATTCAAAAGGTGGCTGTTCAAACTACAATGAAAATGCTGCACCTGGCACACAGCAGAAAATCCCTTCACTCTGCACCACGGGGTCCGTGCAGAAATCACACCCCGCCGGACCTCTGCACAACCCCAGCAGCTCTCCAGGCTGCGTGCGTGGCTCCACACCAGAACCTCTCCTGCAGGAGACATTCCCCGCCGTCTGCAAGAAGGGGACTGGGGTAACTAAACTGCAGCTGCTGCTTGCTTAAGTTTGGGGGTCACCCAAGAGCTCAGGACTGTAATTTAAACTTTATTTTTCTGTGCAGTATATTACCACATGTGAAAAGCAACGTACCCAGAATCGTGACGGCTGAAGCCCGTAAAACCAGTGAGAGTCCCAGCCCCAGAGAACCTCCTCTTTGCAAAGGCAGGCATGGCTGACGAGAACACAGAACAAGTACCTAATGAAATCGGGTCTGTTAGGGTTTCACAACATGCTTCAGTGGAACACAGCATGGCAGGAACAGCCTGTTCTTTCAAGTGGAAACATGGTGATTTCTGTCATGAAAACAATGTATGCAGCACTTGAGGGCAAATACAAACCTGTTCTGAAATGACAACATTCAGAATAACTGGTGATCTCCTGCACGTCCTTCCAGCTAAGCAATGGAAACACTGGTTCAAAATCTTGTTTCAAAAAAATAAGCCATGTTTGAACCTACACAGCTATATAGAAAAAAAAAAACAAACCAAAACCATCTGGAAGAGTGGAATACAGTTAGCTTATCTCTGAAAGGAGCCAAAGCTGTATTAGATGTAATTACTCCTTCCCATTCTAAAGCAGCGTTCATAACCAAGGAGATGAAAGCCTTAGGAAGGCTGTACAAGGAACCTACCTTTAAGAAAGCTCCTTGTTATCATTAATCAAAACAGTTTTCAGTAACTTTTCGAGTTAAGAAGAGTTTTTTCTCTTTTTGTTTGCTTTATGCACTATCAAGTTTACTAGCATGATCAATCTCAACGGGGAAACAGCTAACGTTCCACAGGCGTTTAAAGGCATGTAAAGAAGCAGGCAGTCGCACGGCTGCTCGGCCACTGCACCAGCTCCTTCTTGTCATTTCGTCCCCACTGAAAACCTCTCAGCGCAGGAGCACCGTACACCGGGGCGAACACAGGGATTTCTTTCTACTCCAGCAGCCACTGGCGGCAGCCCTCCATCCCTCCCCTTCAACATGCAGATTCATTTTTATCATGCTTCTCATGCTTTTCCTAACCCAGTTAAAAAAAAATAATCACTATTTTTTATCTTGAAATGAGGTATTCCCAGAACACAACTGTAGAAATCAAAAGGCTAAGTAACATATTTTGCTTAGAAAAATCCTTTCAAGTAAAAAATTCTGTTTAAAATGCCACCTTATCAACAATGTTCTCTTAAGAACCTATTTATGTGAAAGTTCTTTGATAATGTTTAAAAATTCACCTCCCCAAGTGAAAACGGTTCTGAGCATTGACTTCCATATTTCATTTTCCTTTATGGCATTATGCGTCTTTGTCAGTCGGGCACTGCGGGATCATCACCAATGGGAGAACCACCTGGAACAAGGATGAACCCAGGAAATCAAATTGACAGAGATCAAAATTATTAGTAACTAATAATCCTGCAGGACATTACATGAAGTTTGTAGAATGGAAGCACCATGAAGAAAGACACTGATCGGGATTATTAGGCAAATATTGTTATGAGAAGGTCAAGGAAAGTCAATCTGTGACAACTTCATAAAATCTGATGTACCAAGGCTACACAAAAGCTTGGGTGGTAGGTGAAAGCCCTTCAAACCAGAGACCCTGTTCATGTCCTTGGGAAAGCAGACTTTTTTTTCAGCTGGTGACTAAATACAAATGGGATTTAGAGAAAAATTGTGTTGTGTTCTCCATCTCCAGGGGTACAGGAATAATTCCAAAGTTGCAGCGTACACCACGTGTGAACCCACAGACTCCAGCAGGGCCATTTCACACAGTACGTTTTATGAGACGGGATTAAAGACAAAAGTGGCTGTTTCTGTCATGTTGCAATTTTTAATTGATAACCAATTTTTTCCTCGAAATTCTTCCAACATTGGCAGTTTTTCTATAGCACGAGTTTTGAACTGTTGTACTTCAGCTTATTCTTTTTATTACTGCAGTTGGGTGCCTCCATCTAGTGGCGCTTCACTGTACTGAAGAGTACAATGGCTGTTTCTATCTCGTCATTGGCAATGATTCTATCTCTTCCTTCCTTTTTTTTTTTTTTAAATTGAAACTGTAGAAGTAATACATCAAATTTTTAGAACATCTGGTTCTTGGATGTGTTGGTGTAGTTATTTCTTTCAACTACAAAGACCTTTATGGCAGCTTCCCAGCATTGCAATGAACTGCTGTGTGCGTGTTCAGAAAGGCAAGGAAAGAAATTTGACTTGCATTTGTTAATTATTTCAACTCTACTTTAAAATAAAGCTGTGTTGCTAAAATATTTCAGCTTAATTTTTAAATATTTCCACCAAAGTTAGTTCTTCTCTAGACCGAGAAAAACAACAAATAAAGCACAAATTTAAACAAGGTGCTGCTAGAAGCTTTAAAATTGTTGTGGAGAGATTTTACAGCTTCATCTTGTCAGAGGTGATGACAGCGCACTACCAAGTGATTTCTATAATGAGAGAAAAGGAGCAGAGTGGAAAAACCATGACTTGATAGAGCAGTACCCTTGTGATTTTCAAGCTATCCTATACCAGTATGTGACGTACACAATGAGAACAGAAAGAGCAGGAACTGAAGCATCATTTAGCATGAAACTCAGAATATGCAATGACTACATATAAATCAGTTTGGAGAGCTTTAAAACGCTATCAGCCTTTTGTAGACTGAATTACAGATATCTCTGTGACTACACACCTGCACACTCTTACGTAAACAGGGTTCACTGAAGATAAAGAATTGAGTCACCCGCTGCATCACTGATTAGCAGCATCTGAAGTAAAAAAATAAGAGAGTGATGTTCTACAACCAGGCGTGACAGTGAGGTGCTCACAGCCCCCTCACTGGAGTTCGAGTACGGCACACCCACCACTGATTAAACAGCCAACACGGATCAAAAGAAAAAGATGATAGAATCAGTGCTGCCCAGGCAAAGCAGAGTGTCTCTTCAAGTGCCCGGATTCATTTTTGAAGTAAAGTATTGAGAAAATAAGCCCTCTGAATATCCTCAAACTTTAGAATTTTAAATTATTCCATTTCAGTATTTTTTAGCATCACGGGTGTGTGATCATGTACTTACTGGTATAAAAGGTTCCAGAAAATACACAATAGCAATTTCAAATGAAATGTTACTTGATTCCCTGCTGGTATGAGCTTGGTGGCACAAGCTTGCTCAGTGCTGAAATACACCCAGTGTTATGTCAATGGGTTTAACACCTTCAACTCGCAACACCCACAGGAGATCTGTTTTTCTTTATTTCTCTTTTTCTGAGGTTGAGCTGTGGAGCGATTCCATGAGTTGAATTCACATCAGTTAGTAGCTCTGCTGGCATCTCTACTGGCATCAGTCTACACATTAACCTGTTGTTGGATGTCACCTCCTGCGGTGCAATAGGGCGTTCAGCACGCTGAGTATAAATAAGGCTCTGCTAAGTCAACAAGCTACAGACCTTGCTGCTCTCAACACTCCTAACGATTCAACAGCACTAAATTCAAAGAACAAAGCATGAAAACACGGGGTAATTTGGTATACACTTGTACTGGTATTCAAGGAGATGTCAGGGCCTATGACCTGATCCTCGAAGAACTCTGCCGATAACCTTCTTGGATCTGCAACTTCCCCACACTTACTTCATCTCACTTGCAAGTTCTTTTGCTGATCTCCTTTTTTCTATTATGTCTCTACAATGCTGACATTGTATGCTTTACTGAAGTCACGGTAGCACAGTCTAACTTGTGCATATGTAAGGACTTCTGAACCTTGCCTGTTGGACTGACAGGTCCTTCCCGTATTATGAACTATACATCTGGACAGAATGTTCTGCTCCCAGTGCGGTGAATTGGCATGGTGACACAGAACAGAGAGGTCCTCTTGAATGATGGGGCCTAGTTCCCTGCCACTATAGAAAGCTCTGTTGTGCAATCACCTCATAAATTTATCAAGTACTATATTAAAAATGGGCAAATCTTCGCTCCCACTGATTCCACGGAAAAGCTGTTTCAGCATTTGATTGCTGTAATGACTAGAAACATTATTCTAATTTCCTGATACATTTATTCATGAATAGGACATACCTGTTTGTTCTTGTGTCAACATTGCCCTGCAAATTAAATGGTTTTCATCCTTCATGTTTACTTTCCTGATATATTTATAGACAGCACTCATATATCCTCTCCGTTTTATTGAAGTAAACAAGCTGAGCCATCCTAAAATCTGTTTGTAGGAAAGGCTTTCAAGCTCTCTAGTGATGCGCCTAACCTCCCTCTACCCCTCTTTCAGTTCAACCTTAGCTCAGTATAGAACAATTAATTAGAAGTTTTCACAGTACCCCAAATGAGATTTCACCAGGGCCTTGAACAATGACAGTAATACCTCCCTACTTTAAATGAAATGCATCTCCTGAGACACTTTCTGTACTTACGATGATGCCTAAATATATATCATTAACAGATTTCATCAGTATGATCTCATTGATTTTATCAGGGCTACTACAAAAGATATCAAATAAGACCATCCTAAACCCAAACATTTAAGCCTGATATCTTCCTTTTCAAGATTCCTTGTGGCTATCTCACTTCACAATTTCTCTCTTAACCCCCATATTCTCATTCCTTCCCGGGAATAGTATTTGATACTATATCAAATGTTTTATCAATAGAGTATTAATATGGGAAATTTGAGTTTTTCCAAAGCTTTGCATGAGATTGAGACCAGGCTTCCAGGTCTGTGGTTGGCCAGGTCATTTTTCTTCTTTTCAAAGATAAGTAATTACAGTCCAGGTTGGCACTGAGGAAAAGCATACTTGGAATTTGGGGGATTTAACTTAAGTCGTAACAGTATGACACAAGCAGGTCCAGTTGGTAGAAATTATAAATATTTTTAGCTGAAGGAGAATATGTAGTTGATTGCTAAAAATAACACAGAATAGCAGAAAAAAGCAGGTCTGTAACAGTCAACAGACTGAAAAGCTTTTGAATGTGTTTTTCCATACACATAGGTGGAAAGAAAAGGTTCATAAAGGGGACTAAGGCCTTCTAAAAATACTACTAAAAACTCCCATAGAATATGACACTTCAAGACAAAAAAAACCTCCTCATTTCATACTGTAGTAGCTTGTAAAATTGTATTTGATTGAAGTATGCTATTATATTTTATTCATTCATGAAGATCATCAGAAGTCATCAGGAATAATCGTTCGGAATGACAGCCACATTCCATCTGTACCGTCTTCTGAATAACCCAGTTGCAAAATATACAGTTTGCTTTTTTAAGTTGGAGAGAGAAGTGTGGGTCAGCTGAAAAGCACAAGATTAGGAATTTGGATTTTTTATTCATTCTTCCCCCATTTCTTATAAAAACATTTTTTTTCTAATCTACGTCTAAAATTTTAGCATTTTAGTTCCTTTGCCCTAATTAGCTAACTATATAGAACTATATATAGGTCGATTTTTAAATGTAGGTATTGGCCTAACTTTTATAGTGTACAAAATAAAGGAAAATTACAGCAAACATTAAAACCAAACAATAGTACACAGAAGAATATAACTACGTAACTACTATTTTGCACATATTTTGTAAATAGTGTCCAAATCTGGTGTCCTGAAGCAACTAGGAAACAAAAATAACAAACATCTAACAACAGCTGGGGGTGTTCAGCCTGAAGAAGAGGAGGCTGAGGGGGGACCTTCTTGCGCTCTGTAACTACCTGAAGGGGGGTGTAGAGAGGTGGGGGTTGGTCTCATCTCCCAGGTCACAGGAGATAAAACAAGGGGAAATGGCCTCAAGTTGCGCCAGGGGAGGTTTAGATTGATATTAGGAAACATTTCTTCACGGAAAGGGTTATCCAGCATTGGAATGGGCTGCCCAGGGAAGTGGTTGAGGCACCATCCCTGGAGGTGTTCAAAAGACGGGTAGACTCAGGAATATGGTTTAGTGATTTTTATTTCCTATTTCTTATTTATTTTTTTGTCAGAGTTAGGTGGATGGGTGGACCGGATGATCTTTAAGGTCCCTTCCAACCTAGACGATTCTGTGATTCTACCAGCACACTGCTTCCAGGGGGAACACGCTGCCGCAGATGGCGGATCTTGCCCCAAACCTCACAGTTCCAGCAGCCGGGGCCGTGCTCTCCTCTCAGGCGGCCATGACCGCACCTCCGCCTGAAACCGCCCTGACGCCTCTCGGCTTTTGGGGGGGCGGGGAGGACTGCAGCGAGAAGCCGACATCTTGCAGCAAACCGGGCCTG
>VXAK01021250.1:0-34475 GCA_013399435.1 Arenaria interpres
CATGAAGTGTTTTTTTTTTTTAACACAAGGGGAAAGTTATCTTTATTTAATCAGGGTTTTTTTTTTATGAGTACACAGTACTATACTGCCATCTTTAATCTTAATTTATAAACAGTAAATTATTTCAGACAGCTGTATCCCAATTGNCATATCTTTAACAACAATTTCTGAAAGCAGTTATTTAGCAATGCTGAACTCATTGTATTAGCAAACAGCCATTTGAGTTGTTTGGCCTCTTCTTTACTTTCATCTGAGGGTACAGTTGACATACTAGCTAATACTTCTTCCAGAGTTGTGCTCATAAAAACAGTAGAGCTCTTCTTTGTCTTAGCATTTCTTTCTCCATTGCCACAGTCTTCTTCAGTGGGTTTCTCTTCTGCTGTGCAGCTTAGAAATTTTAGTAGATTTTCAAAATCTTCCTTGGCCCCCAGTTGTGACCCTACAAACCAAAATTTCACCCGAGAAACAGCATAGTCTTCAGCTGCAACTTCAGTTCTTCTGTGATATCTTTTGTGAAGTAGTAGTAGTTCCTGCAGCTTACATTATCCACTCCTAGATAATGTATTTATGGTTTTATGATCTCTGATTAACATGTGATATTAGTACTTCTTACTCTTTCCAGTGTTCCTTATCTATATCAAACTATGAGATTAAAAAGAAGTGGGGTGAGTGGAAATAAAAAATGAAAAGCCCACCCAATCACACATTTTCAGGTAAATACATCTTCCTTGGAAATACAAAAACAGTTGTATAAATAAGAAACATGAGAAACAGTTCAATATTTAAATTTAATTTATAATTCTTGTATTTTTTTTGAACATTACCTTACCAGTTAAAAGTCTTTCTTATTAAGTGCTGAAATTTTGTCTGAAAATATAAATGTACCAAGCTTAAGATTTTCACAAGATAGTATACATATTTATAATAAGCAGTTTTTTAAAAAAGCAGGTTGCCGTTAATATGTGACATCTGCTATGTAGCTGCTTGAGTTTCTTACTTGGCTTCAAAATAATAGTGTGTTTTTTTAAGATTTGAAAATCTGTTAAACACTAAACCTTTTCCTACAGTGACCATAGTTACTCTACCTTATTAAACTACTGCCATCATGTCTCAGCATAGCAGAGAATATTGTTGCTTCTGCAATAAGTGATTTATTAGTTATCATTTCTAAGGCACCTGAATAGCTGCCAGTACATTTTACACCGGCAATGGGAATATCAGATCTTTTCAAGACACTTCCAGCACAATTGTAAAAAGCCTGTAACAGGAATTGATTTTTGAATAAGTTGCTGTGGGTGTAACTTTATCAATGTGTCGGTGCACACAGTGTAAAATCCATCCTTATAGCGTGCCACTAATATACCCACTCTCTGCATTGTGTCTTTTCATAGACATATAGAAAGGATTTGTCTACTAGGAAGAAAAAAATGTAACCCAAAGTAAAGCAGCCTTGTTCTCCTACTTGTTAATTTGCATCAAGGCAACTAGTATTAACTTCCTCCTAATATAAGGACCTGAACTTCTAGGTGCTTGTGACGCAGAATCACATCAATAGTCTCTTTGTGGAAATCTCTGCATGTGCAAAAAAAAAAAAAAGAACAGTAGAATTTGCTTTTTGCAGTACGCTACTTATTTTGCACAACAGTTGGTATTTCTGTAAGACTGAAATGCTACTTGTCATTTACCTAGAAATTTTAACTGTGATGATTTTGCAGTTTCAAGTGAGTTTTCTGGTTGTACTGTTTAACTTGGCCTTCAAATAGTCTTCCCAGGCCCTACCACTGTGATTCATGCATCCGATCAGGCTGGTAAGCTTGATCCTGTACTTTGAGGTAGCATGCAATTCAAATTGTTCTGGAAATAGCTATTTGTGCGTAAAAGTGTGCAGTGAAGGATTGAACATACTGTGCAGTTATAGGCTGTGTCTTTGAGAAGACTACAAAATAAACAAAAACGACTGGTCGTACAGTGAAGAGCAGGCTGTGTCCAAGCAATCATTGAAATTCAGCATTAATGACCCTGTATTAGCTAAGGAACAAGATTTTACACTGTTTTATCTACTTTAAAAGATTTTTTTTTATATACCCAGACACTTGATTCAGTCTAATAAGTAATGTTACATTTAATAAATCGAAGTGTAATCTAATTTTATATTCTAATGAGAGTATTAACTTCTACCTTTCCCTACTTTATTAAAACACCGTTAATTTGGCTATATTCAGTTGCACAGAAAAATTACCAAGTGGTTTTGCATGTTATTGCAGGTTGAGGCATCTTAAGTATCAAAAGCATATTAAAAAACAGACTGCTTACCAAATTTAGCAAACTACAAACTTTTTATTCAAAAGTTCATGACAGTTCACTGATTTAGATAGAAAGACTCCTAAAATGAGTAAACAAAGTACAGTGAACATCTTCGCTGTCTTTGGTGAAGGTATTATAATTTATACAGGAATGGGATGATACCGGGTAGAAGATACTGTTACTCTGAAGCTTAATTTACTTCCAAGGGGTATCTGAGATAAATAATCATCTTCTAACTCCTAAGCAAAGAGTACAGCCTTGTGTTCAGGCTACCCCAAACTTAGACTAGCATTTTAATTGTGTTTTGCAGAGTGGATCATGTTCAGTGCAAGCTGCGTGCAGAATGGAAGGAGGTGACTTTCTAGAAAAGCTTGTGTCCGAAGATCTAGGTAAGTGACAACTCATATATAAAAATAATTATTCTAAATAGAAATGTTATTTTTTTAAGTTGTATTTACATGTTTCTTTCTCTAAAATGAATCGGTTTCCTGTTTTGAACTGGGGATATAGATTACTGGTGTTCTTGTATGAAATTCAGTAAAATACAGTGCTCTGTAATTCAGAGCAAGTATCTCAAATAAGTGATTTTAGAATAGCTCCATTCTTTCCTGGTCATGGTAGCCTGTCTGGCTAAAATCAGGGCTGCCAAAGGATTGTGTCACTAAACGATGTGGGTCTGATATAGTGAAGCATCCCTTTTACCTAGAAAAGACTGAGTTCACAGTGCGCTTCTCTGTTACTCTCTTGATTCAATATATGTTAAGCTTTCATAATACTGTCTCACAATTTTCTGTCACCTACTTCAAAGTTAGGTATGTTTATACTGATTTATATTATTTGCTCTTCATAAAGAAAAAATTAGATGCAGAAAAATGCTTTGAATTCTTTTGCTGTGTAGCTATGTGTGGTTTATCCTCACTGAGCTATTAAATGTTGACTTTTACAAGCCTCAGAGGTTGTGTTTTTTGACCTGCTGTGTCTAAAGCTGTCTGATTCTCAGAAGTTTCCTTTTGCTCTACTAGACTGCGCCGTTCCAAAGATTCTAGAAATTTCACTATTCAGCTATATGATAATTTAGGCCTATATGTGGTTTCATCTTGTCTATCCTTTCATTAAATTTCTGGTGTCACTGTAGCCAGTACTAGTACAAAAAAACCCTGAGACTGGGGGTCAGAATTGCTACAGATAATATTAGTGTTCTGTCAAGAAGAGTGTTAAATAAAAACTGTGGGATTTTGGAAAGGAATGTTTAGGATGCCAAGAAGTGGATTTTAACTTCAGTTCTCTTTGAGCTGAAATATGGCTGTAACTGGCAATGAGAGATAAGACAAAGGAGAAAACAGGGGTAAATAAGACTTGACTTTCCTCCTTCAATCTGTCTCCTTTGCATCCCAGGACAGTTGTAGTACTTGAGCGTGAAGAATCACTTACTGCTCCTTTGCTACTTGTGTCATGGGACATATTTCATAAAGTGGCAGGGAAGATACAAGAAGGAAATAGCTCCATCATTATTTTACAGCAATACATGAAACAAACCAGAGTTGTTCTGACAATCTGTCTTTGAAACAGTATGTACTCAGACAGTCACGGGTTTGGGTTTTTTTCTTCCTTTCCTTTGAATAAGACAATAAAGTTTGCTAAATTGTTCTCTTTTTATTTCCATTCACTCTAAGCAAGAACTTGTGCTATGGACAGTAATGTCCTAAGACACATAATTAGTTTGCAATGCAGAGGTAACTCTGCTTTCCCTGTTTCCCTTTCCTCCCTACAAGCAATTGCTAAAACACAGTTAGGTTGTCAGTGGAAAGTCAGTTGCCAAGAATGGGTCCTGAGGTGACACAGACTATATGAGGAAAAATATGATCTCGAGATCATGAATGTGATTGATCTTGCCATTTTTAACAAGTAACTCTATCCTTGAATCTTTTTTTTTTATTATTTTCTTAACCAATACATTAGCAAAATAAACCAGTATAGTGAATTTTCACAGATGCTACTGCATCTCTATGGCAATGAAAATGTTTTTCCAGAAAGTTTATTTTGCATAGTTCTTTCTTATGAGAACTTAAAATAGTTGCCTTCAAAATTCTTTGATTATTTTCATCGGATAGAAAAAAACCCAAACAACCTAAGTAGTGGAAGAATATTTTTTTCAAACTATTTTTTCACACAGAGTAGACCATATGAGTATCTTGGAAAATAAGCATGGAGTTGTTCATCTTGAGGACTTATATTGCCATTCAATTTTTGATGCTAGGTCTAAATTCCAATAAATATAAAAATGTCTGGGTAAAGCAGCAATATCTAAAAGCACATACTAAACAAATATGTCTGCTGCAAATGTGCCCTTACCACTTACCCAGTTATCTGTTTTGCTGGAATGAGAGGAGAAACAACACTTTGGCTTTAGGGTATAATCATTAGCTACTCTCTTCTGTTGAACAGGACTTATCATTTAAAAATCCAAACTCCTCATGAGTGTTTTGGGAAGATCTCGACTAGAGGTACATTTTGAATAATACATTTTATCGCTATTCCCTCCTAAACTTGTCTTTATCTGCTTCAGCAGCATAAAAGATCTCATAACTGCCATTGTGAATGAAAAACAGAGCTAATTATATTTTGAGTTCCAGCCAGCCAAACTAGAAATGAAGACTGGATAAAATCCTTCTTTTGGATTATGGGAATTTGCTTGAGTGAGGATGTGAGTTTTGAGTGTACCTAGCAGCAACATGAAGTGTGCAGGGATGTTCTAGAGTGAGTGCAGGAGCTTTGACTCACACCACAGGCTCCTAACCAGCACATGGATCTGTGCAGCTCCGCTGCCATGAAGCCCTTAGACATACCGCTAAATTAGAAATATCTCTTAATTTCTTTTGCACAGAACCAGTGCCTAAATTAGGACTTCAGTATTTAATTAGTGCTTCAACGTTGGCCATACAACATATGCAAATAAGGGGTTGTAATGGTCTACAAGGAGCTCTTGTGCAGGCAAGGAGCATAGTACAAGCCTTCCATGATCTGTTCTTGAGTCTTAGAATTATTTCTAACTTTTGTTTCCTTGCCTACCTTTCAAAGTAAACACTGGTCTTGGAAGGATTCAACTCCTAAGCAGAGTAAAGACATGGAAATAATCCATCATGTATTCTTACAAATTTCTCAGCACTGCTTAGAGCTTGAGCTGAAAAATGAGTCCCACTCTTCTGTACATAACTGTAAACATGAAAGTGCTTCTTGTATTTACAGTTAAATAGTTCAAAAATACAGAGACAAACTCTAGAGGAGCGGGAAGTTTTGGGAAGAAGAAGTAATTCCGTGATAAATTGTCTACCTTTCCAAATCAGTGAGTAAAACCACTGGTCTAGCCCAGATTGGTTTATCTATAGGAATAAAAATGCATCGCCATCGCTGAGGTGGTGATCTTATCAATGCTTATAAATACATAAAGGATGGGTGTCAAGAGGATGGGGCCAGTCTGTTTTCAGTGGTGCCCAGTGACAGAACAAGAGGTAACAGGCACAAACTTGAACATAGGAAGTTCTGTCTAAACATGAGGAGGAACTTCTTTACTTTGAGGGTGGCAGAGCAGTGGAACAGGCTTCCCAGAGAGGTGGTGGAATCTCCATCTCTGGAGGCATTGAAAACACACCTGGACACCATCCTGCGCAACCTGCTGTAGGAGGACCTGCTTTGCCAGGGGGCTTGGACTAGATGATCTCCAGAAGTCCCTTCCAACCCCTATCATTCTGTGATCAGATTAAGCAGCTGGTTCCCACAGAGAAGTGAGACCAGCTGAGCCCGAAAATTAAGCCTTCTCTTTGAAAATACTGCCATGACTGTAGACAGATTACCTAAAGAGATTTCTGTAAAATGGGCAATCAGCCAAATGACAAGGTAATTATCTTGCTCTGATATATAGAACCAGTCTTTCCTTTTTCTGCATACAATTTGGATTCTATTTTCAATCCTGCAGGTGCAAGGCCCAAACGTTGCTCTCTTTATTTTAGAGCAGTCTTAGTAAATCTGTATTCTTATAATCACTGGTGCTATAGTGAATTCGGTCTGTTGGGATTGGTAAATTCCTCTGGGAATGGCCATTATTTGGCAAAGAATGTGCACGCAGCACTTGCGGCGGCATTATGCTGTGTAGCACTGGAAAAAGAAAGGAAAGGGTTAGTGTCTGAATAATTTGAGGATCTGTTGTGAGGGGAAAAAGAATGGAGAAAAGTTATTAGCAGAAAAGGAAAAAAAAATTGCAAGTGAGAGACAAAGAACAGGAAATTGAGTTTCTGGGAGAGATCGAAGGAGAACTTAGCCTTATGAAAGAAAAAAAAGGATAAAATGACATCTTAAGGACAATCAGGTGTTTAACATGTTGTTTAAAATATGTTGTCTTTAAAACACTCATGAACAGAAAAAAGGAATGAAAATGGAGTGAGATGATGTTGAAAAAGCAAAGAAAACAGGCTGGAAAAATCCAGACAGCCGTCACTAAGCTGTAAGGCTGACCAAGCTTGAAGGCAGAGGCTGTTGTCTTGGTGATTTCAGGAAAACTAATATTTAGACAGTGTTAATGGGTCATCCAACGACCAAATTCAGCCAACTCTGCTCAGTTTCTTTCTTATGAGCAGTCCCATTGGTTTCGGTAAAAATACATACAGAGTAAGATATTGTGCGTGTACTACAGCATGATCCTAAGGTATTAAAAAGTACATTTTCAAAGTAAAAATGCCTGCAGTAAATTTTTGACGGCAAATACTGGAGTATATGTTAAGTATATTAGACAAATTTTAATTGTGTTCTTGCACAAGCATATATACTTCAAATGCTATACAAAAATGATTGTATAATAATAAGCAGAAGATAAGAGGTAATTTTTGAAGGGACCAATTATTACCCTGGAAATAAATACATCAAGCTATATACTCGGTATATTGAGTCCACTGCTCTCCAAAGCAGAGCACTGTTGATGCAGTAAAATCTCTCAGCTCCCTGGAGTCAGATAGAATTTAATTTTTTAAAATTATTTTATTTTAATTTTGTTGTAAGCCTGAACCACCTGACTAGGTGACTTTGGTCAGGAGTTCAGTAAAAGTAGATAAAAATTTTAATTTCCCTGGTTTAAATATCCAGGCATGAACCATAAGATCCAGGTGTAGGCTTCTTTCTACTTCCATACTGTATTGAGAATGATTCACATAAGACTCTGGTGTAATCATTAGTAGAATGTGTATCATCACTATTTTATTTTTTTTTCCTGCTCTTTTGGAGCATAATGTGAGAGAGAAAAATTTAGAGTGCCAGTGTTAAGTTTCTCTATCCAATGTCTATGAAATACATTGTTTCTCTTAGTTCAGCTCCTAGCAGACTCAGATGTCCATCATTCTAATGATCAGTCACTGTTATCCATTATTAAATCTCTGTATGGACACCATGGATTGCCAGGTAAAAGGTAGGATTATACTTATTCCCAGAAGAATGTCCCCTGCCTCTGAACTGAGGAACAGTGGTGCAACAGAACAAAATAAAATGGTTTGACCTATTTCCAAGCCTGATGTTTGCAGTATAAATAAAACTGCTACTGTTAGAACCTGAACTTTTATGTTACTCATGTCTTTGAGCCATGGGTCAGATTCATTCAGCAGCCTTGATGAAAAACCTGGAAATTTTAACTTTAAAACTCAACAATCTCTTTCCTCACATTTATCACCCATGGAGCTTTTTCTGTCTATCCAGTAAGAATAATTCACACTAAAAAGAAAGCTATATGAAAACCTCATTGTATATAAGTGATCTTTATTTCACATACCGTTCCTTATTAACTGCAAAAGCTTTTTGAGGGGTGGAATTATCCCAAGTTGCTGTCTCAAGGTAATGTTTTATGAAGACAAAACTGAGAGTCAAGATTAGGTAGGCGACGTGAAGCAGCTGCTTCTGCTTGAATGTGCAATGCCTGAAATAAATCCAGGTCTAATCTCTGTGTAAACCCAGATAGCAGGGAGATCAGTAAATGCCTATGCTCATGCAGATTATAAGAGTTGGGTTCTACCTGCTTAGGAACCACAAAAAAAAAATAAAACCTGCTGCTAGGAAGAGATAACCCAATAGGAAGAGATATTTTACAACTCTTCCAACTGTCTAGATTTAAGATCCCAGAGAAGGCAGATACCCACACTTATTGAAACAATCATTTAGGTCAGTGAATACAAATAAGCAACCGATCATTTAACCTCCTGAAGATCCAGCTGCAGAGCAAGCTACTTTTCTCACTGCTAGGAGAGACGAAAAATGTGGCTATGAATCGAGATACCTGCATGCAATGGGCCTGCTGCCTTCCATTTTGAATCATGCATGTGGCTTTTGTATATCATGTTATTTAAGCTTAAGGTAATATAGAGTACAAGGAGCTTATGTGAAATTCAGCAGCTAGGGTTCAAATCTTTCAAAAGGTAGGTGACTCATATCACTCTGTTGCTGACCCTGGACATTTCAGTATCTGCATCAATGATCAGCATCTTTATTTAGAGCAGCTGATTAATTGGATTATTGACAAGTTAATATTGCTTACTTATTAAGATACTGTTTGCTTATTATTCCTTTTAAGAGACTTTTAAAATATATTTCATTTCAGAAAAATGGAGTGTAGTCTAGAAGGGCTTGCTTATTTCTGCTAACTTTATTTTTGCTCTCTGAAAAGATGAAGTGGGTGTGTCATAATCCTCCTATCTTGCTCTGCAGTGATGCAACAAATTGGAGTTAGAGGAACATATGTTAGGTACAACTTGAAAGGGGTTCTTGTAGTCCCTAATGTTCCTCCTTAATGTTCAGATGTCTTTGAAGACTATTTTTCTCTATTTTTGTACATAGAGGAGTGTTATGGTTTGAGGAAACCACAACAATGTGTTGCTGTTTAGACAATTTTTCTGTCACCCGATGACCCCTTCTCACCTGGGAAGAGGAATTGGGAAAAAACAAGGAAGCTTGAGAGTTGAAATATAAACAGATTTAATAGAATAATACTAAAGAACTAACGTTAATAATACTAAAGAACCAATATTGATCCCGATACCAATATAAAATATTTGAGGATTGTACTCAGCCAGTTCTATCAGCAGGAGACTGTGCCCTCCCAGCAGTGGATAGCAAATGTCAGACACTGTGAGTGCTATGGCTTTGTGAGGAAGGGAAAGCCTCAGGGATCCAACACCAGGTCAAGAAGTTCTCAGAATCACAGCCATCATAGAAGAGAAAGAACTGATCAGCAAACTTGCTAATTTACATTGAACGTGATGTTCATGATATGCAATAATCCTGTTGGCCAGCTTGGGTCAAGTGCCTGGATCTCGCTCCTCCTCATCCCTGCACCTGGCTAGCTCAAAAACACTGAGACCTTGAAACCCACACATCATAGCTGGCTATAAAATAAATATTTTTACAAATTCAGACACTAGAGTCTTCTAAAAATGTAGTTTTCCCAAGCATTAAAAGAGATTTTACTGAAAAGTAAAATTACTGAAAGAGAAAATAATCCTGTGGCACTCAAACCAGGGCAAAGAGTTTGTGTAAGAAGGGAATTCCTCCCCTCTTGCTCAAGAGCTTTGACAGCATTGTTGATTGACGAGCTCAAGTTTGAGCAGGTCTGAGTGCAAACTTGCAAAATTAGAGTAAAAGCCAAAAGCAACTTTGCAAGAGCTGATTTCAGAGCAAAAACATAATTTTCCTGTTTTCCCTGAATTTCTCTATCACAGAAAGAAACGTTTTTTATCCTAATACCTTTTTTAAAAAAAAAATATTAAAAAAAAAGAAGGATGAACCAGCTTGCATGATGCAGAGACATGTATGACAAAGTACCTACATGAGCCCCTCCACGTTTTTTTACTGTTGACCTTCAGTTTTGCACACTTATATGGTACGGATTGAAAAAAAATTAATGGCAGGAACTTTCCATAAAACATTTATTTCAGTGACTGATTATTCATTCTTCCCTTTATAAATGACTGATCCAGTTCCCACAGGACATATCTACATTAATAGCTGTTCTGCCTAGAAATGAGAAGGAGGAATTAGGTCTACCACAGGGCAGGATCTATCCAATTTCTGTTGTCTGTGCTTATAGAAATAGAAACTATTATCTGATCCTATAAAATCTTCTGTTAGAATTTGATATTTTGTAGAATCATAGACCTTAAAGATCCTCTAGCTCCGACACCCCTGCCATGGGTAAGGACACCTCCCACTAGACCAGGTTACTCAAAGCCCCATCCAGCCTGGCTTTGAACGCTTCTATGGATGGGACACCCACTACTTCTCTGGCTAACCTGTTCCAGTGTCTCACCACTTGTTGGTCTTTTTGAGTTCTTAGATTTAACTGATTCTGGAGAATCAAATGAGAAAAACATATTTTTTTTTAAAGTTGGTAATTTATCAGGCAATATAAGGAGTTGCACATTGCAAGGCAGTAAGTAGCCTTTCTGTTTTGGATACCAGTGTCCAGACTAGCCGTACAGCGCAGGGGTCTCAGGCCAGTTACTTGTAGACAGAAAGTAATCTAACCAAACTGCAACACCAGCCACTTCTGTTGTGTGGCTTATTGCATGTCTCAGGTGAGAACTAGAATTCGAAGTTCATTATGTTCAAATGAGTTAACACATGCAGAAATGTTGGAATTATTTCACATTTTGTAATATTTTCTGGGACCCATAACTCGTAAGGCAGTTACTATTACTTTATAAGAACACTAGATTTTTTTATTTTTTAAATATTGTGGATTAAAGGATGTACAGGGAGATGTGGAGCCTGTTTTGCTGTTATTTGCAGTTTTTCAATTGATTTCAGTTAGGAGCAGGATGAGACCTTTCAGATCACCAAATGTTGGTGACTGGAAAAGCTCAGAAAAATATTGTTCTTAAGATGAAAGGAGTAGGGAGAGTCCATGATATTTTGTGCTGGAATTTCTATTACACAAGAATGTCAGAATACATGAAGTATTTGAAGGAGGAAAGGGAAGAAATATAATGCCAGATAAAATGGATCTAAAAGGGCAGATACAAAGCCAAATACAAAGTGTACATGCTATAAGGACACTTTAAATCCTAAATTATTCTAGAGTTTTAATGAATAGCCCTGTTAACATTCTTTATAAGCTAAGTAAATCTCTGAATTCTTCACAGATCTCAGCTAATTTTAAAAAGTTACTTTCTTTTGACAGTTATATTAACATATGGCTCTTCATAAAGGAATCATGTTGAATACATGCAATGTAATATTGGGATATACATTTTTTAGAAAGAGATTAAAGGATCCAGAAATATAATCTTCTTCTTGTAATCCTGCATTAATCCATTCTGTATTGCTAAGATTTTTATTTGAGTGTGGAGCTCACAAAAATTCTGGCAGAAGCAAAAAAAAGAGAAAGAAAATTAAAAGTCTTCTCTGTATAAATCCCCAGAGCTACACCTATAAAGAATTTTTGCAATCTGCAAAGAAAGAAATAGCCCCGGGAACTAATCTCTTATTGCATGGATTTCTCTCCTTTTTTGTCCTGACCTTGGCTCTTCCACAGCCCCAGTAAGTGTGCCTCTGCCTCGTGATGAGCTCGCTGCTTCTACTGGCTCTCAGGGCGTGCCTTTTCAGCATCATCTTGCTGTTCAGCTAATACCGCACTGAGATCACTCAGACACTGAAAGGGTGTTTAGTTTCACTAGACCTGCAGAGATGACAAATCAATTGATTTTGTGGCATGTGATGAAAATGCTAATGTTTAATTACCAATGCTCTTAGTGAACTTCAGAGTAGGGTCTGATCTAAGGGAAGACTGGATCACACAGCATTTGCTTGGAGCTGCAGCCCACTTTAAAAGCAAAGAATGCCATGAGTATGTTTGCCTCTAGGCATTTATATAAAAACTGGCTTAAAGAAGGTTAGCAAAGGAGAAAAATCTGTTTTTTTCATCTGAAATTTGTAACAACAATGATTTAAATATTAGAAATGGACTGAGAAATCTCATAGTGTGAAAAGTCTGAGAAGCTGTTCCTAAGGGTAGGTAATATTTTAATTTTTACAGTCTGGCTCTCTTACCATAAGAGAGACTCCAATACTAAACACTACTAGTGGTATTATTACTACAAGTTTTATAAGCAAAATATCTCTTTATTTGAAACAGAAACACATGATTGGACAGCTTTGGTTAAAGCTGGCATTACAGGAGTCCTAAATCTAGAGTACTGATCTAGTTTCTGATTTTCAGCAATTTTAGATTTCCTTAAAGATATTTTTTTAATTATATTTTTTTCTCAGACAGGGAAATAGTTCTTTCAATTGTAGGAAAACAGGCCTATTGCAGTTCTTGGGATGCTCCTCCATCTTGTGAGGGCAGCCTGCCATGTTATATTTTGCAAAGGAGCTGAGTTCAAAACCCCACATTTCCTGTGTGCTGCTCTAAATTTCTCTCCATCCTCCCTTCTATTGCTATTCTATACTCCTTCAAGAGACAGAAGACTACAGAGAGATTCTACTCATACTGGGCAGCATCCTGTTTTATTTCTGCCTTCACAAATGGCTTTTCTTCCAATCTGCTAGCTAATTTTGATCAGCTCACAAACTGTCTTCATTTTGCTATACCATGAACCACAGGTGGTGGTTGCCACAGTACCACACTGTAAGTGCCATCAATTAAAAAAGAAGTTTTACATCCAAAACACTTGCTAAATGTACAGACTTATGTTACATTTTTGTGCCTTTCTTTGCTGCTGCTGGCAAGATTTTATTTAAACGATCTATGTATTTATTGATAATATTCTTCTATTAGCACTGTGCTTCTCTTATTCTCTTTCAGCATCAGGTTTTGATGTTTGCTCAAGAGCATTTATTTGTATTATTCCCCAGACTTCACTGGTGAAGACTGTGGAAAGTTTCTCAGATAATACTTTTCTTCCACAGCCCTATTTTTCAGGTTTCTGAGAATGACCATTAGGCTTTCAGGGTTTTGATATTTTTATGGTAATTTTTCGTGCCGTACATTTTTAGAGTTTGGCAAACAGTGCTGTGTTTCTAAAATTATCCTTATGCTGCTTGCTGTTCACTGGCTGATTTTTTTGTTAGTTTTTTTAATACCTTTCTGTGTTTGATATTTGCTCTTCATTCTCCTTTCTTCAAGTATTTTGTATTGTATACTTTTCTTAGTTTCTAGGATGTAGCTGACCCTACGAATTTGCAACTTTAATGAATAATTTATTCTTACTGTGAACTTTATATATATTAATAAGAGTAAATAAGTGCATCATTTTTCAGAATTGAGTCATTAGTGGTGCATGGAGTAGAGGTGGGGTGCACAGCTTGAATCACAAAACTTCTTCTAATCCTTGCTGCACCATATTCATGTGGGCCCCACTGTATTTTTCTTTGCTTGTTGACTCGAAAATTCTGAATAAAAAAACAGAGTTTGGTCCTATAGCTGCAACACATTTTATGGTCATGAACAGTGGGAGAATTTTCTCATTTGTCTAATTTTAGAAGGCCAGAAATTTCCATCTGTATTGGTGGAGCATGTGTGATTCTTAGTTCAGTAATATTACCTCATTTTGATGTAACTGTATTGTTTCCAAGACTACATGAAATATGTTAATTGGATTAGAAGTTAACAAAAAAGAAAAAAATATAAATAAATCTTTTAATATATTTCCTTATGCAGCCTGTTACTGAAGATTACTAGCTTACATATCTCATTTGTACACAGCTCATTTTGGTTTTAAAATAATTATTCTTTGTAAATGTTAACAGAATAAGGCAGTATTGTTGGGGGAGGGGGAAACATTGTAGGTATTTAGAAAAACTTGCTTTCATTTAGTTTCTGTTCATCTTCATCCCCACAATGACTTTATTAAAACAGTGACTTCTCATAAAGTGGAAGAGAAAGCAGGCATTTGAACAGATGGGCTTAATAAAGATTCTGAAGTGTATCTGCCACAAATGCTTGAGCACTGCTACTAAAGCAGGACTAAGATATGGCTGAGAATAAAGAACTTCTAAGTGGTTTCTGCTCTCAGTGAAGAAGTTTTAGATTAAAAGACAAAGGTTGTGATGTAAATGTACATAGATCAAAGAGGACACATAATGGAACCTTGCTATATAAAAGGAAAAATCCACTTTCTTCTGGAGTAATAAAATTGCAGTATGCTGCAGTGGGAGAACAGCAAATCCTGTGCTGTTTTTTTTGTTTGTTTGTTTGTTTTTAATTTATTGCCACTCCTAGCTGAAATATGGTTTCTGCCTTTTGTCTCAAAATATTTAAAAAAAAAAAAACAAATGGTTTACAGTGTCAACAAAAATAATTTTATTAAAGCTTTAAATTTTCATAGGTATTCCTCTTATGGCTCTTTATGCAAGAAGTTGCTTTTATCATTCATTCTCTGCTGTGAACTTTTTTCTTCCCAATAGTGCATGGAAAAGTTAAAATAAGTTTTTATACAACCATGTTTGGAAGGATAAATCACTTCAAATATGTAGTTACTGAAAAAAAAAAAAAGGCACAAGTACAATATATATTTTTTTAAATTACCAGAACTTGCTGATAGCATTATCTGAACTGTCCTGTTGCCTAAAACCTAGTGAAAGATTGAAAATTAGCTCCTCTGGACATTTAAAAGTTGGGCATGTTCTTGATGCTTCCTGCATTTCCATGGTCAGGGAATTAGAGTAGAAACATTGTGTACTTTTAGTCTCTGTATTTTGATGAAGAGTTCTTTGCTGCCCAGGAGAATTCAAAATAGTGTTTCAGTTTCATTTCCAGGTAAAATTAGGTAAAGGTGTGGGTTTCTTAGTGTTTAATTTTGAGATGTAACTTGAAGTGTTGTCTCCTTCCACAAAAAACTGATTACTTTTGTTTGCATAATTTCCATAATGGTCACATCTCCTTGAAAACTTGTAACAATGCTTTATATAAAGAAATATATTGTTAGAGAAAGTATGAATACTTTGGCTAAGAATGATTTTGGGGCAGATCTTCCTTGTAGCTATTCCAGTGCTTTAGTTTAGAAGCCTCCTATCTAGTTTGAAAATTTTAGCTGTTTTTTTAAATACATTCAGTATTACACCTGTTATTTCCTCAAGTACAGATTTTTCTTTAACTAATTAGTTTAAATCTCCTGGTGATTTATCCTGATCTCCTGGTAACTGCCTAGTCTCAGTTACCAAGATTAGTTTATTTCAAGAAGAATCTTTATTGAAGTATTGTCACTGTTTATTTTGTGTAGCTATGAATTTAAATCCAACAGCTTTACGGTAACAGACAAATGCTGCTGCCTTATTCAAAACAGATAAATATGCAGAGGCTGCCTAGCGAACCATGTTTTTAAGTTTGGTGCATTGCACAAAAACTGTCAAGAGCTACAGCAAGGCTCCTCTTGCGGAAAAGTCTGTTTGGTCTTTATTTTTTCATCAAGGTACTTGCTGCCTATGAAACCTGAAAAGAGATCTGGAAATGGCTCTTTCTAAAAGAAAGTTGAACAGAGTCTCATGATGTTGTATTTTGTGCAGCTCTGTGAATCTTGAAGTGCATTTCAGGGGTATGTTCTCCTTCTCCCTTGTACGAGTTTAGCTGGTTTTTGGAGGCCATCTTGCTGAAAAGGGCTGTTCTGAAGAAGCTAGAAGACGACTCAGCAGCAGCTCCTTTCCCCTTTGGTTGAAGCAGTGACTAAGATCTGATCTGGTGCTTGGCCCTTTATCTGAGCTAAGCTACAGCCACAATGATGCTGCGTCTGTACCCCATCTTGTAACTCCCTGATCCTGATCTGCATCCCAACCTGCTGACGTGGCTTTCTGGTTTGGCCTTGGGCCTGCCGGGTGTTTGCTGGGCTCTTAGCTGATCCTTGTTACCATCACCAGACCTGGTTCTGACCCTGACTTACTGCCTTGGTTTCCTGGCTCCTTGTCAGGAAGGCTGTTGACCCTGCCTGCCTTGTGACACTCAGCTCCCAGATCTCCTTCCCTTACAAGGCAACTTACCCTTGCTGCTACCTGATAGTGCTAACAGAAAAGAATCATAATGCTCTCTAAACTTGCTTATTTGAATTATTTTGGCTAAGTTTCTGCTCTTTGTTACTGTAACCCAATTACTGAATCCGTCCACTTGTGACCTTGAAGCTGCATAAGCAAATACCTATGGGTGCTTATGTTCTCACAGCTCCCTGCTTCCCAAGTTTAAATCACTGCATCCATCATGAAACTGTGTGTCACTTCACACTAATGGTTATTTGATTAGCAGCAAATTGAAATTATCTGGATGAATTGTCAGTGGCAATGATTTAGCTATAGCTCAGTGTTAGCACCAGGGTGAAACATAAGGGGAATGGAGCATAGAGGCTGTAGTGTTAGCTCTTGAAGAACGATGAGAAGGGTGTGATTGCTACTCTCAACTTCCCAGTACCTTTATTGGAATGAGGCAAAGATACAGTTTAACTGTTTCAAAGACTGCCACCATTTTGGGATGCTGCATGCTTAATTTGACAATGGTCATTAAGAATTAAGCAGCTAGGCCAGTTGCTGTGATTCTCCTTGGAGGTTTTATTATCTGAATTATTGTGCAAGAAAACATGCAATTAAAAATGCAAATGTTCTCATGCTCTTGATTCATTTGAAGTGAAGACATAAAGTTATCTAAAAAGAAGTTAACAAGAAAAAAGAAAATATATTTATAAATAAAACATAGAGGAAGACACAGCTTTGTTCCCTATAAGTTCAAACAGTCCATTTTATCAGGCATTTAAAATAAGTATCTTTGAGACAGGAGATATTTTAAGAAAAGGATGCATATCTCCATTCTCAAGACATTAGATTTTCGATATTTTTTCTTTGCCACACTCAAGCGCATAATAATTCCTCCTCCGTAAAGTGTCTATATGTACTTTGTTCCTGTATTCACCCATTATTGTTATAAACAGTTTTTAAGAAAACATGTCTTCATAAAAACTGTTTAAAACATTTATTGGATTCAAGGGCAGGGAAATAATTTGTATTCAGTCTACAAGCTAGAGGGACTATACATGTTTATTTGCATAATATGGAAGCATAAAAAACAAAGACCTTATTCTGTTATAAACAAAATAAGATTGTATAGCTATTAGAAATGGGTGAATACAGGACCAAAGTACGTATAGGCACTTTATAGAGGAGGAATTATTATATGCCTGAGTGTAGCTGAATGGAATAATAAAAGGGAGTTCCTGGTAGAATTATACCTGCAAATGGTTCTTCTTTAGCTGTCAGCGTATACTTAAAGAAAAAAAGAAAGGGGGAAAAAAATCAGAGGTGCATCCAGTGCAGTATAAAGCACAGCCAGACAGGAGTCAGAATTGTAAGTTCTGAGTAGTACCAGACTGAGGCAAAAGCAGTGTACCCTTGAAACTTCACGTGATCTTTGTGAAGACTGCACACAAGTATACCCAAGTTGTACCAGCTCTTGCTACAAAAGGCAGGTGGGTGAGCAAGGCATAGAGCAGGGCAACAAAGGACCCCCAAGAGAACTTTAGGAGGAAAGCGTAAAATCTTGCTGCGCCATTGATCAGCAGAGAGAAGATGCCTTGAAAATCGATTACATTGAACACAGCAAAGAATGACTTATAATGACTTATGGCTTTTGTTGCTTACTGTTGAGGTCATTTGATAATCCAGCATTTCCAGAATGAATTACAGCTAAACTACAGAGAATCTCTGATTTTGACAGGGGTGCAGAGCACAGTTGTGACAATGCATGCAGAAAGACAACAGTACTGAAATCGAGATAGAAAGATTAATGTGTTAGTTAACATTTCAAGTTACGACAGGAAGAAATTTAAATGTGACTAAAAGATAAATGAAATTTACTTAAATAAGAATGATGATCAACAGACCAAAAGTGCCTATTTAAACCTAGAAGAAAGCAAGGAAGAAAGTGAATACAGCATTCAGACCTGTACTAACCCAGTTATGAATTTGCCCGGGAACCCACAGAAATGTAAAGCAGGCTCCAACTAGCTATTTGAGGTAACTACACCCTGTCTGTTCAAACACTGACTCATTAATTCTGCTGCAAGGCCTATGTTCCATGGTAAGTTCACGTGTTATAATACGAGTGATGCGAGTTAAGTCATTCACAAAACTTGCTTAACAATATCTCCCATTTGAAAGGTTGAGAACACATTTCTGTGTTTTAAAGGTAGCACAGAAAAAAATCTAAGTGTGTTTTCTTTTGAAATCTAAAGACCAGTTAATACAGCCTGAAGACAGGTGTTAACATATCAATATGTCAACTATGTGATGAGAACAAACAGAGTCAAATAGGTCAAAAAAAGTTTCTGAAATTCAGACAAGTTGATACTGAAAAAAACATCTGAAGGAGCTTACTGTCTTTTCTACTTTCTTCTTACATGTTTGACTTTGTAGGACTAGGGACAAAGCATCACTTTCTTGTTCATTTTCCAAGGTCTTGTATTTGTTGGCTATCTGAAAGTGAACTAAGGAGCATTAAGCTAGTGAAGTATCTGTTGATCCCAAACTATTTAACTATAGCCCATTGTGTATAAGTACTAAACATAAGTAAGCACAAAGCAACCAACTAGACATTTATTATATACTGATTGCTTTAGTGTTTATTGACTACACCAGACTGTGAAGCTATTTAGGTTTTGAGAAAATTGTGAAGATACAGTTTTGGGAAAGGATTGCATAAATGAATGATATATTACGTGAAAAAAAGTTCTTTTTCATGTTAAAAATGCTGTCATTGTTCATATGGCGCTTCAAACAAAGCCTAAGTTTTTCAGACAATGGGCAGGTGACCTCAAGCATTAAACATTGCTTTCTTCTTCCTTTGATTCCTCAGATCAGTGCACAGGTGTATTTTTGTATGTGACTGTTAATGAAAAGAAAAAAGATACATAAAAATCAGAATACACATACACGGGTTATTTTTTGGTTAAAAGATACTGGTAATTGCTGTTACTAACCCTGGTTTTATGCTGAGAGCTGTATGAAGTATCATCTCATCAAAGCAAAGAAACTGAGAAGGAAATCTAACTTCTAAAGCTCGAGTGAGCAGTTATTTTCCTTTGAAAATTATTTAAACCATAAAGTTTAGGTGCCAGTTATGGAGGAAGTGACTTAATTATAAACAAAGGGGGCAAATTAGAATACTTCTTAGTAAAAACGTCAATGAGATTTGTTGTGGTGTTATAGAACATCACATACTTTTTATATATGGCTGAACCCTTTTAGAGAGATCACATCTGAAGAACTCACACAGCTCGTACAAAGACAGTAACAACAGATTAGCTAAAAGCAAAGAAGCTTACAAGTTCTTTATTGGACATAGGGAGAGTTCTCTTTTCAATTTCATCTTCTGACATTGGTCTAGACTGAGTGGGCAAAGGGTAGTTGCATTTTCATGATACTTAGTGAGTATACGTAGACATCATATGATAAAGATGTCCAACAATGGTTGTTTTAAGTTAACTAGATGCAGATACTTGGAAGAAGATTATTTTTTTTTCCAAATTTTAAGATATTACTTTAATAAACACAAATTTTGAAGAGTAGCTTAAACAAGACAGAGATGCTCGTACGTTTTCTTGCATCGGTACCAGAGTAAGAAGTTACTTCCAACATAAACTGGTTCTCAAATTGCCTTGTTTATATATATATATACTTGTATATATAAGTATTTATAACTGCTGTAATGTATATATATGGTAGTATTTTCTGAATAGTGGGTGAATTTTATGTAAAATGTACTTCAGCCCACATACTGAGTTTCAAAATCACTGGTCACCAAAATCACTGTTAGAACTAGGGATAGCGTTTTCAAATACATCAGTATGAGTTAAGCCTCCAAAGATGAGAGAAGGGGGTGGGATGATTAAATGTAGGCTTTAATAAGAGATAAGTATTTAATTTTTAAGTTACATTTTCAGTTTCAAATTTTTTTAGTAAAATCACTTCTTTGTAGGGGGCCAGTTATGATGATACATGTGGATTCAAAACAGTTAATTTCGATTTAATTTGTTTGAGCATGTTTTTGACTATTTAGGAAATCTGAACATAAGCTATAGTTAAGGACATAATTTAAACTTCTTGTGGAAGGAAATGGAGTTTCCATTGTTGCTCAGTTCAACTTCCTCTGACACTGCTGCTGAAGAATTTGGGTAATGGTGAGATGATAGTGGGGGAGAGGATTGTAGAGGTACAGAATAAATTTTAGTATCCCCAACTGGATTGGTCCATCCTTGTGACAGTGTCAAATGACCATACTACCAAATGGATTAATTCTGCAGTTAAGAATTTTTTCTTTTAACTGAAAAAAAAAAAAAGTCATTATTGCTCTGTACTGAATTTTAGCTCAACCCAACTATCACTTTTAGGGTGGTCACTCAAACACAAGGAAAATAAATAGATAAATAAATAAACCCTACTACCTTGGTGTCTCCTTCAGAATACTTGCCAGGTAATCACAAGAGTGTTTTTTCACAATTACAAATTGTATCTGCAGCAAATACTAACAAAGGTATCTAATCATAACCTAACAAACACAGAGTTCGTTATAGCTTTTTTTTTTTTCCCCCCCAATTTTGTTCACTTTCTACATTACAGTGAGGTACTCAGTCAGACTTTTTGACTTTCTGATTAACAGACAAGATAGCAACCACATTCTCATTGATTTTTTTCAGTGGTGTTAGGATTTGATTGACAGCCTTACCTATTAGTTCCTTTTATTTTGAGACCTTGAAGTCAGAATGTGTTAACATAATTTAAACAGGATCATAAGCCTCAGCATATGTGGTTAAATCAAAGTTTGTTCTTGATTTCAAGTATAATATACACATTCATGTAGCATATTGCAGGAAGATTTGGTTTTTGTTTGTTGTTGGCAGAATAACATTTATTTCACTATACAATCACTTAATTATTGTATTATATACATTATCTGTAAACTTGCAAAAATAGTGATTTGTTGCTAGAAAGAATGAGTTATACATCTCCCAGATTGCTTTACTTTTCTAACTAAATAAGGTATGAGAAACGTCATTTTACTGATAAAATAAAATTTCACCATTTGGCTATGCAATAATAAAGATTAAGATAAATATGTTTAAAAACTGTGTTTTGCTAGCCATAATTTGGCAGCTTTCTCTTGAAGTAATATAAGTTACATATGCTTATATAGTCTTTTTAAGGAATTTAGTTACTGAATGTCATATGGAGATATATGAACTAAAGTAATCATGATCATTAGTAGCTTGACTTTGATTTTCTTGTTGCTGACCTTGCTGTGGAGAAGATAAACATACTGTATAACTGCATTTATTCATTCTTGTGTCTATTCAAACATGAAATCTTTTCCTTTTTCAGCAGTCTTCAGTAGTGGGGACGATCTATATGTATGTATCTGTCGGTCTGTGTGTCTATGTAAAAACAAATCTGCATGGACCAAAAATTTATATTCTAACTTCATGTTAAGAAATATTCCTATGTAAATATCCTTGACCTCAAAAAGACTTCATAATAGTTCTCTAGTACAGGTACTCTGTTGACATAAGATTTCTAAAAATTTATTTTTCCCAGAACACCCTTGCTCAGTGTATTTTCCAGCGGGTTTTCTTCGTTAAATCACACTACACAACCCAAAGAAAAGAGAAAGCCTGGTGACTGTAACAGGAACATAGGAAATAAAATAGGTGGGGAAAACTGATTACTGAGGGGAGGGAGGTGGAACATCAGTGACCAAAAAAACAATTGCTGGAATTAGGAACTTGTGGGAAGAAATCTGAAGGAAGAATGAGGGAAAGAATAGGCAGTGTGGTTAATTTAATTTAAAAGAAAAAAATCCAGTTTACAAGCATATAAATGCTTACTTAGTAATAATTCCATAAGATGAATGCATTTTTGTGGGAAAGGATTTTGTTTGTATAATTTGCATTTAGATGAGGTATCCAGGAGGCAGCCAAGGGCTCTGGGCACATGGAAAACGTGTTGTCTCGTGTGAGATACTCATACTTTGTGCCTTCCTGAGGCAGCTAGTGTCCCTACAGACGGTGAGGGAGGCTTCTTCCAGACAGCGATGCAAAATGAGGGTTGCCCTCTGCAAGTTCTTGCCTCTTCAGCAGCCAGAAATTGTCACTCGTCTTTCATATGTAGGGTAACTAAAGGCTGATGATTTGAGTAAACCCAAGCTGTATCATACTGGAGGTACTCAAGATCCATTACCACCTAGTGGATTTGGATTATCACATACTTTCTTTCTTATAAATGTTTCTTAGTAACTGAAACAAGTTTATAAGCAAAACAATTTGGAAAATTTACACTTTTTTTTTTTTTTTGTCAGAGTTATGTAATGTAATATAAACTAGGGAGACCTTATTGTGGCCTTTCAGTACTTAAAGGGGGTTTATAAGGAAGATAGGTACAGACTTTTAAGCAGGGTATGTTGCAATAGGACAAAGAGTGACACTGGAACAGGTTACCCAGAGAGGTGGTAGATACCCCATCCCTGGAAACAATCAAGGTCAGTTTGGACAGGGCTCTGACAACCTGCTCTAGTTGAAGATGTCCCTGCTCATTGAAGGGGAGGTTAGACTACATGACCTTTAAAGGTCCCTCCCAACCCAAACTATTCTATATTTTTGTGATTAGGCCTTGCAGTTTCCTTTTGGGGCAGGGAAGAAGATGAAGTGCATTGAAGATCTTATTTGTGCCTGATGCAGTATCCTGAGAGTGGACAACAGCAGATGTAAACTGCAGCTTCCCTTTCTGTTAGTGAAACTTTGCCTGTTGCTAGAAAAAGGATTGTGTATTTTGTTTCCAGTATATCAGTCATTTGGAAATCTAGGAAATTAGTATGAATGAGTTGTTTAAAGCATCACTTGCTTTACTTTAAAGCTGCCCTGTGAGCTCAGGCTGACGGTTTTGTTTGGATCTTATCTGGTTAAGGCAGGCTATCACTGAACAAAAGGAAAGAGCTGGAGGGATTCCAAGTGGATGGCAGCAGCAAGTGATGACAAAAGCTAGCTCTTCCACACATCCAAGTTAAATTAAGGACTCTAGAAATGAATGATGGACAGAACAATTAATTTTCTCTTTAATTTTATTCACCAAGTTTCCCTTACACTGAATTTTCTTTCTGAGTTTCAAACTGTAACGTTGTAATCTCCAACAACCCTTATTATAGTGTTGTTTCATCTTTTTCTTCTATTTAATTTAGTCCCTCTAACTTTTGATAACAGCCAGTGATGGTTTCTTGTCACAATGAAATTTTAAGCCGCTGCAAGGGTCTTAGATTTCCTAATGCCTTTTCTTTATGATTTCTATATTTTTATATGTTATTTCCTACACTCATCATCATTTGTTTTAGCACACCTAAAAATCCTCTCATCTTCACAAAGTAATTCTGATCCATTGTACTATAGCCTATTCTGTGAGTTGCCCAAGGTCTGAACTGAATGCTGCAACATTTCTGCATGTAAGCAGAGGTTTCTGTGTCTTTGAAGGAGCAAAGGACACCTCACTTCTGAACCTGACTGATAAGGTCATATCAATTAGTTGACTTATTTATACCTGTTTCTGGTTAGATAAGGAATTCTAAGCTGAGGCGATGAAGGCTCTTGGACTCTCCATGTGAAATAATTGATTGCTTTGCCTTCCATAAAGTTCACACCTCAGGCAGGGAACTAACCTTTTTCAGTAGCTCAGACTGAATAAGATGGAGGTTTCATAGATCCAGTCTGAGAGAAAACAGCTTGGTTTTGGTTTTCGGTTTTCTTTCTTTTTTTTTTTTTCCTCTTCTTTTTCCCTCACTAACTAAAATAGATATCCATATTAAAATAACTAGCCAGCACCTAGTTGGCTCTGAGAACCAAATTCCTTCATAGCAATAACAGAAGCCCCCTCCCTGGAGTTCCTTTTTAGTTCATAAAATATATTACATGCAATTATAAAGAACAAGACCTAGAATTGATGTAAACTTTGCTTTGCTCTAATTAAGCAGCAAAACAGATACTCAGAGCTAAGGTAATGTGGTTGTTGATTAGTTTAGTTGGGATTTTCCAGTTGATTGCCTCTATGAAAAGTATTCATGTACATTTTGGACTAGATTCTAATGTGAAGAATCAGGTTGGTTGTGTCATCACAGATGCCCATCTAAGGCTATAGCTATCTTAACATTTTAAGTACCTTAGGAAAGTTTTCTAGATAAAACATGTTTAAAATATGTTGCTCTAAAGATTTTTCATATGGCCTGAAAAGGTGCACATGTATTTTCAGCTCAACAGTACAATTTTCAGTGAGAGGATAAAAAAAACCTAGATAATAGAGTTTCTTCTTCAGTGGTCTGTATTAGAACTAAGCTGAGAGGGACAGCTTTCTTCAAAAGAATATTGATTTTCTGAAACTTAAAAGGTAGTTAGGTCTTTATTACTACTTATAGTTCACAAGCAGTCTCGATCCTTGATTCAAAGTTCATACGTATTGTGCTGACCGGTTTACCAGTAGTTTGCCTCTTGGATTTTTAAGATGAGTGCAGATGTGTTCCTTTATTAATACCAATATCGGAAGAAAAACCTGAAGAAACAGTATCTTTGAATTTTCTAAATGAAAAAAACATGCACTTCTGATGACCTTTCTTACGTGAAGGCAAATGGGCACAAATCACTTACAAAATTTCAGTGAGATGTGTCAATTCCTGGTCCTGTCAGTGCTACTTTTAGAGTTGTAAAATTGTGGAGAAGCTTAGTTTGGAAGAGCTCTCCAGAGGTCACCCACTCCAGTGCCCTGCACAAAGTAGAGCTGTCCTCCAAGTTAGGATGGGCAGTTTAGGCTGCCACAGCAGCAATGTCCTCTTGTCTGGTTGCACTGGGAAATCCCTGGGAGGGGGGAACAAGGGCCTATCCACGTGCCCTACTCCCCACAAGAAGGTACTGCTGATTCCTCTGCAGATGTTTGAAGGAAATATTTCTTTTTGAGAGCAAATCTGAAGAAACATGACACTAGATGTTTGAAATGTGTATATTTTATTAAACATGCCTATACCAGTGATTTGAATTAACAAAATGTCAAAAAAACCCTGCTGTTTGTCTATAAAAATATTGTACTGATACTTTTCACCAGCAAAGACCAACTGAAATAGGTACAACATGTGATATTTTAAGACTGATTTATTACTGCCATTACTTAAGGACTTACTTTGTAGAACTTTTTAAGAAAAAGACTTAAAAATTAACATTGCTGCTACATTAAAAATTTGCACGTTACCATCTTTCACTTAGGATTTGTTGGCTATCATTTTAAGCTTGTTGAAATTCTGATTTATAATTCAGGCTCTTATACAAATTTCATCCAACACAAGACCTGTTTTTTGAGTTCTGCCTGGTAATCATGTATGTTGGGAAAGAAATTTAGTAAATAAAGTTCTCTACCAGACATTTTTTTTTTTTAATTAAAATTTAATTAAACTTGTCTTACCTAGAATTTTACTTCTGTTTGTACTCTCGTTTTTTTCCTAAGAAATGCCTAGATATGCTGTCCTTTATCATAAACTATTAGGGTGGGAAAGAAAAAAATCCCTTGACTGGTTTTGGTGAAAGGTCTTTTGGTACAAACACACAAAAAAGGTTTCAACACTTCTGAATATATGAGGTAACAGAAGGAAACAGGGATCATGCTGGTTTGTTTATTAAGTGTTTTGTATTGCAAAAGAAATATTTTATTTGTTTATTAATGGTTTATTGTGTTTAAATGAAAAGCTAGCTTTTTTTAAATTACATGGTGTGATTAGTAAGTATAAAAGCAAAAGAAAAAACGGATTGGAAAAGAACATAGGAGGCAATTCACTTTGCAATGGTGTTTGTTTCCCATATTAGCTAATAACTTACCTCATTTTAAAGCAGTACTCTATTCATTTGAACAAAACAAAGTTCACAGTGTTTTTTTAGTCATCAGAAGCTTCCTCTGTGTAGTAATCAAAATAGAGCAGACGTTCCTAAAGTCTTAATGTCCATGAAATGTGCCTCTCTCGGTCTTCCACTTTGTATGTTTCTGGATAAAAGAGCTGATTAAGAAGCCAAAATTCCATGTTTAGTCTGCAAACTCGGCCTCCAATTTATGTCTAGATAAGGTATACAACAGTTTATTTCCTTGGTATGTCTTACTTGTTTTTACTTCAAGCTCTTGAAGGCAGAACTTAAGACAGGAATGACCTACTCTTTTATTTTGCACTTTTTTAATGATCTCTGAATTTCAGTATACTAATTGTTAAAAATACTAAAGTCACTCTTGACAGTGTCTACAAGGGCCTGGTAGTATAAAATAGTTATATAAAAATATTCCTTTTCTCAAAGATCAAGAGATGTACTTCAGAAGTTCGTGAAAGTGAACAATTTTCATGAAGTTTCCAAAGAAAACAAAAAGATGGCGAAAATGAGAGCCAAAAATCAGATGTTCAGAGCAAAACTTAATGTGATTTAATTTCTGCTAAAGCCAAATGAGTGAGCTGGGTGGGTTTCAGGAAAGGTTTCATCTTGTTACTATCATAAGCAATATTTACACATCTCATTTTATGGAGAACAGTACAGCTTTTGCTTTATTGTCCTGCCCTCTTGAAGGGTAGTAGCGACAGATTTTTATCTTTTGTGGAAAACTGTTTCCATTTGCCTTGAAGAAGTGTGTCTAGCAGAGAGAATCTCTCAATGTAAAAGATCCCAGTTTCAGTTTTATTAATTATTTATTGGTCAATACAAAGAGAAAAAATTGTGAATTTTTATGTTTATTGGTCACTTGTTAAAAAATAAACATGAAATCCTAGTTATTATATGATTAAATGAGTTTTGGAGACTGAGGAAGGGTCTTCCTAAGAAGCATACTTATGAATCTAAACAGAATAATTTCACTTGTAAGATTACACAACTTTCTGAGCCTCCCAGAAAATGAAGTAGATAAAAAATCCAGGGAGAATTCAAAGCTTAAGGGAAACCCAGCTTTTTGGGGGGGATTGTGTTTTGCTTTTTTTTTAAGTGTCTGAATGCAGGTTTAAGAAGTCTTATTATAAAAAATTTATTATTATAAAAATAATCAGATAGTTTTATGGGAAAACTATGCATAGTTTTTATAGTATATGGAAGTTGGACTACATGATCTCTAGAGGTCCCTTCCAACTCTGACAATTCCGTGATTCTGTGATATGATAGAAGTCTATTTTAACATTGGTTATAGTATGAAAGAAGTGAAAGAGGACTCTGATCTCAGTCTCAGAGTGACATCTGCATTCAGCCTTCTCCTGTTCTACTCTTCTGGGTTTTTTTCACCAAGAACAATGTTAAAAGGTAACTGGCATGAAGAGGGGAGGAAACATATGTCCCAGTATAAATAATCAGTTCTCACTGAAATTGTACAGAATTTGGTTACACAAATTAGGGTTGAGTTAATGTGACAAATGCTTCCACTGACAATAAGCCAAATTGACAACGACCTTGATGTTTTCATAAGGTAACATCTAGTATAAGAATACAGTATTCTTGAAGGTGATAGGCATAGTAGCATAAGCAGGATTTTCTCAACGTCACTTATGCATGATTTTTCCAGTAATCCTTTCTCAAGCATTTGAAAAGGTCTCTGTCTGCCTATATTTGATTTCTTTCCAAATTCACCACCTGCTAATGTGAATTTGCAGAGCAGTGCATCAGTTATTTTTTTTATAAAACAGATTTGGAGAGTACTTGCTATGTTTTTTGGTCATTTGTGCACAGATTTTAGTCCTCTGACTTTGGGGATTAATTCTCCCTTGAATTCCAGCAGAATCAATGGAAAGAGGTTAATGTATATAGAAAGAAAATTCAGATCCTCTAAGGTAGATTCCACACTTCCCATTATCTTCTGTAGGAATTTGCTCTTTTGTTATCCCTTTTGTGATGTTACTGATGATTAGATGATGATTTCAACAATGATTTAGACAATGGTCAATCTAGTACTTACTGCACTTTTAATAATTAAGATATAGCTGGATATATATAAATGTCACTAGCATACTTTTAGGCCTAATGTGAAATGTCGCTTACCTCATTATTGATATCAGATGCCAGGAAAGGGATGTCTTTTATAGCGTAAAGTGATTGACTCATAGTGAAACTCTCCCACTTCAGCGTATGTACCAGTTTTAGTTTTGTCTAGTCCCAGCTTGGGCTGTTAGCTGCTGATAAAGCATGGCCTAGATTCCCGAGTTCCTGAGAAGATGCAGCCTAACACAGTTCTCATGGTCTGCACAGCAGGGCTGATTTCAGTCTGGCCTACCTGTCGGTGATGCCTGAACCGCAGCACTGTTCACTCACTCACAGTGGGTGCATCCGTGACAGTGTTCACGTAATTAGAGACCCCATAAAAGGACAGAATCAAGGTTGAAGAGAAAATCTGATTTGTGGAATTTCCTAGCTCTTAAGTAGGTAACCTTAGGGTTCAAGTAACAAGAGTAGACTGTGCTTCTGAAATAACTATTTTTGTCTATTACCACTGGTGAAATGATACGCAAAGACTTTTGGTGCATCATAACTATAACAGTGCAGTTGTTTACTTTATAATTCATTATAACTGTAGTAGAAATACAGAGATGAATTCAGCCTCGGTGCATGTGAACGTAACATTGTTGACATGTACAGAGCTGCCCTATTGACTTGTATAGAGCTGCACTGTCTTGCTACTGCATTTGACTATTGTTATATCTGTAGTATATGTATGAGATAACATTGTTATATTAGTGTCATTTCATTTAGAAATTTAATACTTTACTCATCTTCCCCTATAAAGTGGTCACCACAGAACACTTCTCCAATTAAACATTGCATTAGACAATGTTAATCCAATATTCAGAAACTTTCTAGAGTGGCATATGTATTAGAATTTTGATAACAGGATTGCATATATATAATATGTACCCTATTATATATATGTATAATGTGTTTATATATATATGTGATACATAAGGTGCATGCCTATTAGAGGGGCATATTTTTATCCTTTGAATAAATACTATGCAAATGCTTGATGCGGTGAAAAATCGATTTGGTTACTAATTATACACATTGCCTGAGATACCACAATTAAAGTTGTCGTTCTTAGAAGACCTTGAAATATCCTACTTATAAAGAGTATAACCTTTGCTATGAAGCTCTTAAAGTTCACTTTTCAAGGCTAGTAGAGTGTAACCTCTCTTAATTCAAACTTTATTGCGTATATTCACTTCATCCTTTTTTAAATAAAAAAGACAGGATATTTTGATTTCCCCAGGGAAAAAAAATACTTGCTGTCAAATAACATTACATGGGACAGCTCATCCATAGTTTCTGGTGGGGTTTATTTTCTTGTCCTTTGTGCACTGACTTCCAAGTAAATACTCTGTGAGCTCTGTTGTTTGCTTTCAGCTGGTTTTCACTTGAAACTGTGAGGTGCAAAGTTCTAGTCAGAAACTGGGTTTATATCTACTTTTGGGCTCTGTAAGTTATTGGAGCAGTTGTATTATATGAACAAGATGATCAAAAAGGTGGCCAAATACACTCTAAAACAGGGTTGTGTTGTTTTAGGGGTCTCTCTTAGCAAGCAGCTTTCCAAGAGAAAACAAGCTAAAATGAAATTGTGAAGTACAATGTGTGTAGGTTTTCTTCCTAGCAATTTCTTCACTGTAGGCAATAATAATGGCAAGAACAAAGAAGTAACATGATTTTTTAAATAGGAAATGCACAAAGGATTGTTACCCTTTGGCTTTTTACTCTGTTACATTTGTCCTCTGCATATATATTTTTAAAACAAACAACAAACAAATAACATTTCCTTTAATCTTAACCCCAGGAAAGTTTGAAGTAGTGATACAGTAAATGTTGTCTTGTATGATTGGTTCTACACTAAGAAAAAAGATTTCCTCAACTGGAACACTGAATAGTATTCCATTGATGGAAAATTACATTTAGAAACCTACTTAAGTAAAAAGCTGTGTAGTAAATATGGTGACTGAAAGAAAATTTTTCAGATGTCTCTTTTATGATATTTAAGGTGATATTTATTTTGTAATCTTTATCTATTTGTGAACTAATCCAATCTATTTCTGGTTTAGCCGGTAATGTTTTGTTTAGCAGTATACCCAAAGATTTGCTGAAGATCAGAAAAAATAGATGCATAGTTTTATTCTTGCCTACAAAATCTATTACCGTATCAAAATTAAGTAATGTAAAAGCATTAAATTGGTTTGACATATTCTGTCTTTAGAAAAATCTTTTGGAACTTATTTATTCTTAATCTCATCCATGTCTTTAACTATTCTTCATTTCAAATGTTTAGGTGAAACCCAGTGTGTTTTGAGGCTTCTGGTTGCATAGATTTCTTTTTTTCTTTTGGTGTTATATTATTTTCTGCATTTGCTACTAGGATATCATTCCAAATTGAACAGATTTGCTTAAAATATTTGCTGGAGGATTTGTCATTTCATGTGTCATTTCAGTTTTCCCAGGGCTCTGAATGGTGATTGTCTTTTCTTAGACTTATTTTCATTGTCTTCCTTTTATTTTCCCAGGCTAAGCACTTCAAGTTTTTATTCCTATTTGGATATGAAAATTTACATACCTGAGTTTATGTTATTTAATCTGCCTTTGCTCCAGTGTTGAATGCTGTCATTCTGAGACAAATTATTGAATTTGAGGCCGTACATAGAGATCTCTCATCTCTAGTTCATAAGTCTTAAAAACAATTTAATTTAGCTCTGGGTCTTATTCTGAGGAGTTCAACCTCCATTTTCATAGATGCAGTTCTCATTTCAATAAAATGTTTATTAATTTATAAAATGTATTTTTCTCCATTTCATATAAACTCTTTGTTTATTCTGAGTTTGTGATTAAAACATCTGAGGTGTTCTTCAAATCCTCTCCTTCCCATTTTCTTCTTTACATACATTTGAGTTAGATTTCCTGATTTTAAGACATACCAATCATGCATAATACTGACTTAAATGCATCCTCTGCAAAAAAAACAACAAAAAAACAAAAAAAATGTTAACTATTACAAAGCAGCAGAGACATCTTTACCAAACACTGTGAAAATACATATCAGACAGAAGTCCTGTGCGCTATCCAAATGGGGTAGAAAAAACTGAGGAAAAAAATTTCAATTAAAAAGCGGTGTACTTTCTAGTCTGGTAGCCTTCTTCTACCACTGACAGGGCTGAATTTTTCTGTTGGCACTACATATGAATAGAACTCAAATAATTTCACTTTAATGTTACATTAAACTTCCAGATTATACAATTTCATATATGTTTCTTAGGATTTTTGAAAATGAAAAGGTGCCATCATAAAATATGCAGTAATCAGGGATCTCCTAAATGAATTATAATAGTTTATAACTTCTAAAAAATGTAAAGAAAGTAAAAAAGAAATATGCATTCCTAATGTAACTTTCAGGCTTCTGTTTCTTTTTATCAAGTCAGACACTGAGCAACACATGACTTGTCAGAGCATAAAAAGAATATTACCATGGGATTATTGTGAATACAATATAGCAATTGAGATCAGTTTATACATTCCTCCTAATATACTCCATTTGCAAGCAGAAGATTTCTTGATTTGTATTAAAGGAAGAAGTCTGTTTGTTTGGTGGTGTGGGCTTTTTTGTTAGTATGGCTCACTTTTCTTGTCTAATATTTTCATAGTTAAAAGCAACATTGAAGACATGGACTCTTATGCACCAAAATCAGAACCTATAACCAACTAACCAAACTAACGATCAGTACCGTCTCTTTGTCCTGTCCTGGTTAGCACTGCAGATCCCATCAGCCCAGAGCAGTTGATTACAGTAAGCGTTGTGTGGTGCATAACAGAAGGATGAAAAAAAGATGTTTTACTTTACATTCACTAAAAAAGCAGTATGAAATACTGAAATGGCCTCTACATAACACAGCAGCTTCTGCTGGTGAGTAGGCAGGCTGTGCTTCTGAACTAACTAGGATTTTATTGTCATTGATGGCTTCATTCCTAGGTATAATTAATGGTCATAATGAACACAGGGGACGTGAATGCAGAGAAGATCATTGTGGCTAACATTTACCCTAGGGAGCAGTTCATCTCCTGTATTATTTCTTATGGAAAAGTTGCCTAGAAAATAGAAATACAAACTTTTTCCTGAGGTAAGCATTTTGGTCTGCAGAAATGCTGTGGCTAGCTTACCAGAAGTGAATTTAGATGTCATGGACCTGTGTCTATTAGGTTATAACTCCTTTATGCAGTCTGATGATAAAATGAAGCAGGTAATAGATGAAAGTAAAATTGGGGTCAATGTGGATTGGGGTATCCACACTGAAGCCTGAAGTTCCAACCCAATAATAAGATACAAAATAAATTTTGTGTTAAAATATGGGCTAAAAGGGGCAACATTGTTGTTGTTGTTGGTTCTCTATTGTCTTGGCATTACAAAAGTCTCTTACCCTCTCTAGTCTTCTGTGGGCTTCCCTTCTCATTCAGTGCATACCAGAGTCGCCTATCCTAGTGTAGCTCCATGCCCTTTTAACAGCATTTACACTCAACTTTGAATAAGCATTGTCTTGGTTTCTGATTTCCCAAATTCCCTCCCACTCATACACACAGTTATGCTAATTCTTTCAACGTTCTCCTTCTCTGTGGAAAGGCTCTGATTCCTCCACTTTTGTCTTCTCCTCTCCCTCCAAGCCCTCTGTAACACCATCAACACTTTGTCATGTGTGAGACCCAAAAAGATGGGTCCTGACACTGAGCTGTCACACTAGTGTGGCTCGAAAGGGGTCCCTGATCTCACTGAGAGAGAGATTTCCATGAAAAAAAGCTAATGATAGCATCAATTATGTGCCTGTTTTTTTAAAGTGTGCATCAGTAAGCTACTTTTTCAAGCACTGGCTATAACAGAAAAAAACGTAGATCACAAAACCTAATTTTAAAATTAATTGATCTGAACTACCATTTTTTTAAAACAACCTACAATTTAAGGCTTTTATCAGGAGGGAAAGAAAAAACTCTGCTGAATGGTGCCCTGTGTGGGAGGACTGCATAACACCCACTTAAGTAAATTGGACATTAGGTGCTTTATTCTTTCTGTCATTTAGACCTATCGATTTAGAGTAGCATGGTAGTTTCATGTGGGAATATGTGTGTCTTTATGCATAACGGACTGAATTACAAGCCATACTACACTGCAATCTTTTGGGGTGATATGCTTAAGTCTAACACACTGTAGGAGTAAATGGAACACAGCTCATAATAAAAAGAAAAACTAATGTAGCCAGAAAGGTGGAATTCCTCTTTTCTAACTTTAGGTTTCCAGCAGTTATCTAAAAATATTTTTAAGTCAGTGCAGAAAAATAGGCATTTTAGTGCTAGACTAATCTGACCTATTTCATCTGACTACTTTATTATGAGATGAATCGTGTCCAAAGAGTTTTGAGTTGGTTTTTTTGCATTGTTGTATTGAAGAACTTCATCAGACAGTTGAGATGTATGCATATTTATTTTGTCAGATCAAGCTGTAATGAGAAGGGACAGACAAATCTGAATTGGTTGAGATTGTGTTGGAAGTTATTCTTACCAGTGAAGGAATACCAGGGGGAAGAGTGGGAGGTGGTGGAGAGCAGTGACACAACCCATAAGTGGAATTTTAGTGTTACAGAGAAGGATTTAACAAAAATAGCCCTCACAAATCAACATGAAAAGAAAATCTGGCAACCTTCCAAAACCAGCATTCAGGGGACACTGAATGACCCTCCAAAGGCAATGAATGTAGATGTCCTGTGTATCAGAGCCCAAAAGGCCTGAGCGGAATGAAGACATCACCATGTGTAGTAAAAGTTAATGCTATACTCAATTAGAGCTGTTAAATAGAATGCACATATATTTTGCCATTACTTGGAGGAGTAGGTATTTTTTTATACTGATGGGCTAACTAGGGGGTGAACTCTTGCTTTGCCTTGGCAATGGTAGGTGCTGTACCTCACAAGGAATCTTAGGCAGCTGGGTTTACTTAACATTTGAAGGAAAACTCCCTGCTGCTACTTTGGTATGCTGTAGCCACTCACCAGAGCTTTCACTGAAACTATTTCTTTGCTTAGTTAACAGAAACTGTGTTGCTGAGGTGAGATAAGTTTTAGGAGAACATGATTG
>VXAK01021251.1:4133-31651 GCA_013399435.1 Arenaria interpres
AAAAAATAAAAAAAAATGCTTTCATATCCTTAAAACCTTGTCCACTTTCAGATACGAATGAAATCAAACTGTTGAGGGGACAGTGACAGTATAATCACTTGAGTTTTATTTTTTTGGAAGGCTCACTAAAATGTGATATGCTCTATAAAATAAACAAAACAAGAAGACACCTGGTTTTGAAACCCAGTTTTAAGGGCATCACTTTAAATACAGGTTAAGAATTTCTAAGGTAGAATCCTACCTGTATGGAACTCAGTGTGAGTTTCTGTTCATTATCAAGTGGAGAGAATTAGGTGATTTAGGAGGAAGTTCAATTCAGCTGTTTTTAATGTTGCTGTACATTTTCTTTGGGATGGAATTAAGTCTGACGAGCTCTCCTCCTCGGGGTCTATGTTGAACAATTCAGGTATGGACATTTAGTCAAACAAATTCATTCACAGCCATCTATCATCTGTTGTTTCTTTTTAAAAAAAAAAAGAAATAATTCCCACCCAACCTTATCTCTTTAGGCTTGATCCAGAAAATTTTGTGTAACAAATCTCTTGCAGTTCAAGCCAAAGCTGAGTTCTGATTTTGGGAGATATAGTTGGGGCATTGTTTGAGAATGGATCTGGAAGTTTTGGCCCTGTTTAAACTGATGGGATTTTACTGGAGATATTTTTGTAGGGAGGAATTCATGTGGAATGGGTAGTGCAGCTGTGAGCTCTTTGATTGTGTTAGGGTTGCATGATGCTTGGCAGTCCTTTACAGTTCAGGTTGGTGAGGCAGCATTGGTGGTTAGTCTGCCTTTCCCATCCTTAGGTAGAAAGTTTAAAATCCTTTTACCGTGCATGGTACTTCTCTAATTGTCTAATTCAGTTTTCTGTCCTAGGCTTTCAAAACACTCTGAAAGGTGAGAAGGGACTTTACAGTGTCTGTTGTTCCATATTTCCTGCTGCTTAGAGAGCCCACACTCAACTATCAAGATTAAGGAATGTGTCATTGTGAAACTTCTACTTGACTGTTTAGATCTGTGGTTTTATAAAACCAAATTATATTATAAAACCAGTTATTAAATATATATATATAAAAATCCTGTTTTCTGTGACATTTGAGGCAAACCAGAGATGTCTTTGACCTGAAGGAGTTTCTCTTCATTCCCAGTTCAGTCTGAGTTTCTTGATTTGAAAATGCAGGATTTTAAATTAAACAGGTTATAAAATTACGGTGGTATTTCACTTTTTATGGTGATAATTATTAAATTGCAGCGATAACATTATTTGCAAATGAAAAATGCTAACACTCTGCCTTCCTCTTAATCTGTGTGGTCTCCCACAATAGTAACTTGAGGGCTTGTTTTGTTTTTTTGGTTTGGCTGTGTATCAGTGTTCTGTCTGTCCCGTCATGTCACGTCTGTCGTGTTAGAAGAGGCCTAGCTAAGAAGTAAAATTACTGAACGGAAAGTTCATTCTATTTTACCTCAAACCAGGACAATGTCTCACCTTCCCTTAGTTGCTAGTAGAAACCACAGCTGAGAGGGATTATCATCTGAACCAAGAAGCCAAGCCACAGCTGTGCGGCTGCTGTTGCACATTTGGTCTCCCCAAGAAACGTGTTTCTGCCTGAAGCAGTGACTTGTAATTCAGAGAGCAGTTTGTGCTGCAGTAGCAACTTAAAAGCTACAGTCACTACATGCGAAGTAAACTGATAAGAAAACCAAAGATTCAAAAGCCAGAAAGATGAAAGCTTTCTTTTTTTTTTTTCTTTTTTTTTCCTGAAGCCTGTGCACTGTGAAATAGGAGTGCTGGAACAACTGTCTCAAGCTTGTTACAATTAGCTTCCAACCATTTCTAGATATGCAGTGTTATGTAGGCTGTTGCTATTTTTTATGTGAGTTTTTGTTTCTTGAAACAATACAGCAATTAACACTGGTATTGCTGGGGGGTTGTGTTTCTATTTAATGTAAAAACATCTTTATTACTCTGACAGGTGCATGAGCCCTTTTGTCAAAAAGATTTCTTTGAAAAGGAATCAGTGTGTTCTGTTGCTTTGGAAAAAACAATTATGAATTAGAAGATAAAAGCAGTTACAAACAAAAGGCTGCCTTTTACATTCAGACAGCATTGCTCGCACAAGTATATGATTTAATATGTATTTCAAAACTGAGGGAAGAAAAACAATCCTACCTATTTGCTCTTGTTAGTGTTGAAGAAGGGATTGATTTAAAATGATGTTTTAAACTCTGTTAAACTTCATCTGCTGGTGAAATCTCTGATGACAGTCCTCAGGTGGGAAATTGAGGTTTTAAAACTGTAAGGAGGCTGGAACATGAAACCTTGTGTTTCTGACAAACTCCTGTCGGTCCCAAGTGATACAACTGAGATCGGAAATTTACATCTTGGGACTAATGAAATGCTTGAGCATGAGAGATTCCAGCCTCCAGAAGGAGATAGAGATAGGAAGTGATTTTGACTTAGATACCACTCAGACAAAAATACACAATGTGATTTTGAGATTTAGGACTGTGTGCAACTAAAGAATAGGAACTGTATTTTCTTTCAGCATTTGCTAGAGGGCAAAGGTTTTAAACTTAAGAGATGATTGGGTTTTGTTTTGGTGTGGTGACGGTGTTCTGATGTGGCAGTGAATTTTAATAGCCTGGTTTTTTACTTGTCAGAAAGCTTAAGAGGGAAGGAAGGATCTGTGACACAGCTGGTGATTATGATACCACTCCAGTTGTTGACACACCAATTTCAAGTGTTTATTTTGAAATAACAGTCTTCTATGCTTATTAATATTCTTCTTGGGTATTTTAGAGAACTTCTTTCAGTGTTAGAAACTAATATCAACGTAATAAAACGAAAAAAACACCCTGTTGTATTTTCAGTGTTCTATCAGTTTAGTATTGTTCAAGCTGCTACCAATGTTTGCATTTTATTAGACTGGCACTTAAGAACTCACTGTGAATTCCTGGGCACAGATTGGAAAAGGTGCCTATTTCCTTTTAATTTCTGGGAGGATATAAGACCTGCTTTCTTCCATTTTTCTCCTTTAGCTGTAGACTTTTAAGACACTGTGGTTTAAGTAGTCTTTCCTACACTGCTGTCTTGAAATGGGACGCTAAAAATACTGCAATGACTGGGAAGAGACCACATTCTTATAAAAAGAAACAGAGTTTCAACCCCCTTGATTGTTTCTTAATTCCTGGGATTTCGGTTTGAACTTGTTATTGCCACCATACACTGACTTGTAACTCAAGCATCCTTTTAGGCTTCTTAATTTTCCATGTGCGTATCTGCTGTTTCAATTATAATTCTATGCCAAATTGCAAAATGAGTTGTTATTTTTCATCTTTTCCTTGAAGTCAATGTGAATTTTGATATTTACCTTTGGGGTAATTGTTATCAGGTCATGTATGAGGAAAGCTACAGTACTACCCTCACAATATTAACAGGTGGCTGGATCTTTTTAATTTTTCTTTTTATGGACGCCTAACAAGTCTAACTTATGCAAAAAAACCCAAAACCAAACCCCTGTGTTTATAAAGCTAACTATTTTAATCATAATTTCTTCTTCCTATTTTTGAGGAGTATAAGGTATCTCATAAAAAAAACTCTAACATCTAAAAATGTAGTTGATGAAATGAACTAGCGAATGTACTGGCTTTAAAATGCATAAGCATTGGTATTCGGTGACTTTCTTAGAATTTCTTTGCAATTCTTAATCCATTTCTACTGAAGCCATGGAAAAAGAGTGTATCTCCCGAGAGGTAATCTAGTATCTGTTAGCTCTCATAACTCATATTTAACTGATGGAAAATACCCTCTTGGCTAATGTAACACTGCTGTATGTTTATGGGGATGTGAGTTCAAATTTCACTGTGATTGTCTTAATTCAAAATAAGTAAATTATTATTTTGTCACGTATTTTGCAACCAGTCTATATGTGTAAAATACTTTTCATGTTAAGGGTGTTTGCATCGTAAGCTTTGCAATAATTCATAATGCTACAGGACCAAATCTCTCTATTTTATTTTCGATTGAAAATATACTTCCTAGCCACAATAAGATTAAATAGTGTTTCTCCCTTTGAAAAAGGCAGAAAGGGGAATTTTCTGAAGTGGCCTCTTCATCGGCTAGAATGGAACTGTGCTTTTGAGCTTCTTGGTTTATAGTGCTCTAAGTGGAAGCTGTACTGTTAGTTCGTTAGGTGTAAATTAATATTATTTGTCTGCTTTAAAGACATTTCAAAAGTCTTGTGCTGTGTATGAATGTGGTACTCTTTATTTGTAGTGTGAAAACAAGAAAAAAATCTGAACAGTTTTAAACTTCTGCATGTTGTAATTAAAAGAACGTATTTCCTTTAATTAATAGCCAGAATTTCTGTTATGATATCTAATAAACTAGATACACAGAAATTCCAGTTTTCCATCCCAGATTTAAAAAAATTCAATTTTGCAGTTGAAACAGATACACAATCTTTCTGTGCTTTTATTTCTGTACAAAACTACAGAGTATCATCTCAAAATATATAATTCTTTTGAGCCGCTGTATAATAATTCACAAGCTTGTGTATATTCTTGGCCTATGTTCAAATTGATTAAAAGTTGCATCCTTGAAGAAATTTGATACCTGCAGCCAACTTTTCTCCATTCCAGAAACTCTTAACAGAATAACAAATATGTGCAAAGCTTTTTATCTCAAAAAATATTAACAGAAGGATTTCAGGCTGTGTTTGAAAAATGAACTTTTGAAATTCTCTTCCAGTCCTATTTAGTATGATCTTACAGAATACATTGTAGTTGACTAAAATATTTAATGACTTCTACTTAATCACTGTGAGTATGTAGTTCTACACAGACTCAGGCAATGGCATAGGACTATTTCGATTGAAAAGCTACTGAAACATAGGATAAGAAAGCTGATCACCAGCATCACTAGAGGCTACGTTTAAGTGACTGAACCAGGTCTCATATATCAAGAGCTCCCATTCAGAAACTGACAATCACAACTTAGGCACCTGACAAGTTCTTATTACCAAGCATGTTGCCTTGAGCTGAAACAAGACCAGGGTTTAGTTTTATGTTCTTTCCAATCAACCTATAAAAAACAAGATCAGTTGAATACTTTCATGACTTCTGTAAGTGAAAGGATCCCTTTTATGTGTAAACTTAGTTTTGATGCAATTTGCAAATGTGTGTCTAAGTGGTTGGAATCTTTCTTAAATCTGTAATTTGTCACTGAGAGATTCTCGCTAACTCCTGATACTTCTTTCCCGCCTTACATCTGGAGTATACAGAGCACACAACTCTTTTTCAGCATTTGTTTAAGGTGCCATCCTGTTAGGAAACAACAGATTTTAGAAATTTTCCTCAGTCAAAGGTAAAAAAGGTAAATGCATTCAAATTACAGAAACGGTCAGAAAAGTTATACAGCAGTACATCCTTTTATGTAAGCATGTGGCAGCTAGAATATGTAATTCTGGGTATTTATAGCATGGCAACATTTTTCCAAACATATTTAACTTGTTGACCTGCTCACTGGGTAGCCAAGTAGTAGAAAATGTCAGTTAAATTTAACAATTATTGCATCTTTCATCCATTACCAGTAGGACAGAATAATCAAGAGTATTTTTATATGCCACAGCTGAAAAAAAGCACTGCTTCTGAGTGCATTTAACAATAAACAAGTGTCTGAAGCATACAATAAAATTCCTGGCATGCTCATTCTGTTTGTATTGCGTGTTCATTCATCTTACTGCTTTTGCATTGTCAGTTTTGAGTGCTGCTTAAATTAACTTTGAGAATGTAAATGCAACAAAATGTATGAGAGAGACAATACAGAAATGTACCTAACAGATAAAGCAAATAACACAGTGTATTTCGACATTTATAAAGCAAATATTGGTAAGTGTGGTGTTTGTATATTCTATTTGTTAATACTAAAAATAACTTTTAACGTGTTGTACAAGAGTACACTTCCGACTTATGAGTAACCTATTCTAAGCAGAGACAGTGTGTTATATGACTTGTGACTACAGTGTTGTTTTGAGGAACAATTCTGGAACACATAGTGTGTCTTTCAAAATAGCCATGACAAAAAATGATGAAGTGGGCTTGGTACACAAGTTCCTTTACTGGAAATCTCTATAGAAGAAAAATGTGGCTTCACTAGTCTATTGGTTTAGGCAACCAGAAATTGTCTCTGTGGAGATACAGACTGTTAGCTATGCAGGTAAATATTTTCCATAGCTATTTGGATTTTTTTCTTATTCAGTTCTCAGTAGTGACAAACCGTTTTAAGTATCTTGAAACACATGACACGCCCAGTTGTTTGTAAGAGAGAGGCATCTTTATGTACAGCTATATCTCTAAAACATTGAAGACTCTTTCTTGTCTCAAGAACTAAGAGGCACAGCTGATACTACAGGGCAGAATGTTTCTCTCCTCTCTTCTCTTTTCAGCATCGCCCCCTTGCTGTAAGAGGGTTTGGATAAAGCTGCTGGACTCTTCACTCTTGTTAAACATTTCTGTTACTGTAAGTTTAATTTTGTTCAGACTGGAAGCGTATGTTTACTCTTTGAAGATGTGGAAACTAATTCACTTTTGAAAGTGAGTACTGCAACTCTAATGTCTGTCAAATGAGCCGTGTTCCGTTGCCTGAAAGCTGCTGTCACATATTCATGAAAGTTAAGAGCTGTGTCTCTACCTTCATCAAATAGTTTGTAATGTTTAGCAGGTGCTGAAGTTAAGTGAAGTTCAGAAGTGTGAGCGACAAGCACATGCTACAGATGTAAAACATAGAGGATTTGGAGAATTGTGCAGGTAAAAGTAGTTTTTCACAACCTTTTGAATCTGTGCGCGGAAGCATATAACTTCATTTATGACTAGGGAAGGGCTGCACAGAACAAGACAGTGCCAGGAGGTCTGAGATCAGGTCCTTGGCCAAATCTGAAGAGCTTTGGCAGATTGGAACATCTATTATTTTTTACCTTTCTAAAGTGTTTTACTAGACAAGGACAGAACAGCCATATAAAAATAATAAATCTATGTGCTCTAGGGGACTTCCACTAATTTAATAAACTACCAAATACCTTATAGAAAACTGTGTCGCCATAATGATAGATAAGGCTTTCAGTGAAGCTGAGTCTTTGTAAAATTCATTTTAAGAAATGCAAACTTTTGCCACTTTATCTTAATATCTGGAGTAGATCAAATCAAACAGTGTTTTTAAAAAAACTTACCAGGAAATAGTAACATCTATTGAATGCTACAGACTGGTATAATCTGAATCTAAACCACTGAATATTTAAACCTTTACTCTCCAAAGTATAATGTGCTTGAATTTAAGCAAGTACAGCATCTCGCTCCTAGAAGACTTTCTTTCTCGTTTTAAGTCTCTACTTTTTTCTAATTTTCAGTGTTTCACTCTTAACAATGAAACGTAATTTAGACTTTCAGAAAGGGCACTGAATACAGTTGATATTTTTATGTACACAGAAAAAGATTCAAGCATGGACCCTGAAGCCTTAAATCCATTTTTTTTAGACATGTAAAGTTAGAACTTCAAACATAAGTGATAATGAGATTCATGGTGTGCAACATCAGACGACAGGATCCTGTCTGTTCATTCATGTATGACAGGTCACTGACTGACAGAAATTCACTAAGCTCAGTAACCAGTATTTGATAGGCCTGTCTGGTCAAGAAGGTATAAATTATTGATGTGAAGATGTTAAGAAATGAACATTTACTCCTTCTTTGGTTAGCTTGTTTCAAGAACTACCCATCTTGCGATGTACAATATGCTTGCTTTTTAATTGGAATACTTTGGTAAATTCTTGCAGACCACAACTACATTGAATGCTCAGAGCACAGAAGAAGTAAAGGGTGATCCTTCTCGAAGTCATCACTAGGAAAGAGAGAATAGGATATTTGGATGGAGATAGGAAATTTTGAGAGATGGGTCTGTATAGCTGTAGCATATCTTTATAGTAGAAGGCGGCAGTGGGTGTTCCTGCCTCTGCTCACCTTGGTTTTTTGTGACCCTAGGCTAATCATTTTACCTCTCTGTCACTGCATCCATGCTTAGAATGAGAGTAATATATGACATCCTTTCTCTGTTAATACTGTTGCTTGGAGAAATAATATCCAGAGTGTACAGAGTTCTGAAAATGTAAAATTCTGTATAAATCCACAGATAGCATTTCATTCCTAATCTAGAGAGATAGCTGTGCTTCTTAGTATGATAGTTTGTTAGTTATTATCAACGCTTTGACCACACAAGTAATATATTAGAAAATGTTTAAATTATACCGAATAACAAAAAAAGACAAAAATGTCTGGTAGGTCACTAGTTGGAAAGGACTTGATAAAATATCACAAATAATATAAAAGGTAAATCTAAAAATTATAAAATTTAAGGTACTTAAATGTGCTCAGGTGCACTATATTTTTTAATTTATCCTACTTCAGTGACAGGTTTTTGAGTCAGAGATCTACATCTGCTTTTACTATTTCTGTTAAGAAACAGAACATTCTTCTCATGTAGTCAGGCAATAAACTTGCCCTTTGTATAGTGTAGGTTAAGCAGTTTCATGGGTTTGAGGGTTCCATAAATCTTATAAGCCAAGGTGCTGATTGTTTTAAAGTGACTACCTATTGCTAGCTGTAGTTCTTCCATTACACTGGGAATTAAAGATTAAGGAAGCTTGTTTAAAGAATGCTTACTGCTGTCTTTTAGCAGAGAGAGTATTTTGCCATTGTTAAAGGATTCAAAAGTAGAGTGATTCTTCACCGTCTGGGGGTCTGCAGTGAAATTAACACTTGTGAGAAGAGAAAGAGATTTGGGGACACTTCTGAAAGAGGCATAGCACATGTAGCATCAGGAGTTACTAGTAGTGAAATGGTGCTCCTCAACAATGCATCAGTGAAAGCAAATAGCTGGAAAAGAAACCTGAGATATCTTGTTAGCTGAAGGTCTAAGAGCAATTCTCTTCTAAGGAGATCTGGTTTTTCACAAGCCAAGTAATTTCAGACAGAAATGTGTGCCTTTGCACTAGTTTCCCTGGCCAGCTACAGCTTCTTTGCTGACAGGTTACAGAAGGGCCCTTGTCAGCTTTTTGTCCAGACTGCTTTTCCTGTCTTTAACTTCTTTCCTCTGTCTCCCTCTTGACAGAGGCTCAGAGCTGAGAAAGTGTCTATTTTCAGGTTCTGCAGTTCTCATATACCATTTCAGGGGGCAGTTTAATGTTTTATATTACTCATCCAAATAAGACAAGTAAAAACGTCATCTGCACTTGTGATGATTATAGTTTTCGAAGTTAAAATCAAAGGCAGCAAGTGAGATGCCTTAGAACCATTTCAGAAATTTTAAAATTTTACTTTTGCGTTTCCGATCCTTGAGCCTTTACTGACAATTTGATTTGGTCTTCCAACAGCCTTCAACAAAAAAGCTCGTCAAGCAATACAGGAAGTTGTCATGTTACTCGGTGTCATGGTCTCAAACCAGGACACTCAAATAACTGATTACTTAGATTACAGCAGTTGAACTGCAGAAATTTTTAGCTGTCTTTTTTTTTTTTCTGCTGGAATTTTCTCTTTGTGTGTTTTTTTTGTTGGTTTTTTTTTTTGTTGTTTTGTTTTTGTTTTTTTGTTTCTGTTTTTTTTCCCTCTGGAATAGCTTAGTTTCTATTAAGTTAAGCACAGCTCTAATGCTTCCTTTTGTCTCTACTTTGTTTGTCTTAATGTTCATCAGTTTAATTAGGTGAAAAGGTGTTCTGAGAAACTTCTGCTTCTTTTTAAGGTTTCCTGAACCACTTGCAAATTACTTAGGCCTTGTAATTTCTCCTTGTGTATCCCTGATTCTTATTTCGACAATTTTTAGGGAACCTATGTTGTTCTTCAAATACCTTTAAAAAAAGCGTAGAACAATTTTATAGTTTGACATATCAGGACAGGTTGTTTAAAACAGAAGAAACAGGGCTTATGGACATCTTGCATGTCTTTTTCTCCCAGAAGGCTTCTCTTTGTGATTTAGCTCTAAGATGTAATTTAAGTTGGACAGCTGAAAGAGTTTAAATCAACTGCCTCATCTAAATGCCATACTCTTGAAGTTCTGACAACGTCCAAAAGACAGAGTCTTTTTGGTCTGAAAGCTAGCTAATAATTTATTTGTTGGCCCAGTAAAAGGTATTGCATTATCTACCTTGTCAGTAGATCCTGACATGCATAGTGCTTGGCCCTTACCCTGGGACACATAAAAACCTCTTGATAAATTACTTATGAAACGGCTGGGCAGACAAGAGGCACAGCAGCAGTAGAGTATTTCTCTTCTCTACCTCATTTGAACAGGAGAGACAGCGTGTTTTGTTTTTCCAGTATGGAATGTTTCAGAATGATTATAGTAATTGAAGCTGGCAGTACACATGTTTGTGGCTTTGCAAAACTATAGCAATGTTGTAAAATATCATTCATTGTTTTCTGTCTTTAGTCTCCTGCAATGGCTCTCTCCTCTTTCCACCAAGAATAATACCAGCTGAGGTAATAGCTTTTGTATCTATTACGGAGTCAGCCCTTAAAGTGCACATCAGATCAGGTATTTTTTATGTCCATATTGGCTTTCCACAGAATACCAAGACAAAGTCAAGGATTCAGCGTCATCCAGACTGTGTTTGCAAAGCCATTCCTTGACACCTGGAATTTCAAGATGGAAACCTTGCTCTAAAAGTTGGCTCAATCAAATAGCGGTTTCTAAGGGTGAGTAGAGTTTGGCCACGAGGAAGTCAGAGCTCACTGACTGCTGGGCCAAGGCAGGGCAGGGACGTTCTGAACTGGCCATGGGCAGGGCTCAATGTTCAGCACCATTCAGTAAGGAAAACCCAAATCCAGGCCCCACTGAACTAAAACATTGTGCAGCCATTCCTCTGGAGAGTGGATGAAAGAGTGGACACTGTTCGTGCAGCTGATGGTCTATAAATTCAGGGACTGTAAAAAACACTTGGATGCTACAGTCAAGTGTATTTCTACAGGTCCATGGAGGAGATTTGGTTCAGCACAGGCTTAAGAATCTATGCAGATTCAAACTGATATATGGAACTTCTCCATTCCCGTCCCTGAAGATTTACATTCTAACCAGCAAAGTCTGAGGGTATAAAATGATATGAAAGAAACTTCATTAGCTGCTGAGAAACGGTGCATTTCAGTAGGTTACAGAGAATAGATCTCCTAGGGAAAAAAGTTCTAACTTCTTAAATCTCTCAGGTTTTTAAGGACAGGTATGAAAAACTTTCAGAAGTCACTAATATTCTGGGTGAAATGTTTATGACCTGTCTTGTGGCTTGCTTTTTTTTTTTTTTTTTTTTTTNNTTTTTTGAAGAGTTTTTTGTTCATTTTTCCCTGCTCTACAAATTTTGTTAAACAAGTCAAAATTTTGTAGAACAACTTTAAGGCTATTATTGTGTCCAGAGATTGGGTGAATAGAAATGGTGTGGGCTTTCTTGGGTTAGAAATGCAAAAAAGAGATTATTCTTTTAGCCTTGCGTATTTTACCCTTATCCAATAACTATGCAAGGATGCAGAATGAATCTGAACACAGTCATTTATATTTCATTTGAATGCTGGTAGTGTGTTTTGTGCTAGAGCCTTGGACTTAACTCTCACAGTTGAAGATAATTTTAGGACTACTGTGCAGAAAGTACAAGCCTGTAATAAGTAAAGATTATAAAATACTCTCATGCTTGCCTCTTATTTCTTCAGTCCAACTAGCTGTCTATCTGTTCTCCACCTCTTGTAAATGGAGGGGAAGGTCTCAGCTGATGTCTAAGAGTGAAGTAAAATGTTAGCTATTACTCCGCTTTCCTTGTTGCGAGAAATGTTCTAGGGAGAATTCCTATATGTTCTTTAATAGACCAAAGTATTAGGGAAGAATGTTTCTTGCAGAAAGTTTTATCATAAGAAAAGTCCTTAACTGTGCTACATAAAATGCCTCTTTCTGGTAAGCTGTTGGGAAATACTTATTATTTACCAAAAAAAAAGAAAAAGAATATGCTGTCATCTGCAATGTCAGATAACAAGAATGGTTCTTTTTTTTTTCCTCAAAGCTTTCTACTACCTCTTTTCTTTTCTTGTCTTTTATTTCCTGAAAAAAAAAACAAAAACAAAAACAAAAAAAAAACCTTTGCATTTATCTGAAGGGCCTTAACATTAATTTAGCCTCATAACTCTCTTACAAGACAGGAAAGTATTAGCTTTCTGTCATAGATATGAGAAGTGGGATACAATGTGTTTTAAGTAACTTCTATCAGGTCATACGTGAAGTCACTGCAGAGTCACCATGATGCAAGATTGCTGAACATATTCTTTTATCTTCATCTATTGGGCCTATTTGCACATACAGACCATATTTCCTCCAGGAGCATGGAGACAGATATATCTGTGGGAAGCTTTGTCTTCTAATAAGCAGTAGATAAAACTTTGAAAAAATATGTATTAAATGGGGCATTTTGCTTCACTGTGAAGGACGAAAGGAGGAAGATGATATTTCTGCCCTTTAGAGCAACCAAATGACACATTTGGCATAGCAGGATTCCTATGACCAATTAAAACCAGTGATCATTCATATAAGACAGTTCTCTTTTCAGGAAAGCGTCACGGGCATAGTGCTTGACTTCACCCATAAGAGAGTAGTAGTGAAATATTTATTAATGTAAAACAGTGATTTAACAGAGTTAGTAGTAAATGCGACAGTGTTTTATGAGATTTGATGGCAAGGTACACTCTATTATTTACTGCACAGAGGACAGGGTCAGACAAGCTGTCAGGGAAACCCTCCCGTTGAGTCAGAAGGTTCAGAAAGGACCCCCTTGCTTTCTAAACTCCTTCTCAAGAGAGGAGTCCAAGTGCGGCTGGATCCAATCCTAGTCCCAGTCTTGGTCAACAGTTTATGTCTAAAGGATTATATATGCACAATCAATCCTTTATATTACTTAGCTAAGATTTCAAAGTTTAGCATGCCACTAGTCACGTACTGAGAATCTGTTGTGGCAAGGAATCTCTCAGCCTCGAGGAGTGGAACCTTAAGTGAGCATGCCCACTCGAGGGGAGATCCCGGTCACACACACACACCTCCACAAAAAGAAAGAAAGTAACAAAAGAATGGAAGAACAAACTTAGAAGCATATTCCAACCTTTCTGATACATGAGTAAGAATAAGAATAGGATATGTGTAAAATGAGTGCTCTTCTCATAGAGAATTTCTATTAGTGTTTGGGTTAAAAAAGAAGGGGTTGCGATTTGGGCAATGATTTCCATTTATGCTAATGCTTTTAACAGTTGCATGTTGAAACTCTCCTCTTGCAAGTTCATGCATCTGTAAATAAATTTTAAAAATACAGGTCACACCTGCAAAATGCTTCCTGGGATGAGAATGAGCAGGCTCACTGGAGCTAGTGGTTCCCTATTGTGCTAGAATGGGAATGGTCCATGGATGCAAGAGCAGGAATCAACCATTGAAGACACTGAGATGTCCACAATCGAGCACATTGATATAGAACAAATAGAAGTTATTTGTTCTATATCAATGAGGGTGAGGTGTGTGGCCTATGTTATGGAGAAAGTCAGTACTTCATCATGAATTATTTGTTCAGCCTGAAGATTTGTGACTTTTCCGTAACAGTAATTTTCTTATTAGTGCTTTAATCCACGTTTCCAAGGAAAACAGCTCTTCCCTTTAATCCTCAGTTAACCTATATGCAGCTTTATTCAGAGCACTAATGTTCTTTTTGGAATGCTCCCGACTGAACACTTACATCCCAATTCCCTCAAAATCATGCATCCATCTCATTAGCACTTTTGAAGGTAGGACTGTATTCTGTGTATCACTAGATGGATTTGGTATGGAGTGGGGATCAAGTTGCATGGCTCTTTGACTATTCAGCAGTTTGTGTTTTGGGGCAGAGATGAGGAAAGACCCCCATAAAGCAGTCAAGAGGCAAGTAAACTGTTGTCTGGATGTCCAGAACCAGTGTATCTTCCCTGACCAGATGTCTGCAGTCAGGGTATTGATGTCACATCTCTTAATTTGATCTTGGGTAGCGGTAAGTAGATCTTTTCTTACTTTGCATATTAACTTTTATTGGACAGGTGTGAAAGTAAATGTATCACAGTCCAGCTCTTTACTATCACCATGGAACAGAATGGGAACATTGTGGATGTTCCAATCACTATGAGTGTGTATGGACTGACAAGCAATGCTAATGCAGGAGCTGTTGTCCTCTTATGCTGTTGCCCTCTTATTCCACATTTTGTCCATATAGATACAGTTATGCTCCAGTGATGAAACAGAACAAGACCATATCCTTTGATCGACTGTTATTGTTCAACTGCAGCAATAAAAATGGGGAACAGGTGACTGCAGACAGAAAGTTTTCTGTTAAACTGGGGTTTGTGTCATACCCAGTATCTAGAGTTTCATCTTAGCAAGGACTTTGCTGCATTACTATATACAACCAGTATGTGTCTGTCCATCAATGGAGTCAGTGGGGGCCTTGCAGTTCACAGACTAAGTGACAGCTGAAAGACACGGTCTCTATCATCATTTAACTTAACTTCAGATTGATGAGATTCAGCCAGTTTTCCTTTCATTCCAAGATGAAAATCTTTTAACTGCACTTCAAATAGAAGAGAGCTATTCACTTTGTTTCTGACAGAAAACTCACCAGGGAAGAATAATTTTTGAAATGGTAAGAACAAAACAGTCTGTGCCATTTTCACTCACCCTAGTAAGATTAATTTCTTGCAGATCTATGTGTTACACATCCAGAGGCTGAGTAGCATTTCCAAAGGAAATCAGAAGCACTAAGCTTAATTTCTTTACAATGTTATCATCATTTGGGTTTATAGTGCCCTTGTTAGCTAAATCAGAAATGCCACATAAGTCTAAAGTTACAACATCTCTTCCCCTAAAACCAGGAGGAAATCACTTGCTTTTATAATGAAACATCAGTTGCCACATGGACTGTGCTTTCTAGATGTGGCTTGAAACAATTTTCACAGTGGTTAAAATCTCCTGTATTTATTGTCTGTACGGGAACTAGAGGCTAAATGCACTACTTCTTTTCAGCTGAATTCAATTTGTGATTCTAGAATGGAGACTAGGCATTTACTAATAAAGCTTGTAGTGGGGTTGAGAACAGAAACGATAAGCCCTTTGCTCTTTTTGCGACTCGTTTCTGGGACTGAAATGGGAAGTCTGAACTTTTGCAAAGGTGCAGAACTGCACTTTAGGATTTCTTGAATGGCCTGTTATTCTTAATGGGTTTTTAAAAATCCTGTTCTGAGTGTTTTTCAAATTGTAGCCTATTTCAGCTTTTATCTAGCACTTCTACCTTTACTCCATACTAGCTCTTGTTGTGATAACCAGAGACTGTCTGCATTATATATCTATGTTTCAGAGGAAGGCAGATGGAATTTTTTTTCACTTGGTTTTTTGCCTTACTAAGGCTTCACATCTTTTATTAGAATAGCAAGGCATTTACTTGCTGGAGTATACTACATTGTTTATTTCTAAAATCAGTGTTCATGTTTAATCCTTATTGAAGTTCTAGGAGTCAATCATTGTATGGGTTAATTTCAGTAGTTGCCAGAAATTTTGACAAAGCACTGGCCACTTTATGTCAAGAGAGCATCGTCTCTGCTCAGATGTAACGTTCCATCCATCTTGCCAGGAGTTTTCTCATCTCTTCTTCAAGGAAAAATGGAGTTATAAGAAAGAGACAATATCCTCTGTAACTGTAAATCATTGTAGGATTGATTTTGGAGGGAGGAGGAGATGGGGAGACAAAACGTATAATGGTTTATAAGAGTTGAGATATCTGGCCATAATAAACAGAAGAAATGGGAATTCATTGCAGTGCAGTACCATATATTCCTTATTTCAGGAAAGATTTTTCTCACACAAAGGTGGCGTCTATAATAGCATGTAATGTATCCAGCCTGCTTGTGCAGCAGTGGATGAGGAAACTCTGGGGAGCAATTGCAGTTAGCCCTCCCACCAGCTTGTATTCTGCCCACAAATTTGTCCCTGTGAGGACAGTGGGATCTCAATGCACTAGTGAGCTGAATTAAAATCAGGAAAGGCTGATGATATCCTCATCAAAGTGTGCTAGCCCCAACAGAAAGGCATCAGTATTCAGTATGAGCTGATAACAGATTTAAAGGATATAGTATAACTACCACTGCCAGGAGACGGCATAGGCAAATCATTCCTTCTCCGCTGCTGTAGAATAGAAATTATGTTGTCCCCAAAGGCTGTATTGAAATAGAACTCCGTATCTGTGCTTTGTGCTTTATAAAAAGTTGTGATACTTGGAGAATGCTGAACCAAAAGTTTCTTTTCTTTGTGTTTCTTTTTCTTTTTTTTTCATACCTATCTGAGTAAGTGGGAAAAGTTTTACTATAGTTATATTTGCTAACAGGAGTTGTTGAAGGTGTCAGCATACTGTAATGCCTAGAGCAAGAAGCAACAACTTAAACAGCCTAGGGGAAGGCTTTAAAATGGGCTCCAGGATACCCAATAGGCTCCGTTTTGAGGGTTGTTCATGATTTTGCTGAAGAAAAGAATGAAAGGAAATATTTTCCCAGCAAAGGTCTTTCTGAGTTGACTCTATAAATGTCTTACTCTCCAGTCTCTGCTGAATAAGTAGCAAGGGAATCAACACTGTCAGCTGTGATGCATGCAGAAATAACTAAAAAAATGTGAAAGAGAAACAGTTTTCTGTAGTTTAGTTGGGAATCATGAAAGTTAACAGAATTATGTGAGGCATGTAGAAATCTGCACAGTATCTTGGAAGGAGAAGCATAGGCCAGGAGGCTATTTCGTTAGGTCTGTTTTTACCTCTGACTAGCTTTCAGGAGTACAGCAGTCTAACATTTGAAACCTCATAATGCTGTGGTACTGTGGAATATCACTTTTGCATGGGTGATGTAGACTGCGATGAGCATTGCTCAAGCATTGCAAAAGTCAGGAAAGGTCTCAGCTATGAAATTTTGATCTTGAAATGGTGATTCATAAAGATTTTTAAATGTCTGGGAGTCTTTCTAGTATTTCATGGAAACAGCTCTTATAATGAGACAAACACAGAGCTATAATTTAGCTTCAATGTTACTACAAAAATAAATCAGAACTTATGTAACAATAATGGAAAAAGGCATGATTTCATATTCTTCCTAAGAAGCTAGAACTGTATAGAAATTTTCACTTTTAACTTCTGTTAGAACTGAGGAGGAGGGGAAATTTTTAAATTATTGAGACTTTTATCCATGTATTTTAGAGGTTTCTGCATGCACTGATGATGTTCGGAATCATAACTGTCACTTACAGAAAAGTAATCTTTCTATATGTTTGGTAAAGACCAGTTTGATTCTGAGTGAGGATAAGGAGGGTTGATCTAATGAGAGCCAGTTATGTTCACAGCAAATGGACAGCTTGTTAATGAAAGCTCCCTGGAGAGTGGCATCAGTTCTTAGACGGACTGGGAAAGCAGTATGAACACTTCCTTATTTTCCTCATCTGTCTTTTTAGCTGTCTGTGTTAGTTTTGCAATACCAAATCAATTCATCAGCAGTGACATTCTGTAAGAAGAGTCTCATTGCCTATCAGTCATGCACTAAAAAAACTATTGTTCAAGACCACAGTGTCAGGCAAAATGGACATATTCTATTTTACTCCTATCTTAACAGCTGAACTTCTGATGATGACTGCTACTTCCTTAAAAGGGGTTGTGTTTCAAATATTCCTGAGAGCACAGAATCATCTCAAGTACCTCAAAGAGGCTAAGGCACCAAGTCACTCTCTGTCAGTCGGAGAATGATCAATTCTTGTAATCAACAAGAACCAAATGTCAATTTTCCCTTACACACTGCACATCCAACATTGATTTATTGCTCGTGAAGTCCCTCTTCTTTCTCACTGCTGCTATTAGATTACCAGACATCCTTACAGAAGAGTAGACTATTTTATTCCACATCATGGTGTGTAGCAAACTCGGGAAGGATGACATTTAAAAGCCTGGGATGGACTAACCATCTGGGACTTTCAAAAAGTCAACCCCAAGAAGAGCTGACCTTGGACTGGGTGCAGGTATGGCATGCTAAGTCTCATTCAGAGTTTAGGATTGAATTAGAACTAATCATTGCGGGCAGCATTGCCAGGCAGAGAGAACAAACAGCGACATTCAAATAAAGCTAAAGAAACTGGTGTTAGATAAGGAATAATTAAATGAGTGGCTCTTTTTTTATTATTTTTAAATGAAAAATTTGGTTTTGTTACTGACCTATTGCTAAAGCCAGTAGTGGTAAAGTGGAACTGGAATGTTAATAACCTAAGTATTTCTTTCTGATGATGCAGGCTTAATGCACCTTTAATTAAATTTGTTGGAACAAGTGCTTTGCTTTTCTTGGAAAGGTGAAAAAATGTTGATAATGATCCATTGTTAATTTAGGGATTGCATTTTTGTAACAATCAAAGCAATTAGTGAAAGTTGCTTGGATAGTTTGAAGCAAAATATAATGTTAGAGCTTTGAAATGTTCTCTGTAATGTTTTTACATGTGTAACTTTTAACAGGCTTCTGAAATAGGAGAGTGATAACAGTAAGATGATTATTCCTTTTTGTTAATTTTCTCAGTGCCTTCCCTACAGCAAGTACTGCCAGTTGAATGAAAGAAATTTAAAAAAAAAAAAACAAACAAAAAAAAACGTTGACAAAGGGAAACAAAAAGCATCCACTTTATGGCTGAGCATGTGAATGCTATGCCACTAAATCTTACCTTCTACATACAAATAAATGTGGAAAAACAAAAAGTGAATTATTGATGCCTTTTAAGTTGATGGAAAAACTACCCTGACTTTATCAGAGGCCAGTGTGAACTCAGAATGAACTCTGAATGGCTGAAAGTTCTGCTCTGGCAGTAGATACTAAAAGCACAACTGGGTGGCTGATACACCTCAGCATCCCACTAGTGCCTATTCACTTGCCTGTTACTCACAGTCGCAGCTTAGATAACAACAGTGGTAGGGTAATGAGCTTGGATACGATCTGCTCCAGAGGGTGTATATCCCCCTCATTTGCTATTTGTGTGGTGACAGTGAGGAATGAAAAGCAGAAGAAAAAAGGGAGGAATTGAAACCTTCTTCTGAATTTTCATTTTTCTAAGGGGGAAGAAGGTATACAGTCCTGAATCAGTGATGGTAGAGTCCTTATGGGGTCTAAGAGAAGAGCCTGTCTGTTTCTATTCAAGAATATAACTTCCTCAGTTTTTCCACTGCTCTGATATCCGTGCAAAAAAGAGAAAAAAATTGCTAGGACCATTGCTAGCACAAAGGAGCTTCTGTTCTCATTAAAGTCCCCCCCATGCTGGCATATAGCACAATCTGCTGCTACTCTGTGTTATTTCAATACCTGACATGATGCATCAGCAGGGAAAGAATCCTCCTGAACAGTAATTACTGGGCTATGGCAACGGGTGGTGGTAATGACACCCCTGGGACTGTGTTTGCCAACAAAATTAAGGTCTGCTGGGGTGTACCCATTGTTGCTTTGCATAAGACAGAAGAGTTTGTACCAGTAAGATACCTTTAAAACAGAATTGGCATCCAATAATATACCATTTGTAAGATGCTTCTGTTTTTTTCCAGGCTAGATATTAGTGCCAACCAACCTCCCTGACACAGTGCACCCACCTCTAAAGTAGCTGTTTGGTTGTTCTGTTGCTTGCTGAGTGTTTTGTGAAACAGAAATACCAATGTCATATCTGCTTTCCAGGTACTCTTTGGTCAGAGAAATCAAATGTTGTTGAATATCGTCGACTGCTCATAGACTAGGAAAGTCTTTATCTTTGGGAATCTACATTTTTCCATGGCAATATAAATGATAATAAATACATGCTTAGTGCTGATAGATGTTATGGTGAACTATTAATCTGTTTTAAAAAATGCACAAAGGAAAGCAACCTCCAGAATGTGTGAAGAAGCCTTATAAGTTCCTGTTTACAGCCACACATGGTGAGAAGGAGAGGGGTTGGGCTGGAGGCAGAAGTATGCTTTAGTGTATGCTGCTGATGTAGCAACAAACTTTGCTAACAGAAAAGTCCCAGACCTAGTTTTACTTTTACAGCATAGTACATGTGTATGGAGAGGCATTTCAGGAAGAGAGGAATGTTATAACCTGAAAAGAACCAAATTCAAACATATACTGACATAGTTGACATAAATACTTGTAACGAGTAGTTGAGGAAATATTATATATTCTTTTAATGAATCACTGCTATACAGAATGAATTTTCAGCTGCCCTGTAACAAACATGTGGACCTGCCATCAATAAGGTGTGCTGAGCTTGTCAGAAGCCACCTCAGAGGAAACATAATTTAGAATCATTAAGGATGTCAAATGACAATCCTGGGATAATAGCAAAAGCCTTGAAAGTGTAGGCACAGGACCACAGAGAGGCCCTCAGACTATAAACACAGATGACTGCTTATTGATCAGTCTGGATGCAACCTGGAGAGAAACTGGTTTTAGAGGATAACAAAAAACATATTGTTTGGCTTACCTGTGCTGATTAAAGGCACTAGTGAGGCCAAGGTGTGTATCCTGAAGAGTTCTGAAAACAGGAATCCGCTGCTGAAAGAAACTGTGGATTTTGAAAAATGGTAAGGTAAAACAGCAAATTCCTGTTAAATATTTTGCCAGCCACTGTGTGCAGGGTTCAGGTAGCTTAATCGTGAGTTGCATTCTGTATCAGCCTGTGAAAATTGACTATAACTCATTATATAGATGTCTTTAGAATGTTTTTGCAAGTCTGCAAGATGAATCGCTGGGTTCACTGTTACCATACTTCAGCAATGGACATACAGAATTGACCTCTCTGATACCCTCTACTTTAGTAATATACATGCAGGCATTATCACTAAAGAAAATTCTATCTGAGTATTTAGTTAAGGTTGGGCTGATTATGTTTAGATCAATTAGTTTGGTTATATGCCTTTGAGGACTGGGTATTAAATCTGAATGCAACAGGACTTTTTGGGAAGGGATTTAGGGTTCAAAATTTCAGTCTGTATACACTGTCATAGATATTTTTTTCTCTCTAGATCTGGAAATAATGTCTTCTTAATATAGCCACTGTGGCAAATCCTGATAGTTATCTGTTCGGTTGATCACTTATTACAGTTTGGTTTATCCTTTCAAGTGGGATAGAATAGAAGAGATTTTCCACAGTTGAATACTTATATTGTCATAAGCTGAACTAGCTATAGTATATCTATTGATGATGCTACAAAAATGGTGAAAGTTGCTTCATGCCATTCATCAATATACCAGGAAATTAATCATCTGAAAGGATGGGAATGAGTTAAATGTTATCTGTTTAAAAAAAAAACCAACCCAGTTACATCATTTATTGCAGTGTTACAAAAATGGGGAAAATACCTGAAATACTTGATCATTTTCCTGGGTGGAAGAAAAGCAAAGAAGCTGTAACAATTAAGGACAAAGTTGGTATTTGATTTGAGTATGGGGAAAGGTATTAGAATATCAGAAAAAACCACACTGTGGTGGGTTGACCTTGGCCAGCTGCCAGACCCCCACCACCTTAACAGGGCAGGGGGAGAAAATATGATTAAAGACCTTCTTGGTGGAGAAAAAGGCAGGGAGATCACTCACCAATTACTGTCATGGGCAAAATAGACTCGACTTGAGGAAAATTAATCTAATTTATTGCCACTTGAAAATAGAGTAGGACGGTGAGGAAAAAAAAAAGAAGAGACAAAACTAACACGCCTTTGCCCCCTGCCTTTCTTTTTCCCCGGCTCGGCTTCGCTCCTTTGTTCCCGACTCCTCTACCTCCTCCCACCATGACTGATGAGTTTCCCATCGCTCATCGCATCCCGGGCAGGGTTTTGCCCTTCCGCACACAGCCCTTCCCTGAGGCGCCGCCATCTTGTCTGTGGGGCTGGGCCGTGCCCTGCCGTGGGTGGGTTGGAAGCGGCTGGAAATGGCTGTGTCTGGCTCGGGGCAGCCCCGGCCGCTCCTCACAGGGATCTCCCCCCTGCCAGTGCCTGGGCACCGGCAGCTGGTACACAGACAAAAGGGATGTTGGGAGGGAGAAAAAGGAAGAAAAAGAAAAAAACCAACCAAGAACTTTTACCATATGCTGTAGAAGAGGGGAGGGAAAGGAATGTGTAGTGTTCATTTATATGGATATCTGGAAGGGATGGCCAAAATATTCTCACTCCTTTGTTCTTGGTGTGGTTTCCACAGCAGGCTGCTGGGGTGCCTGCCGTGCCACTTTCCAGCTTTTACAATATTAGCTTTGAATGCAAAATGCCGAGTTCAGTTTTGGCAAAAGCTCAGAAGGACATTTTATATAAAAGCTAAGGACTTCAGCATTTCAGATGTCCTGCTAGAAACTCAGCGGGGTTAAAGCCGTGTTGGAAGCGGTGTGTGCCATCATGGAGCCCCGTACAAATGGGGGCCTCACACAGCCTGCAGCTCTGTGCACTCCCGCCTGGCTGCTGGAGATGAAGTAGAAAAAGAATGAGTAGAAATGCTACTCAAATAAGCGTTTAACTAGGTGCTAATATAATTTTGGGTGGGTCATTAGTTATAAAGTTTATGTCAGAGAACTCTGGCCTGTAATGAATTAATCTCTACTGCTTTGAACTACAGGTATTCATCAGCTTACTGCATCCCTGGTGTTAATGGGCAAAGTGAACTTGAGAGAAACTCAAGAAATCCAAACGAGAATCGGTGTCGTGTTCACAAGCAGTATGGAAAAAGAGGTAAACTTTAAAAGGTAATCATAGTAAACACAGGAGGAGTGTTATCAGCAGCCTTAGGTTGTGAAAAAACAGGCCCTTAGAGTTTCTTTAGTAATGTTATACGTGTAGCGGTAGAAGCTGGTATAAATTTCTTTTATTGAGCTCTTTTGTACGCAGGCAGGCAGACTGAGATGGCACCCAAGAACTAACTCTTAAATGGTATGGATTTTGGAATTATGGAACAGCCAGGTGTAAATTTCAGAGTTTTAGTAAATCTGAAAGGTTTGGTTGAATTCAGTTTGGAGATGTCCCTATCTGAAAGTTTAGAGGCTGAGGGATCTCCCCTCTACAGGGTGAGATCATAGAGCAGCAGTGATTTTTACAGTATCAAAGGCAGAATAACCCAAAGATTCATAGGTAGTTGGGTCCTAATTCTTTTGATAGGTGGCCTGTATTGCCACAATACCAAACGGCATGTATTATAATATTATCTCAATGGTAAAGTATAAATACCTGTCTCCTATTGGCATTAGACTGAGGTGTGGAACAGAAAATTAAAGTTGTATCAGAAGAGAATGAGAAATAAATCATGCTTTATCCCCATTTTTATTTATTCTTGGTGGTTTGAGGGCTTTTTTGACTGATTGTTTTTTTTCACTCCTTCATTTTCCAATTAACTTCTAGTGTTTACTGGGAAATTTGAGAAACCGAGATAATTAATTCCTCCTCAATTCCTGTTTTGCAAATACCTCATCTATTTCAGGTTCTAAGACTGGTGTTTTGCTTTGATTCTAACATACAGCAAGGAGAATGCTCCCTATCAAATTGGGCCCTACCTTTTTGTGGGTGAGAAGGGTTAAATTTTTTTCCAGTCTGAAATCCTTCTCTTTGATGAATGGCCTGTGCTGCTTATTGTACCTTTCATCTCTAGAGCAGGTGGAGTGCTGCATTGCTGCATTTCAGAACAGATTTTCTCTAACAGTGCTCCCTATTCACAAAGAGATAAATGGCTCTTGCAGAGTCACAGCAAAGCAGAGTGGGGAGATGGGGTTAGTCATAATTTGAAAATAGTCAGAAAGAAAGTTGTCTCCTGAATGAACACTTTCCTACTGTATTGGGCTAATTAAAATCCATTACTGCTTTCTGCTTTGCAAAAAGCAGTTGAGATAGATTAATGGTTCCTTGTGAATAAAGCCCAAAGAAGATCATTCTGAAAAGCAGTGAACTATTTGCAGCTAGATGTTGGATGGTAATGTATCAGTGATGTGTGTCTGAGACTGATTGTCAATTATCAAAATATTTGAAAGAAACTGATCAATTCTTAGGACATGCCCCCATAATTTGCAGTAGAACATTCAAACACCAGTTTTAAAGCCTTAGATCCTACTAAAAAAGTGAAAAACGTCTTTAGAAGGATCTAAGTACATATGGCAATTTTAATGTGTATACAAAGAATTGGATGCCAAGTATTAAGTGCCCCAAACTTTGAAACAAGTATGTTTCTTTAATCAAGTTTCTAGGATTTGTTTTCTGTTGTAGTGCTGGTGGAATGCCTTTACTTAAAAAAATGTGTACAGTTGCTATTTTTTAATTGTTTTTTGATTCAAAAACTTGGAACTATTTAAACACTTCCATATAATAAGGTGTTTGCAGTTTCTCAGTGAGACTGGAACTGGCTAGGCTGACATGGAGATATATGTTTATGTGCTAACTCAAGGCTTTTGCCTGGCAGTTGTATGGACATGGCATGGACACATGTGCATTCATGTCTCTGAAAGGCTTCCCAACACGGGATGGACTGTTCCTTGTTAGCTTACAGTCTGGGCAACCTGTCTGGTGTTACAAGATGAGAACTTTCTTATTTGCTTCTGATGATGTTGCCAGCACTTCCAGAGTAGCCAGGTTGGGAGGGTAGGAAGAGCTTGATCTCAGGTGGGAAGACCTTGATGTCAGATAAGGCAAGAAGGGTTTTTTAAATACCTGCTGTGGGTTTATGGAAAACTCTTCACTGTAAGATGTTTCAAAACACCTGCCTGAGGCCAATACACCAGTATTTATAACAAAATGGTTCTGTCAAGAAATTGTCAGCTGTGTAAACACAGGACAGCATTGCGGAGAAGACACCATTCTGCAGTAGGGTGAGAGCTCTGTTCATTTCATGTAGCCCTTGGGGCTCATATTTACTGCAAGCGGATGATACTTTCATATCTATTGGAACTGCAATTCTAAATTCAGATGGTCTCTGTTGTGCTCTGATTATTTTATGGAGGGCCTTGCTTTCCAACTCCATGCTGGCATACTAATTTGTTAGTTATTTCTTTTCTAATTTCTTCGTCTCAGACCTAATGTTTATGCTGCCTCTAATTGTTTTTTATTATTACATTTACTGTTTTAAATTCTGGTTTGTCTGTACCTTCAGTAGCTTGCTGCCAGTGCGGGATCTTTGCTACACCACTGTGCACACAGTGTTCACTGTCTGCATTTGCATAATGAGCTAATCTTTGTTGGCTGATTACTTTGTGGAAAGAATTGAACATTTAACTGATAATAATTGCAATCTATCAAACTGCACAGTCACCTCAAAAATGATCACAGTATGCTTGTTAAAACTTCTGAATTTTATGAGCTCTCACTCTCCCTATTGACACCTGGTTAGAAACTTTACCTAACATTCAGCTCTGTCAGAAGAAAGCCTGGGATCTTAACTGGTCAGTTGCTCTGGGGTTAATAAAAGCAGGAAAACTCTTAAAGTCTCTTCAACCTGTTCTTTGTTAAAGGTAATGATGTATCTTAATATAATGTTTAGCTTGAGGCCAACAGAAAAAAAGTATGTACTTTTCCAATCTACAGTTTTAAAAGGACTGCCTTGACTTGTTCACTGGTCTTAGAATTATAAGATTTTCTTTGCAAGCAGAATAGCTAAAGCTTTAATTTTGTCAGCCGGATTAAATACCTCTAAATTTACATATTAACCATCACATCTAACCTAAATTCCTCAATGTACCTTTCAGAAGAAAAGTTTTAGCAAGTCTTAGCATGGCTTTCTGTATTCACAGATGAGAATTTTTAAGTTGAATTTACAAATAGTCTAATCTAACCTCAGTGAAATTATCACTAGGATTAAACAAAACAAAGATATGTCAACATCGGCCTCTACTACATGGCAGAGCGGCATGTTTTTCTAAAGTGTCAAAGTGCAGCTAGGTCCCTCGGCCTTTGTGAGCAGCACATTCTTTTTGTGACACTGACTTTTTCGTTAACATAAACCATGACACTGTTACTATAATTCAAGGAATTCTTGATACCTTTCTGTCCAGTGTCCTGAAATGTTTTGAAATTGCAATGGAAACTGCTAGTACAAATACTAAGGATGAAGCTCTTTCCTGAAAATATTGCAGGGGCTAAAGTGGAGAGGGACCAAGTATTATTCTTCATGTTGTCCAGTTGTGGACAACTCGTGATTTGCTTACCATTGCCCACGAGGAGGGATACAGAGCCAGGAACTGAAGGTAACTCTTTGTCTTAAGTGTCCTCCAATGAAAGACCTTTGAAGATGTATTATGTGAAGTTTCCCATATTGCTCATACTTTTAAGTAACTAACACTCGAGATTACATTTAGAGTATTCACTGATTTTTTTTTAAAAAAGTGTAAGTAGTGCGTATACAAGGACCTTAGGGCTAGACACTGGCAACTGTGGTAGATAGTGGAAGAAAAGGACAGTTTGATCAGCAAGCTGAAGTAAAAGCTATGTGCCAAAGAAAATTTACTGTGGGTCTCAGCCAGGATTTTCCCAAAGGAAAACAATGTCTGTGTTCTAGGTGCTAAGATTGTTTTCTTAGTTAGAATAGAAGAGAACATTTGGCTTTTTCTAGTTTATTGCCCAATGATATCTTCTGAGAGGCTCATTTGGAAGACCAGGTTCTGACATTTACCTGTTCTACTCTTTAAGGGCAGAACAAGTCAAACTGGCTGCTTACAGTCCAGAACATGCTATACCGCAGAGTATGTTGATGTACTTCTTTAAGTCTTTTAAACTACTTCTTCAATAGCTGAAATTTATAGTAGGAATATATTCATGGGGAGGGGGGGGAAACAAACTTCTTACACTGGAGTTTTGATAATTTCATCTTCTCTACTGTAAAAAATGAAAGTGTAACTGTGCATGACTCAGGTGGAGAAGATTTTTCCATGTGGGCACTATTACTGATGTTACAGGTTCAGCTTGCAACCCTGATGGGGGGCTCCCACTCCCCATCTGAGCATCTAGAAAATAACCCCCACAAAATTAGATGTCCTTCTGCTGTTTTAATGATATAAACCAGGTAGTGGATGTGTCTGGTAAGCATCAGAGTGGTGCAAGTGATGGGAGTATTTAACATTAGAGCAGGGATTGTTGAAGGTATGAGGTTGTTAGGTTGCTTTAGCTGCGTGTAAAAGCACCTGGGAGTTCTTTATTACACTTTTTCTCCAAGGAGTACTATATTTAAATAATTTCTTGTTATTTTGAGGGGCAATGCTGATGGAGAGGAGGACTATTTTTATGGGAGACTTTTAAGAGGGTTTCCCTCTCTGAAAAGAATGACTGTGCTTTTAGAAAATACTTGATGAAGTGTGGTGTCAAAATTTTTTTGTGGCAAATAATTCCATTATTATTCACAATAGAGAATGAGCCAGCAGCCTGCAACTGGAAGATGACACTATTTTCCTCAGCATAGCCTGTTA
>VXAK01021252.1:1860-13018 GCA_013399435.1 Arenaria interpres
GGCCGGGGCGGGGGGGGCGGCGGGGCCGGGGGGTCTCGGCCCTCGGTCCTGCCCAACGGCTTCGCTCCCGGTGGTTGCATGGCGATTTGAAGTGTAAGGTGGTTTTTGGTTTGGTTTTTTTTTTTCCCTAGTCGTCACAGCAGCATGTTTAAGGTACATACTTGGAGGAAAAAAAAAAAAAAGCCACTGGATTTACTTAGCACGTTTTGAGATGTAATTACAGGCGCTGGAGATGGGAAGAGTAACCCTCTTTACACATGCCTGACACTAATTCCCTCCAGATTCTTCTCCAAGTTGCTTTTTAAAACACTCCTCGTTGCCGTTTGGCTTGCCAGCACATGTCTCCAAGCCGGAGAGCTCGGGAGCGCTCCTTACCGCTGCAGTTATCCGGGGGCTGGTCCACGCCGCCCAGCCACGTCCCAGGGATGCTCGCCGGGTGAAGACGTCCCCAGGCCCTCCTTTTGCTCCTGGGACTCGCTTGTGCCCTGTTTGACCCGCGTTTTATTATAATTTCTGACTTCTGACCTGAAAACCGCCAGGTATCCAACCTGGAAGAGAGTTTTTGTCCGAGAAGGTGTAGGGAACCGCAGCTCCGTGCCATCGGGCCATGAGCAGAAAATCTGCCCGGTCAGTGGGAAAGTATTCAGTTGCTGCTCGTGTCCACCGCCTCCTCTGCATTTCTTTCCAGCTCATCCCCGGTGACTTCAAAGGTTTTGGATGAGATGTCTAAAGATCATTCTTTTTGCAGAGAACAGTTGTTCTTGTAATAACACAGCATTAGTGCCAAATGAGGCAGAAAAGAAAACATAAATCAGAGAAAATGATTACATTATTCATTGCTTTAAAAATGGGGCATTTGTGGTAGAAAATAAGTAAAACGCTGAATTTCCAGCATGCCGAGACCTATTTTCCATAAGAGAGAAACACATGCTTTTCTTTTTTTGCTCTTTGGAGCATTTGTTAGAAAGGAAAATCACATTTCATCTTCATCGTTACAAGCACCGGAATGAAAAGGAATTTTAGCTGGGGGCTTATCCGTCCCTGAACGGACGGGAAGTAATTGGTTTAAAAAACAATATATATCTGTCTCATGCAGTTTCACAAATTATTACAACACGCTGCTCAAGACTGTATCCCCTCGGTCTCTTACGATGCTTTAAAGTACACATTGGCCCTCCAACCAAAAAACTTAGCTCATAAATCCTATCTAGCTCTTCTTGTGTTTGTCTAAATAAAAAGGTTTTTTAAATTATTTCGTGTTGAATTGTTTTTAATTGTACTCGGACGAAGCGGTGTTTGCTTCCTGGACGGCTTCCCTGCCGGGGGGGGGATCTCGACAGCACCCTGTGTTGTGTGTCAGTGGCTGCGGGGGGTACCCCACCTCCTGCGGGCCGGCTGCGAGGAGGGGCTTCACGGGACAACCCCCTGGCAGAAATCGCCCTCCTGACAACTTCCAGCTTCCCAGGGAGCAAAGGTGTGAAACCCTCGAGGCCTGGCCTGGGGACCGGTGGCTGGCCAGTGGGCAGGCTCTCTGAAATTGCCTGCAGTTGCTTTTCCACATCAGCAAGGAGGTCTTTGGTGTCTTCTTGATAATTCGCACAGCTATTAATAAAACAGGAGGTTCTCCCCAGGTCATGATTTTGGAAGTCAGAACTATTGCATGCATGTATTTCCCTGCAGGTTAACTGAAGTAACTTCTTAACTCTAATTTGATGTAAGTTAGAGTTACGAAGGACTGGGATCATTACATGCTCCAGAGCTGCCTTGTTTCCTGGTCACTGAATCATCAGTCCCGGGTGCCTGAGCCATCAGGATGCGGCGCTGCTCGCAGACCCGCTCTCCATTCCTACCTGCCTGGAGTCAGTCAAGGGCCCAAGCCCCGCAGGAAGAGAAAGGCTTTCTCGCAGGCTCCTCCAGTCCATTTTCCCTGTCTCAAGTTAGGACCTAAGTCCTCTTCACCTCTTTGTGGCCTTCTGCTTGTGGTTGTCATCCCTGTGCATGCAAAAACCAGTTCTTGACTTCCTTTGGTCACTCTAAGATGTTCCCAGATCATGAAGCGGTTGGTCACCTGCAGAGTACTGAAATCTCCAGCTGAAAAAAAAGCTGGTGCCGTTTCATTTGTCGTATGATTAGTTCTCTTCCTTAAGAAGAGTAAATCATAGGAAAAAATACAGAACATTACCAATCAAAATAACTTATAGTATAAATTGTCTCCTCCTTTGAGATGCAGTTCTGCTGTTCATAAACCTTCTCAAGCCTCTGCGAGTTGCCAGCAATTTTGCCCTTGGCAAAACTACGTGAGCTTTATAGGAAATCTGGACACTTGATTCCCATGCAAGAAACGCCAGCCCGTTTTCCACCACCCTGTTTGGTCACTTCTATAGTCCTGGATTCATAAAAAAGGTTGACAATTCATTCCAGAGAACATAAGAACCGTGGTTCCTACTTTGCATGGCTTGCACCTTGCGCAGGACTGGAAGGCTGGTGCATAGCAATGGGACCGCAGATTTTGTGGCACCGATCCCAGGACACCAAAGATTTTCTGGCCAAAAGTTTCCAAGCCTGTTGGTCAGACCCTTCCCCTCCCACTTCATTGCCTGGGCGGCTGCTCGGGTGGGTGATCTCTTTGGCTTCTAGTTCAGGATGTGGAGAGTGGCTGTTTATTAGAGCTGTAATTCAAAACAGCCCTGGAAATAGCAATTGCCATCCAACACCGCATTGTCCAAATTACGCTATTCGCACTGGTAACACTTTTTTAAATGCCCCACTGTGTATCCATTATCTCTAACAATTCTGAATACAGCAGCATTTTCAAGCACAGACAAAAATTGACTTTACTCACAGCTCAATATAGATGTTAAAGGGAATCACAAGTAAATCCCATGTGTAAAAAGCAAAAAAATGCATCATCTATATTAAATTAAAATAGTTTGGAATTCAGATGTTTCAGAGAGAAGAGGAAAGTTAGTAGCCTCCCTCATTCCCACCATGTTGTCTGTAATAGCAGTGTCTGCAGTGAGCTGGCACAAACGGCTGGGTTTCAGCCTGCCCAAACTGGTGACTGCTGGACCATGCAGCCCTAGGTAGAGCTTTGCTTATATTCTCTGCATTTCTATTCCAGAATATAACATGGCAGGTAGGGCACGGGGCCTCAAATCTCACCCTCGGCAATGGCAAGTACTTGGTGCTTCATAGGATGGCAAAAAAGCATCTGGTGTGCTTCAGTTGTAGAAAGGGAAAGCTCTTGACTCATAGACTGTTCATCTTTGGACAAAAAACTTAATTCTTGTTTCGTACCCTCTCTCTGCACAGGCAGCATTAGTGGTCCAAGAATCCCAAAAGAACTTTGGAAATCAATTCACTTTAAGCTGATAATGAAAGAATTATGTGGGGGAACACCAGGACATTTCCGTAAGGGAAATGTTAGAAATGTCAATTTAACTAGACTTTCAGATCCGTATTTAAAAAAAAAACCAAACAAACAACTTCATACAGTTGGGTTTGCAAAGTCAAAAGTTTGTAAAAGTTATTTTTTTTTTTCTGTAGGATATGCATGAAGCAGGTTGAGTCCCTTTCAAAGCTGTGGATATCCAATCCTACACCATATTACAACGGCAGGTACGTGCAAACCCAGTCTTGGGATACTCCGTCCAAGAGCCAGACCCTTTTTATTGTTTACCACATTGTATAAAACACCCCAGATACTGTCTCTGGTAATCTGCCAGTTCTACACCACGTTCAGAAAAGCAATGAAAGTCAAGGTACCCCCGTGTTTATCAAAGGCCTCACAAAATATAACAGCTGATCTATTAAATGCCTCATCAGCCTGCTAAGTGGTCAGGTGACTCAGGACCAGTTGAGAAATGTTGCTTCGGTCCCATGTACTGGTCACGAATGAGATCAAAGTCTGATTTTCAGCAGCTTTACAACTCACAGGCAGACCAGACGTCTAGCAAAATATTTGGTGGGTGAGATCCTCTTGAAGAAAAATTGATAATAAGGTTCTTGCATGACTACACCTGAACACTATTTTATTTTCCCAGTAGGACCTCGTATCAGCTGAAGTGACCTTGAACAGATAATTACAGCACTTTCTTGACACGAAAAACTCATGTTCTGAGCCCTATTTCTGGTAGTGTGCTCAGTAAAAGTTTCTGGGAAGATGATGATGCGTGCAACTAATTTATGAGCTGCATGTTACAGGTTTGCTTTAGCTTCCTAGTTGGCATCTTTGCCATTTTATTCACAGGAGCTCTTCTCTGTTGTGGTTGCTGAGAGTCCTGTAGCAACAATGCCTTTGCTTATTACTGTAGTACAAATATTAAACTCAATTTCTCTTAAATTTTCCCATTCAAACACTGAAGAGTCCCCAAGCTAGCTTCTTTCTGAAGTTGATCATCTTACATTCTATAGTCTGTGTAATGCCACATGAAAAATGTAATTAAAAATGTGGCGTTCCATGGGGCTTTGGCACATCTAACACTGCAGAGGATTTCAGCAGTATTCCAGATTCCGACTTTTCCACCGAGCAGCCTCTGACACACTGAAATACTTTCAAAGATACCAGATCTATGCACAAGATCAATACAAATAAAAGATTTTACTCCTTCTACATGTGCTGATTTGTGATGGTAGCTTTAAGCATGGAAGTTATTTCACTGCTATAGTTTAAAGAAAGGAGCCTTAAACATTAATTTCTCAAAAAAGGGGAGAATGTACAGAGATACATAGACTTTGCAAAATGGGAACCTTAAAAGATGTCAGGTTTTGTATCTGTGGATCTTTAAGCACCTGACACAACAAATTGTGAGTCAGCTGAGTTGAAACCTTGTCCTCTCAGGTTAGGTGAGCTCCGTGATGATGTCCCGACATCCAATACCTGTGCTGACACCTCTTGTTTAGTGTTTGTGTTGTAGCCGTTGGACTGACAGCTTTTCTTATCATTCAGCCCCTTCCACTGAACTACCCTGAAAGCCACAGGTACCAGGGAATTCAAGAAATGCTGCATTTCACTGAAATTGCTACAGAAGAGCATTAGTTTGAAGAAATGATAAATGAGCAGCAGAGAGCAAAGAATGGATTAAATACTTATTTAATTTGTCCCTTCTAAAGAACAGCCATATGATAGTTTAAGAGGAGGTAATTTCTGTCAAGATCTTTACGTTTTCTGAAGATCTTACTTCCTTTGGCAATATGTTCTCCATATTTCTGGCATCTCAAGTTGTGTGATTTTTGAAAACAATTATTAAAAGAAATTGTTTTAAAACAGTGGACTTTAAAGTCAAGTCTTTTGTCGTAACGTGTATGAAGAAAACCTGTAATTTTCTGAATTATCTGGTATTCTAGAAAATCTAAGACTAGTTTAAAGTCCTGAATGGGGAGGTTCAGGAGCTGACAGCATGTCACCCCCAGGAAATGACAAGTGGCAGATGATGCAATAGGCTGCCTCGCTTCCACTGCGACGATGCCAAGTTAATGTCTGACTTGGACCAGGCATTATGTAAATTCTTCGGTTTTAGACTACAGTAGCCCTGTGCAGATGAGTGCCCACCATTTAGCAAGATTAGCAAGCTTTCTTGCAGCAATGTCAAACACTTGAAGAACAGAACACGGGAATGTGCCATGGCAGAATTTTGAGAAGAGTTTCCCCAGCTCCTGAGATAAAGTGCATCCAGATGTTCAGCACTGAGTCCTGAGACTAACCAAACTGACAAGATATTTGTTCTTATTACACAGTTAGATGTATTTATGTTCATTTCCTGTGTGCTCTCATGACAGTTGTAGCTGCCATCTGGGTCAGATTTCAGAAGTCTGGAGAGCAGGTAAAGTCTTTTCCAGAAATCACTGTCCAAATAAAACCCAAGAATGAAGAATGGAAGTTAGGAAGCAGAAGGTCTGCAGGATTCAAATCAAAATACATTTGTACAAGGAAGAAGCAAGCTGACATATGGGGCACCTGAAAGTCTGAAGTTCAAACTGACTTTGTCTCAGTCTTTGGATTTTATTTTACCATTTCTGATTTTTATGCTAGAAAATGCCATTTATCAGGGTCCTGTGGATTCTCAGACTCCTGCCCACTTCCTACTCTCATGGATCTCACGCTTGGATCGTGTTGCTGCTGGAATTGTAGGTACACAATTGCAGGTCAGAGTTGCACGTCAGAACTTGAGAAAAATCTTAACCTAGTCACTAGTAAGCTGAAGATATACAGCTTTTTTAACCTATCTTGGTAAATCTAGAAGTTGTTTTTCTCAAACTCTTTCCAGTTTGTGTCTACTTGGTAGCATGATGCCCAAGGAATGTGATGCTGACCAGAAATGTACATAGAAAGGCTCTTTCATTTAATTAACCACAAGTTCAAGAAATAGAAAAGCTTATCATTTACCTTTATCACATACAAGTTTCACAGGTAAAACGTCTCATCTCATTTGTGGAAGGCTCTGGACGTTGGCATCGATAAGCTGCAAAGGAAAATAACCAAAGGTTAAGTTCAAATATTGGCAAGAATGCTTAACAAAAGACAGTAACTTAAACTACATTGATTCTATAATTCAGGTCTGCACCCCATCATCTAACAAACAGAGTTTCATTGAAAACTTTGTAAAATAAGCCAACATACCAATCAGGGATGATAATTTTTAACTATAGCTCGAGGTTTATCTTGCAATAGCAATATCAGCTCTAAGGGTTGTTTGTGGTGCTTTAAACTGGATTAATTAACATCCATCCAATAAACCAGCACAATTTTGAGGGGGTTGTGCTATGCTTTGCCAAACTACCTTTGAAGACACGAACCAAAAAAGAAATCTGTAACTGAAGTTGAGAGGCAGATATGCTCTGCATGCATTACAATTTGTTTCTCCTATGTTCTGACAAACAATAACACAGAATATTCTAGCTGTGCTGCAGGAAAGACTAAAGCTTCTTGTCCTTCAAGAAATGTCTTAATGTAGAATTTTGCTGTCTGTAAATAACCAGAAAAACCAAACATGGGCCATGGAAAGCCGTTCTTTCATACAAGGCACTAGCAAAAATCAGGATGAACTTCAACTCTCATTGATGAAAATGAAAGATTGAAATGTACAAGTAGAAAATTCCTGAAATCCTTTTTGCTGGGTGGCAGCACAGTTTCAACAAGAGGAGAAAGGGTGAAGACTACCCTTGTGGCTTTCCTAGAGATGGGAAGAGGGGTGGGACTGCCTTTCTGCCAATACAGACTTGTATTAGTTTTAGCTAATTATGAACTTGCACCTTGAGCCTCATGACTTGGAAGAACTCCACATCCAGCCTGCTGACTGCTCTGGCTCTCGCTCTGAGGTGAGGAACTCTTCCTCTGAGCCAAGTAAGAAACTACCGTGCCATCGAAGAACTGAGCATGGGTGCCACATGCCTAAACGGCTATCGAGACACTTTGGACACTTCCTGCAGCAGATCTAAGATGGTGTTAAACTCAAGAAAGGGCCCTCCAACCCCGCACTAGCGCCTTCAGCAGCTCCCACGAGCAGCACGTTAATCCCTGGAGCACACTGAGCTCCGTGCAGCCGTACCGACTTCAGAGGCCAAGACTGTAAATCCCTTGTATTGGCCCTACCTCTAAATAACCACAATAACTGGGATGCAATTCCCCAGGCTCTTCACATGCTTAATTCCCAACAACTTCAATGAGCATTTCTGCCAGAGACAGAGCTGCAGAATTACTCCTAACAACTGGCATGACTTAACTTGTTCCTTCTTATAACTTTATGGCTTACTTACATGTCACACTGTATTTTCTGGATAAGCAGAATGAATATAATAACCTTCTTTCCTCAAGTAGGTCAAGATTTTCTTATTTTCTGCAGGGCAAATTACTGTAAAATGTGAAAATTTCATGTCTTCTGTTTTTCATGTTTTGGTTACTGTCATGTGGAGTCTTTTAGGTAGCTACAGGTAACTAAATAGTACACATTAAGCTGCTTCTTTCCTTTTTTAAAACACAGGAAATATCGCATCTAGCTGAGAGCAACTGCTTCAAGATCTGCAGTAATAGCTGTCACTGTGCACAATGTGAACAATTTAAAATTCCACTTTGCTAGCATTTAAAGAAGAAAAGTGGATGTTTTCTGTGTCTTGATTGTAAGTGCCAAAAGCAAAGGAGGAAAGAAAGTCGCAACAGGACTACACTGATCCTATATAAAACTCCGATCAAGCTTACATTAAGAAGGGGTTTGAAGTCTCTCTCGAGTGTTGAATAACTACATTCCAGTCGATAGTTATTTCCTACTCATAATTTTTTAATGTCAGAAACAGTCCACATCAGTGTTAAAAAATACATTTACATGTAGTATCTATACATTCCATATAATGTCCTAAAAAACCTTTTTTCTTCTTCTTTCAGGCCTTGCAGAATCCAAAAGAAAGCAATCCCTTTCTTGCTTGAGGGTTATTTCTTTGGTTTTGAAACCCGGCATCATTTCACACAAGAATCTGCAGGGTTTACTTGGGTGCATGACGGCTGTTTTCCTGGGAGTGAGCCTGGATGCCTGGCTTCTGAAATCACCTCGCTGGGCAGTGTGGCTCCAGTTCCATGTGGCAGAGCCTGGCCCCAAGATTCAGCACGTCAGCAATTGATCTTGATTGCTTTTAGTTTGCATTCTTTAATGTTTCAGAGGTGTATTTTCCTCATATGATCTGTGCTATTTAATCTGCTGGACAAATTCTGTCCTTTCTACATTTTTCTGCTTCCTCTGAAAAATGTGTGGCTGGATGAGTCTAAACCATTTGGAAGTGTCCTTGAAAAAACAGCATTTAAAGGCAGGTAAAAGGCTGCTCTTTAGTTGAGTGAGAATTCAGTTTATGAAAGATGAAAAGAATGTAGCTCCCAGTATTTTATTTTTGTGGCTAAATAGGTAGAAGACTTTAGTAGGATGGCTTCAGCAAACTGGTACAATACCATGCTACTGAAATACCAAAGTTTAGGAAAAAAAAAAAAAACAGGAGGCTTAAACCTGCATTTCTTACTCAGGAAAATCCCCTTGATCCCATGGACTGCAAATCCTGGCCCATGTCTAATTAGGCTATTTAATGCATGTGAACGTTATGACAAACAAAATCATGCAGTTTTCCCTGACTGAGATGAACTGGGAATAAATACAAGACTCAAAACAGGTGGGCCATTGCTTATTTTAAATTTTAAAATTAAAATTTTAGGTGGTTCACAAAAAAGCATACCTTTAACTAGAAATAAAGGGGTTTCAATAGCTCCTGAGTAATAACTGCTTCTGGATTTAAGAAACTTGGCACTGTACAACCACGCATTCGTCCAACAGACCTGACTGTGAAATGTGTTTTGCAATTTAGCACCTCAGGCACAACCTTTTGGTGCTTTATGCATTCTACTTTGGCAGCAGATGTAGGGCACCTTTGTTAGCAGAATTAGAGTAGCAAGAGACATAAATATATGAGCAAATTGAGCCCAACTGTACGTGTATTTACAAAGAGCACGTTATCATCTGTTCTACTCCCAACCCTCGCTGCATCAAGCTGACTGCACACTGGGAAAATTTTCTCTGAGGGCGTTGTTCTCAAATGCAAAAGCAATGCTGCTCCCTGACATCCAAGGTTTCAGCAATTTGCTTAGAAGATATGACAAGATTCAGGAATATTTTCAAACGCAGGGTTGCTTTAGTGCGGGGAAGATATGCAAATTCTCTGTACTGTCAACCTAGGCTACCATGTTTTCTTTGTGGAAAATATAAACTCTTTTCCAGCATTGATAAACTTGTCAGGATAATTTATGAACAAAAAGCAAGAGGCACCCAGAAGTCTTCGCTGCTAAGACTGAGGCTTTGTTTTTTTTTTCCCCACCCTAGTGAGGTGGTAAGATAAATAGTGAAACATTCTCAGTGGCTTTCTTTTGGATTAAAACTAGCACGTAGGTATCAAACGGACCTCACAGTCCAGATTTTCTGGTTACAAAATGCTCTCCGAGTGCAATTTAGCCTGGGGAAAGGTCAGGGTTGTGCTGGCTAGTTACAGCCTGCCCCAGCTCACTTGCTGGCTCCCAGCTGAACGCCCTATGTAAGAGCGTGCCAGGCCCTCCTGCAGTGGACCTCACCTCCCTCCCTCCAAAGGCAGCAGAGCGTGAAGGCCGGGGCTCTGTCAATGCCACGCCACCAGCGGAGAGCAGCGGTGCAGGAAGTTGGTGGATTCTCCACGTAGGCAGCAAACACCGGGTACGGGAGCTACGTAAGGAATTCATTAGCAAACTTAGTGAATCCTGATTATTTTTTGTAAGCTGCAGACTGTCCAGTATAAAAAGGAACAAGCTCACGCGAGAAAAAATAGGACTGGCTTCTACTGCCCTCACAGGAGTGCTTCTCCTAACTCTAGGAGTACCCTGGGGAGCAAGGGCCTGCAGTCGCCACTACCCGTGCAGGGGGGCCGCAGGACAGCTGGGTTACCACAATTATCTTATAAACCTTCCATTTCCACCAATTTCTTTCCAGTCCCTTTCAAAATCTTTTCCCGTGCTCGCCCTTTTCCACAGCGGCTTCCCAGACGGGGGCAAGCACGGCCAAGGGGGCACGACGGAGGAGCCGGCTGGGCGGTGAGAGCCGGCGGGGGGGCGCTCGGTCCCGCCCGCGGACCTCGCAGGACCAGGAGCTTCTGCCGGCCAAGGGGGGGAACTTCCGCGGCTGCAAAAACTGCCCCCGAGGCCCAGTTCCGCGGAGGCGCCCGCGGCCCCAGTGAAAGGCCGAGGCGGCGGCCGCCGGCTCTGAGGGAAGGGAGCCAACGGCCGCCTGGGCGGGACCTTGGCGCGTGAGTGTGCCGCCGTCCCACTCTGATTGGCTGAACGCTGGGGCGTAGCCGCCAATCAGGAGCGGATCGACCAATGGGTGGCGGCGGTGGGAGGGCGGGCCGGTTCCGCCTGGCGGGGAGTGGAGGAGCGCGGGGGCGGAGGCGGCCGGTAGCCAATCGGCGGAGACGGCGGCAGAGTGACGTCAGCGGGGCGGGGCGGGGCGTGGCGCGGAGCGAGGAGCGGTGACAGCTGCCGCGGGCCGCCTCCGCCTCTTCGCCGCAGGCTCCGGGCCGAGAAGCAGCAGCAGCAGCGGCCGGCAGGTAACAGCGCGGCGGGGGCGACCCGAGCCGACCCGGCCCGGCCCGGCCCGGCCCGGCC
>VXAK01021252.1:13181-170869 GCA_013399435.1 Arenaria interpres
GGCGACCCGAGCCGACCCGGCCCGGCCCGGCCCGTGGTGGCCATTCCCACCTCCTCCCGCGGGGTGACCTCCCCCCGGGTTTGCGGTCCGCTGAGGGGCAGGCGAGGCCGGCGGTGCGGGCAAGGCCGCAGCAGGCCCCATCGGCAAGGCAACGGGAGGGGCTGGGCTGCCTCCCCGGAGCGCCGAGCAACAGGGAAGGCCTGAGCCGCTGCGGGACCGCCGCCTTGGCCGCATCCCCCCTCCCCAGGCGGTGTTGTGGTGCGGGGAGCCGGGGATGTGGCAGCCTGGTCCCGGCGGGGAGTGTCGGGGAGGGGCAGGCCAGGCTCCCGGCGTCAGGTCTCTTCTCTGTGGCGCTTGTCGGCCCTGCTGCCGTCCGTGATACAACCTTGGCCTTGGCCTTGGCCAGGGAATGGAGAGAGGGGGCTGGTATTTCACCGCTGGGTTTCGTGCTCTTTCTTGTCTGCCGGTCTAGATGCTGTGGGTACCCTCTGCAGGTAGCAGAGCCCTGGAACAGGCTGCCTGGAGAGCTTGTGGAGGCTCCTTCTCTGGAGATACCCAAACCCCACCTGGGTGTATTCCTGTGCAACCAGCTCTGGGTCACCCTACTTTGGAAGGGGGTTGGACTAGCTGATCTCCGAAGGTTTCTTCCAACCCCAACCATTCTGTGCTTCTGTGATTCTGAGCTGTTTCTGATGTGGTGCTGGTCTGAAAAGGTCATTTGGCATGTGCAGACTGATATCCCTCCTGCTATGACTTGTCCTCTTGAACGTTCACCCCCTTTGTGTTCAGCTGATAAAGGCTACAGTGTGGCACGGATTCTTCTATGCTGTATCAACATGAATTTGACTGTTTTTCATGTATTTGATAATATATGCCATGTACTTTGGGGCATATTTCAGTGTATGTCAGGAACTGGGTACATAAAACCATTCGGTTTATCTGTGAGGCCTGCAGGCGCAGTGCTCTTGTCTGGATATTCTTGCTCAACAGTTGAGCAAAGTTGTTCAAGTATGTTTTACAGCTGTGCTTTGAGTAGCTTTTCTATTCTGATGCAAGACCTTTTCCACTTGGTGAAATGCCCTGGCTTCTGATTCCAGTACTGCATGCTGCAGGGCATGGTCATATTTCTCACTTCCTCACAGCTGGTAATAAATGTGTGGGGTTTTTTCTGTTTGTTTATTGTTTTGTGGTGGTTTGTGTTTTGTTTTTTTTTTTCTCCCATTACTGTGCTGAAATCTTGGTTCATCTTGTCTTGCTGATCATCAAAAGCAAATTTTTCTTCACCTTTTTAGCTTCAGATGCATCCATCATTCTCAGCTTCACTAAACCCTGCTCTGTGTAATCTCCCACACTTCGGGTACAATCATGTGGCCTCACATAGCATAGTTTGCAGGGCATTTCTGCTCATGGAGATGAAAGCCCTTTTAAAATTTTGTGATTAATATTTTTCAACCTGAGTGAGCTAAAAGAAGAATCTTCAATTGGTAGTCTGTAATTTTTCGTGTGGAAAAGTAGCACTCTGATACAGGGCAGATGAGAGTTTCATTTCTTCACAGCTTTCATTTCAGGAATGTCTGGAAAAATCTCCAAAAACATAGAAGCTTGTGGTAGAATTAGCTGCCTGTGGAGAGGGGCCAGGGTGTCGCAGACCAATTAAACTTTAGGAGTTAAGCAGGTTGTAATTTTGAGTGGTCCAGTTGAGCTGAGTACAACAGCCTCTTGTACAGAGAAGTATTTGTCTTTTTTATTTGCAAAATCTTTGAATAAAGGCCTTGAAAAGTATTAACACAAATGGCTAATATTTAACAGCATTGATGAAAGCTGGTAAAATGCCCAGAGCTGTGAAACTGCTGTTCATCTCTTGCTGGAATGCAGACTAGCGACTCCTCTGAAAGACTTGGATTTTGGTAGATGTAGAAATTAGTCGTCGTAGACTTAGAAGTGAGGAGCAGCGATGTAATATCTGAGGAGTCTGCTGAAAGAAATAACCTCTCTGTTTCAGGTGACACATCCAGTGTGCAGACCTTTTCCAAAATAAATTTAGAATAAATTGATGACTTAATAGTTCTGTCTGCAAGCAGCCTGAAATAACAACACCCTTGTGTAAACCATCCCTCCAGTCTCTTGTTGATATTTGAGTATATGTTGATACAGGAGTATATTTTGGTTAAGTTTTACAGTATGCTTTTGTTGTTAAAGTAGTGCAGCAGTGTCCAGGTTACTTAGCTCTTCAGTTTGCCATGGAGTACGTTATAAAGGAGGCTGCATAATCAGAGTACTTGTCATTTTAATCTGTGATCTTCCTTTTGGGTTTATACCTTTTGCCAGTTCATAAGCGTGATGTTTTGCAAGACGAGAAACTCAAGCTCTGAGAACTCTTGATCTTGGTAAATCTTGTTTCCTTGCTGGCTCTCCGCCGTCCCCAGGACTCGGCGCTGCGAGGAGAGCTTGCTTCAGCTGCTTTTAAAATGCCAGCTCAGTTTCCTTCCTCTGGGACGTATCTTTACGTCGATTGAGGTGAAGACAGGGAGGAAATGCAAGTGCATTTGTCTCATGAAATTCTACCCTCCGATTATCCTTAGATGTTAACAGTACAAGGTTATATATTCAGGGGAAATTACTGACTTTTACTACAAAAATACAGGGTGCTACAATGACTTTTAATATCTGACATGCTGTTACTTTTCATCTGTTTTTTGATGGTCTTAAAATGCCACTGACAGCGAGTGCTTTATGTGTAGGTGACAACATTTAAAAATCAAGAATGCAGTTTATATAAAAAGTCACACATTTTGCTTCTTAAAGCTGACCTTGATTAAAACTAATCAATCCTTTGTCGAATTCGATAATATTATCAGCTAAACATTTTTTGGGTCAGGTAAATTATATTATTTACTTTCTGATCTTGTGACAAGATTTTTCTTACGGAGATCTTCGTTAGACGAAAGGCATTTCAACAGCACAAGAAGTTTGATAAACTGAACTTTCTTACTGTAGTTTATAGTGATAAATCCAGTCACAATTTAAGGCACAATGAAAGAGGAACACTTACAGGAAAAAATATGTGACTAGTTCATAGGCTTGGTGAGTCACACAGTTTTCTTTCTTTCTCTGAGTGTATGTTAAAATAGAAAAAAAAATACTTATTTGAAGTTAGTACTGCATTCATTTATACTTTGTATAAGCTTGCTTGATTGAATTGGAAAAGAGCTGAGAAACCTGTAATCCTGGCAGTAAAACCACTTCGATTACATCATACATTTCTTCTGAAGTATTCTTAGTGCTAATTATTAACTTTCCTTTTTCTTTTTTCTCTCTTCCCCCAGATCTGTAACGACGTACCTGAAGTCAATAATGTTTTCCAAGCTAACCCGCTCTCAGAGCATTGCTGTTCTCTGTCGGGGTGTTCATGCCTCACTGAGTTCTGCTACCTCGGTTGCTACTAAAAAAACCATCCAAGGACCTCTATCCTCCGATCTCATATATGAACGAGAGGCTAAATATGGTGCCCACAATTATCACCCGCTGCCTGTTGCTCTGGAAAAAGGAAAAGGTATTTCATTTAGGTTTCCCTGGGTGTTGTAGGTGGGATGTGTGTGTGTAAATGGGCAATTTCTGAACCTTTGGGTTTTTTTTGGGGAGTGGGGTGGGTGTGACAGAGATAGACAGAAATAAAGATAGCTAATTTGCTATCTGTCACAGAAATGTGACAGAAATAAAGATAGCTAATTGCTGGTTAGAGAACTGGATTATTATCCATAAGGCTGCCTGATAAAATTGTAGTCTCTCTAAAATGGTTTATCTAAGTAGAGGTCTAAATTCTGATAATCTTCATAATTCAGAATAACTCAGCAAGAAAGTTTCAAGCAACTCTGTTTCTTCTTTTACCTTGTGTGGAGCAGTTTAATGTTAATGTGGACATGAAAAGGTGCATTGAAACCCTATTTAAGTCCTTGTGTATTTCTCAATTTAAATTTACTCTGGTCTTTAATTGTGTTTAAGGGGCTTTTGTGCTCTGCAGATTAAATTGTACAAGTTTGTTGAGCTGCTATCAGTGCAGTGATCCAGTAGTTTTTCTTTATTAATATGCATTCTGACAGCTCAGGGCTCTCAGTCTCTTAAGTTTTGAGACTATTTGGGTTCTGTTGGTTTTGTTCTTTCTTTTATGACCCCCAATTCTTATTAAGTCTCTTACAAAATTAATCTTTATCTACTTTTTAGGACCCAAAACAGGGACTTGGAGGGGAAGTAATATTCTGATATTACTAATTTAGTGGAATAGCAGCTTTAGATGGGAAATGCTTCTTTTCTTGATTCCTCATTTGGCGTTTATTTGTACTGTAGTAGTTTGTTGCTCATGCTGTCCTTGTCAAGCGATTATTTTCTAATTAGAAGTATGCCCTAAGGAATAGCAGGAATATAATTTCTATTTGATCAGGTTGCGTTGTAGCTCTTAGTTTATACCATTTAGTGTTATCTCATGTTGTCTTTTGTCTTGACCATACCTTTGTTTTCCTAGGTGTTTATGTGTGGGATGTTGAAGGTAGAAAGTATTTTGACTTTCTGAGTGCCTACAGTGCTGTTAATCAAGGCCACTGTCACCCAAAGATCGTGAACGCTCTGAAAGCTCAGTCCGAAAAACTGACCCTTACATCCAGAGCATTCTACAATGATGTACTTGGTGAATATGAGGAGCTTATCACCAAAATGTTCAATTACAACAAAGTTCTTCCAATGAACACAGGTAAAAAAAAAAAAATAATTTATTTCTCATTGGTGAGATTCAAGGGTTTTGTAACAATTGGTACTGCATCAATGGCCTGTCTCATGTACAAGTGTGATAATGGTCTTGCTTTATGTTTTAGGAGTGGAAGCTGGAGAAACTGCCTGTAAATTGGCTCGGAAGTGGGCGTACACTGTCAAAGGAATTCCCAAATACAAAGCAAAAATTATTTTTGCAGGTATGTAAAGTGCATGTTTTGAGTTGAGGTATTGAGGAGGAAGAGAGCTCTAGACACTGGCTGTAGCACTCTCTTTTCTCCTATAGCTGTAGTGATCACTTTGCAGTATTCTTGATGTTTCTGTCTCTGTAGCCTTTGACATTTTAATAACACAAGGTAAGACCTCAACCCATTAACAGGTTATGGGTTACCAACTCACATATCTGCTGTTGGTAATTCTGATAAAAAACCTGCTATTGTGGCTACAACAGTCTTTGCAGGACTTTAAGATTCTCTAAGTGCCTCTTTCTAAATTGTGAAGTTTGGTCTTAAAAATATTATGTTGACAAAATATTCTGTGTATGCTTCTGGCTATTTGATTTTAGTCTTAAATAGTTACAATGAATTATAAATTTTTTTTTTTTTAAATGTCACGTTCTTTAAGAACATGTGATCTTAACAGAAGTGACTGTAAAAGCAAGAGATACAAATGTAATTCCTATGACAAATCAATTCCAGATCCTCTCCCTTGTGGAGGTGTGTGCATAAAGAGGCAGTGAGGAGAGTTGTGCTGCTAATGCTTGGTTTTGCAAGGGAAATGCAACAATGACCTTAAATCCAGGAAGGAAACTATAGCTAATACGGTGGTTTATAAAGATTTATAAACAGCAATTTAATATATAAAGTGAACCTTATTTGTACTGCTTAACCTTTTTAGTTGTCAAAAATTGATGAGTGGCTCCCTGAAGTCACATGGAAAGTGCATTCAGTCCTCTGTGCTGATTTAACCACTGCTTGGGTGATGAAGTGCAGTATCTTTATATTCCTGATTGGTTGATTTTTATATACCTTTCTCTTGAATTCATTCCTCAAATTGCTGTCACTCTCTTCATACATTCACCATTTGCGTTAAACTTGCTTCCCTCTTTGGCTTTCCATCCCAGTGGCATTCTTAATCTTCCAGAAGTTGGCATTGACCCAGTAAAACCATACTGTAGTCTTAATCATACAATGAAGGTAAAAGCAATATTGTTAATGTAAATATGGAGCCCTGCAACGTCCTGGTTATATACGTGGTGTGCTTCCTCCTTTCGTCTGCCTGCTCTGCTTGGCTCTGGAACAGGGAGAAGTTACCTGCCCCTCAAGAGGCTACTGTGCTTTGCTAAAAAAAATAACAAATAAATTATGTTCAATTATATTCAAATAACTTACAGTTGGTATTCTTTGATTATAGGTGAAGTATTTTTGTCAATTCCAATATTGTTCAATGGTTCTGTATTTCATAAAGCCTTCCAGAATAAAGGTTACTACTTAAATATTGATTTTTTTTAGTTGCTATAGCTGCAAATGCTAAACTATAAACTGTCTTTAGACGGCATTTATAAATTGAAATTCGTAGTTGAATATTGCATTATGGTTTCTAGAACTGATTAGATTAGTTTGGTTTTTTTCTTCTGGGAATTCTTTGAACAAATATATTTCTCCGTCTTTCTCTTCCATATATATTTTGTTTAGCGTCAGTCAATTAACTTTTAGTAAGTGCTTTCTCATCCTGATAAACTGGATATGCCCTCCATTTTTACGATCCCATCCCCTTAACCACAGTATTTAATTATGTGCCAAGCAGTTGGAACAAAACAATAATCCTCTTATCAGAAGCCAGCGTTTTGGCAGAAGAAGGCTCTCCTGGGTAGCCAGGGTCAGAACAAAAAATGGTTTTAAGCATCAGTCCAGAGAACTTGAGATAGATTCTGTGCTTGATAGCGAACCAGTAGGGACACTGGAGTGGGAAAGTGGAGGCAGACTGTTCTGCTTTGGATCATTCAGTCTTCACGGCTCTGTTTCGGGATACAGCGGGTTGCACTAAGGTAACCTCGAGGTGGTGAGCACGTGAGTCAGCAAAGCGTGGCAGGGATTGTTCTGGGGAACAGTGTAATGCTATTTCCACTGGCCATTGGCAAGAAGGGACACCTGGAGCTGGCCACATAATAATTGGCTTCAGGATTTCCTGCAGATTGAGAACATCCTCAGCCAATAGGATTACAGTTACACAAAGAAATTGGTGGGGGAAAAAAAGGAAAGGCTTGTAGGTGCTGTGAAGGTGGTGAACTTGTAATCTTCCTTAGTCTTTTTAAACATCTTATTAGTGATTAGCTGAGAGTATGTTGATTTAACTGAAATACTGACATGAATATGTCATAGTCTTGGTGTGGTGGTAGTTGGTTCCTAGACATTTTAACTGATGTTTCTGTACAAAACAGTGCAACGTCACAATATTTTTACAAATATAAATGGGTTCACCTGGAATTTTGAAATGCACAGAAATATATTTTTTGATTTAAGCTTACTGGCAGCTTTATTTTTAGGACCTAAGCTCTGGATGATGTTTACTTTTTCCCCTCCTGCATTTAATGAGTAATATTTATGTAAAAGCTGTAAATTTTCCTTAAAAATATGTTATCTTCCTGAGTTATTTTCAGTTTTTCATACTACTAACAAAGCTTATGAAAATTATTTTGAGTACTTGCCATGTCTTATACTATACTTTTCTTTCAGTTTTGATATGTGCTTTTGTTATAGCAACACAATGCGTTTGTGGCATCCCTGTAAAATGCTAACAATTAGCAGAAGGATATTAACAGTTCTAATGTTAGGCAACTCTTAAAAGGCATTACCAAATGGAAAGTGTGATGTCCTATAAACAGCTCTGGCTCGTAGTTTTTTAACAATCCCCCTCTTTTTTTTTTTTTAGCTGGCAACTTCTGGGGCAGAACCATGTCTGCCATCTCTAGTTCTACCGACCCATCCAGCTATGATGGATTTGGACCCTTTATGCCTGGTTTCGAAGTGATCCCATACAATGACCTACCAGCTCTTGAGGTATTCTTTTCCATCATCTGGTACATCATCTCCATGAATGACAAGTTGGTTGGTCCTCTGTGCTTGTTGGGTCTGTTTAGCACAAGTGAGTCAGCTGTGGAGATTGGAGGGTTTAGGGGACAGAGGTGCTTGTCTCCTAGGAGTTTGGTGAGGAGAAACAAAGGTCTCTCAGTGTATTACGGTTGCAGTGTGGAAAAGCTTACTCAGATTCGAACCTACATAAGGCTGCCCATTGTGAAACCTCTGTGAGTATTTAGTGGCTTTCAGCTGACTTTGTTGAGGCTTTGAATGTGCTCTGGGGGCCTGAAACTTAGATCCACGTCCATCAGACTGATAACTGAGTTTGTTCTGTTTATGGGGCAATACTGAGAAAAGCTGCGGTAAATTCATGCTGGAAATCATTATATCTCTTGAGTCTTGTGGACTTCTAAACCTTTAAGAACTTGATGGTGCAAGACCGTGGCTGTGGACTTTGCTTGCAAGTGACAAAACTGTTCTGGAGAGGCTCCATTCTTTTTTGTTTGAGATGAACTGGGGAAGCGTTGAGCAATTGTTTGTCTTGTATGGGGTAATGCAAAACTGAGTGTATTTCTGAGGTAGCTTATGAACTGATCTGATAATCTGTTGGTCTAGGTTTGCAATTTTTGTAATTTCCCAAGCAAGCACACCCATCTTTCAAGGCAAATAGTGATATAGGCTTCTGTGTTGGAACTGGAATGGCACTTGGGGGTAAATTCCTGATATAATTACTATTACAGTCATTTGAGGTAGAACACCAGGGTTAGAGCTAAGTTCTGCTACATGTGTTCATCTCTGAATTTTCTAAATTTGACCTGAGTGAAAGCTTTTTTCTTTTTGTCTTTCCTATCCATATGTCCATTTTTACAGCGGGCCCTTCAGGATCCCAACGTGGCAGCTTTCATGGTTGAACCCATTCAAGGTGAAGCAGGGGTGGTTGTTCCCGACAAAGGTTATCTCACAGGAGTGCGGGACCTCTGCACAAAACACAACGTAAGGAATTCACTATAACAAGGTGGCTTAAACATTACACACTGTGTTTACATATCCTGTAAGGTCATCCTCATATGCAAGATACAGGACTTCATCTACTACTTCATAATTTCCTTTTCTTTTAGTGGAATAGGGCAGGGATACTTCTTGTATTGCCTGGCAATACCTTACCAGGAAGTACTAATTAGGAGTGTACATTTTTCACCATTTCTTACTGCTGTCACCAATTTAAGTTTCTAATGAATGTTCTTGAAACGGCATTTATGTTAAATTAATTTAGATTTTAATTTCTTTTTCACATTCCCTTTCATACCACATTCTTGACTCCTATTCTGACTTTTATACCCTGTCTGAATTCTACTAAGAAATGTTTAGTTTTGAAAATAAGAGTGTTAGATCTATAATTTCTATTTTCTGCTAGTAAAGACACACTGAATTAGGGTGGGAAGATGTTTTCGTATATATTTCCATGACCTTCAGTTATCTTTGGGTACTCATAGTTCTCACAAGCAGGCTGCCCTGCCCTCTTATTCCAGGACCTCAGGCTGGCTCAGCCTCTCCCACAGGTTCAGGCCACGTCCTTTTCTAAGTGTAAGGAAAACAGCAAAAAAAGGTATTTTCCTTTGCTGATTTACAGCTTTTTGTTCCCTTGGTGTTGCCTGTCTGACTTTAAAAATCAGCGGTCTCTGTTCCAATAGAATTCTGATTCTTAATTTTCAGGTGCTACCCATAAATCCTTCTGTACCTTCGGGTATTGATTAATTTGGCTTCGTTATTGCTGTGATACCTTTCAGGAAAAAACAAGAGCTATTTTACAAATAGTTCTACATGACAATAGTGCAGCTCAGGAAAACAAGATGGAAAACTTGGATTTAGAGTTATTTAGACACTTAGGTGTCAGACTACGAGAGCTGCAGATTTGCTAAAATGGCATTTTTCCAGAAGCTTCTGAAGGTCAGTGTATGAACGATGCCCTGGGAGTAACGACAGACTAATCCGAACTTTTTAGAAATCGCACTCCTTGTTATATCCCAAATAGATTTTGGTTGGAGAGTGTCCAAGCCTATGGGCAGTGTGCCTTGGGTAGGAAAGAATATGCTGAAGATGTCGGAGAGAGTGGACAGAAGGTTCATTTGTTAGTAATTTCACGTTTCATAGAATATGTAAGTCTCCAGGAGGTTTAGAGGAGGTAGAGAAAGTATCTCTTTGTATACTTAGCGTAATGCAACTGGAAGGTCTTTCAATTACTGTGTGCACCTCTGCTGTATTTTTGGAACTGAGTTAGGAATGGGAGAGAAAGTAATTCTGTCGTGTGTGAATTTTTCTTCTTTTTTTTATCTCTATAAAGGTTCTATTTATTGCTGATGAAGTACAGACTGGTTTAGCCAGAACAGGGAGAATGCTTGCTGTTGATCATGAAAATGTGAGACCTGATATAATTCTTCTTGGAAAGGCCCTTTCTGGTGGCTTATATCCCGTGAGTAACAAAGAAATACTAATTTGTATAATAATGATTTTTAAGTAATTAAAACTGAAAGACTGCTAGTTGGAAGACAAACAAATCTGATGTTTGTTAGGCTCGGAAATCAGTGTTTACAAGTTTAACTATGATTTATGACACAGATAGTCCAGTCTGTGAGAGTAAGATAAGAAAATAGTAGAATATATAATGTTACATTTATAGCTTAAGTGGCTGTATAGTATTCTGAACTTTCTGTGTTGATACTTGACTTCTTAAGGTGGCAAATTTTTAGATACCATCCTCCTAGGCTGCCGATTTTGATGTGTTTTGGCCCTTGTCGATTATTGAATAGATTTGATGTATCTGTTTTCTTCAGTTTGATCTTATCATGTCCAGTGTCCAGCGTTCACCCTTTTGTTCTGGAATTACTGGTTAGTCTTTTGTACTCTCTCTGGAGAGTACTTTATCACAGTCCTGCTGTGATAAATTTCTAGATGAATTCTGTAATGGAAAAAAATACTAATAGCTTTATAATATATGTTAAACACCTATTTCTGAACAACTGGCATCATTCCCCTTGTTTGGCATATCTGCATGACTGAATTTGTCCTCTTTGCAGTGACTTGATTCCTGCTGATTAGGCTGGAAGTTACAACCTGCCTTGAACTATTTGGACCGATTAAAGCTAGTTCTGAGTTGTTAAACAGAGTATTGAAGCTTAAACTCTTGAAATAATATTAATTTTGGAGAAATGCCCCTCAGCTGTAGTTAAATGTTACATGGTACCGGTAAAGCTAAGTGTATTTAAGGGATTAAGCTGTTATGTGATTTTTAGATATACTCTCCTCTATACATAGCTGGGAATATAAATGGAATTTATCACCACGGGCTGAAATTTATCCTTTCCTGAGCCCCGAGGAAGAGAGACTTAAGTTTACTGCTGTAAATGTATATGTAAAAGAAATGAACCTTTTCTTAATTATTTTTTTTTATCGAACCTTTCCATTTTAGGTCTCGGCAGTGCTATGTGATGATGAAGTTATGCTGACCATTAAGCCTGGAGAACATGGATCTACATACGGAGGAAATCCATTAGCTTGCCGCGTTGCAATGGCAGCACTGGAGGTTTGTGTGTTGCAATAGAGATGTGGATTCCAGAGAAAAAGGGTTGTCATGCTGACATGATCTTTGCTTTAATACATGATACAATTTGTTATGCTGCAAGTGGAAATGTAGCTTTAAATAACAATGGAAAATTGGTAGTCGTTAACTGTTTGCATAGATCACCAAACAAATTCTAAAGTCTTTACTGGAAATACGTCCTAATTTCTGTGTATTTTGTGGTCTTAATGTCTTAAATGACAAAACAGAATTTATCTAGGGGAAGTTTCAAGGCAATTATGTAAATTTGGTGAAATAGTTTCACTAATTTCACGAAGAGATGTTTAAATTGGCTTATTTGACTGTACTGTATTGCGGAGGCTGCTGCTCTGGGAGCTTGATAACACATAGATGCTACTGGAGCTCAAACAGAAGCTAGTAAAACATCTTGTCCAGAGTCCATGTTCTAATTATTCTGTGACTACATAATTGAGTATATGTAATGCCAGTCACTCAACCTTCGTCACTACCCACGATGTGGACCTGGAGAGATTAAGAGTCTTCAGAGCTTTACCATTTACTTGTCAATAATGGCAAATGAAAAGCAGTTAGTTAATTTAGAACAAAATTTCAAAGAGATTATTGTTTCTTGTAAACATGAGTGACTAAAAGCTTAATACTAATCTGCTTGGAGATGCTGCCTTCGCAGTGACGCTCTGGATGCAGCAGCTTTTGTATCTATCTCAGCCGTTGTAATGTCATTATTCATGCATTTCAGCACAGTACGTAGGAGAAATGCAGCGCCCTTTGGTTGACTGTAGATCTGACTTCCCTTTAGGTAATTGAAGAGGAAGACTTGGCTAAAAATGCAGAAATAATGGGTAACATATTAAGAAATGAGCTCATGAAGACACCGTCTGATATTGTAACTTCTGTAAGAGGAAAAGGACTCTTAAATGCAATTGTAATTCGGGAAACCAAAGGTAAGGAATAAGGTATTAATCATAGCATGAAAAAGCTTATTTCAGCTTAAACTGAAAGTGTCTGAATGGAGTTGGGGGGTGACTTATAGGCATCATGTGTGGGTTCAGATCTTGGCTATAGTAGTGCAGTACCTACTGAAAACTTATTCAAGTGACCGTGTGTTATTAAAAATAGGGATTTTTTTTTTTTACTAAAGTAGTCTGAACAATTTTTGTTCAATTGTTTGAATTCTTTTATGACTTGATAATGTTCAAACCTGATGGTGAGTCTAGCTCCCAACAAACACCCTTTTGTCTCCTTACATGAAGAAAACCGGCTATGTCTGGCAATCTAATTTCTGTCAGATTATGGAGGGATTGGCTGAGGTTGGTTGTTCCAGGGTCGTAAGAGGAGTACAATGAATACAGGAGGGTACCAGGAAGGAAGAAGCTAATGACTGAGAACAAATTTCTAGGGATTAGCAGCTTGAATAGTATCAGAAAACGGCGTAGAAGGCAGAGAGGACAATTATTTTTGTCCTCAATATGCAAAGTGACAAAGTGCTGCAGGGAGGTGGCATAGTTCCCTACGGCATGGATGTGATGCACTGAAACCCAGGCATAAACGTAGCCTCGTCTGAAGTCCTGTCCAGGTGTTCTCTTGCCTCCCCTTTGCACGGTTCACTTTTTAAAATTTGTTGCTACATCTAGACAAGCACTTGGATGGGAAGGAGCAAAACTTGGTGTGCTGGAGGCAAACCTGTGAGCCTTTTTCAGACAAATGGTGGTTTTGCAGCCATCTTGTACGTTCACTGCGAATTCTGGGAGCTGCTCAGATGCTCAGAAATTGCCACTTCATTTGTGAACACGCTTCATATTTTCACTGCCAGAGGGCAAAGAGTTTAGTCTGGCCCCAGGTACCATGTGCTGCAGTTGTGCCACTTTTTCTGCTGTAGAGTAAGTGTCTCTTTTTCCATTTAACTCTAATTGTAGACTACGATGCCTGGAAGGTGTGTTTGCGGCTTCGTGATAACGGACTTCTTGCCAAACCCACGCACGGTGATATCATTCGCCTGGCACCGCCACTTGTGATTAAGGAGGATGAAATCAGAGAATGCATCGAAATCATTCATAAAACCATTCTGTCTTTCTGAACACGTGGCTTTTAAAGTATATCTGCTGACTGTCCCAGGCTGGTGTGTTGAAATATGTGCGATGAAGGCCTGCTCTTGAAGCAAGCATCTCTCATTCCTTTTATCTAAGAGGACTTAACTCTTCAAACATAGCTATGTCTTTAAATTATAATGGCTCTGAAGAAAATAAAGAATGATTTTAAAGAGCTTCCAATCTTGGAATACTTGACAATAAAGTGGTGAAGTTCTGTTCATCTGGTCGTGTACCTATTGGACACTTAAGTCAGAATGTTTGAGGGGAGATATTTGTAGAAATCTGTTTAATTGTTGAAAGCCTTGGCCAAAGTTTAAAGTATAATCTATATATATTTTAGTAAGGGTGGTCTAGCACTCTCATATGGCTCTCCAAAACATCACGTTTGGCATTTTTGCCCTGTGGTGAGATGTCTGTAGGGTGGAAGCCCTTGTCATTATGGATGAATTTCTCATTTATAGCCAGAAAAAACTTGTAACGCTGGAGGTTTGACAAACTGGGTGTTATGCTGGTGAACCGGAGAAGCATCAAGTTGTGTTCTGTATGTACAATATTTTGATTGTATGACAAGAGATGCTGTTTTCAAGCCTGGTCTCCATATTTGGCTTTGCAACCTTGTAAGATAGATCTAAGCGTTTAGATCTGCTTTTACTGTTATAAAACTTCCTATAATCTGGATGTTTATATTAAAACTTACCTTGCATTAAAAAAAAAAATATGTTAATGTGTAACTAAAATACACAGTGTCTTCAAAAAGAGCAACTTACAGTTGCCAGAGCCACAGCAAGTGCTGCCTTTGCAGTCTATGTGTTTCTATCCATCTCGGTGTGGAAGTTCCTGTGCTTTCTTACAGGGTGAGCGCTTCTGCTCGTGCCTTTGGTTGCAGCCAGTATAATATTCTGTATGAAGTTGTGGAGTTGGCTTGTTATTCTTGTACTCGGTTTTTTTTGTATTTTTTGACTGAGCTCATTTTAGCTGAGACTAAACCCTGATTAATCACTATTTAATGCAAAATGTTCCCTTTGCCAAGCATAAGGGCTTTGTAATTGGAAGGTTTAAATAAATCCCCTGGTATTTTAAAGACAATTTAACTCGTGGAAACGAACCGATCTGCTGGTTAGGGGCACAGAACCTTTTACCTTGGGTTGGGTGAGGCAAAGTGAGTAGTTATCTGCTGTGGGTGAATTTGGATTTCAATTTGGAAAGGCCTCATTGTGGCAAGGGGTAATGTGTCACCGTGACTATTAGTCTTAGGAATAAGAAAAAAAAAAAGGCAGAAAGGTGTTGCCTGGGAAGTTTGGCATTTCTGAAAGCTGTGCTGGTGTAATCTGATAGGAAAGGAGTGAAATAACTGAAAGACACCATAATGTAACAGCATTTGCTGGGGTCCTTTCAGAGACCAAAAGGTAAACGCCTAAAAACTCCTTAGCAGCCAAAAAGTTTACTTTTGTAGAGTAATAGGGCTAGCAGGGCCCGAGGACATGGTCAGATCTGTCCCATGCCCATGTTACAGCAATGTCATTATTTGTCCAATTGCCTGAAAGGACGGAAGTTTTGTTGTCTTTGTTTCAGTGCTTCCCTGCCCCTGCTGTTAGCAATTCCTACCGTATTCTCCATCTCTTGCTGCCCACTTATGGCGTCCATCAGGCGACAGAGAACAGGTTATTTTCTTTCTGTGCAACAGCCTTTTACGTACCTATAGTTTGTTGTCATTCCTATTTCAGTCATTGCTCCTTCTCTAGTTAAAATTCTAGTTTTTTCATAAAAGGTACCCTTTTCTGCTGCTGTTCTGCTGTGACTCACTGCTCCCGCTGTGCCCTCCCTGCCGCTGAGCGGAGCTGGGCTGGTTCACGTGGCTCCTATGCTGAACTGTGGTTTGTGCCCTGGTGTTCTGCTTTGGGTTGCATTAGACATTTTCTCTCTCAGCCTGTGCTCCCATACTCCATTCAAATCCCATACTCCATTTAAGTCCAGCTGCCCGGGGAGGTGGTTGAGTCACCATCTCTGGGTGTGTTTAAGGGAGGTTTAGATGCGGTACTGAGGAATATGGTGTAGGGGAGGACTTTGTAGAGTAGGGTAGGTGATTGGACTCGATGATCCCAAGGATCTCTTCCAACCTAGATGATTCTATGATTCTGTGCAAACTGTTTTGACAAACAGTTTTGAAGCCGTTTCCCCCCATTTTTTTTATTTGTGTAATGAGCAAGAATTGCACGCATGAAAAATTCTGTGATCTGATCTACTTACTTTCATCCTCTTGTCACTGAGAATACTTGTCTGGCTTCTGGTGATCAATTTGAGCTCTAATCTTGTCCAACCCACTTTCTGGTTGCGGATTTACTAGGCCAAGACTTCTCAGAACTGAGAAATTTTTCTCTTTCTACACCAGACGGTTGCTGACTGATTTCTGGGCTTTTTATTCATCTTGTGACTGCTTCGTGCATCCAATTTCTTTGCAAGCTTGTGAAAATCGAGGTATGTATAGCCTTTCTGAAGACAAGTCAAAACACTGTCATCCTGACTTGGCCTTATTTAATGACGGGGTAATTGAGGAGTTTTCTGTTCTGCCGAAGCACCTCAGAAATTCCGGAGCAGGATTGAGGATGGCCAAGTCCCCAGAGCACATAGGCATATTCAGAGCCTAAATATGTGTTTCAGGGCCCTTGCAAGGTGCAGGTGGTTCTCCCTTTTTTGCATTGATATGGTGGTGGCTAAGGTGTGAGAATTACATAATTATTTTGGGAGTGCAGACGGGATCCCAGGACTTCTCTTCCCAGACATTGAGCCTGTCACTCGTTAACCTCCGCTTCAACAGTGATAAAAACCATCTTGGCCATTGTCAGTGGGAGCAGGAAGGGCTGGAATGGCCCAAGGAAGTGTCAAAGCTCCTTCTCTTCTAGTGCGCAAAGTGACAAAGTTATAGATTATCAGAAAGATCATCTCCCTTTGATATGTTGTGCCTGTTTTGAGAAAGAGAGGGCAAAAGAAAGGTTTTTCACAGAAAGTGGTTTTTGTCTGTCGTCTCGCAAGCATAAACTGGGATTTGGCTGGTTTTCAGTGACACCGCTTAAACCTCTCGAACTTAAATATAGCTGCTGGTGTAACTAATGTGCTTGTAAATCAGTCTCTGGTTTTGTTGTCTGGGACTTTAATTAGCCTTAGAAATTCTCTTCAGGGCTTTTATTAGCTAAAAAATGTAGACACAAGAAGTGTCCTTCCCTGCTTAGTGCCAGAAATTCAGTGCTTTCAGGTTTGTACTTGTTCCACTTATTGCTCAAGCCTGTATAGCTCTGCCAAATGCCAGTCCTGAGCAAAGCTGAATATGAAGGAGGCCAAAATGAGAACAATTTACAAATTAGCGTAATACAGACAGTGCAATGTGCAAAGAAAATATATATAAGACATTTCATACAATATTATGAGTTTGGTTTTTGGATTATAACTTGATGGGAGGTGAAGAAGGGAGAAAAGCAAGCTCAGAGAATGCCCTGCCTGTACCTTCCCTCTATTTATCAAATGCTTTTCTTACTTTGTGTTAGTTAGAGCCCAGAGTGTGGAAATGGCAGTTCTTTGGTGATGCTTTTTGCTGGTGTAATTGAAATTTACGTTTAAAGGGGTACTTGAAAGAGACGCGTATTGCCCATACAGGGGGTTTCTTTGACAAGAGCTATACAGCAATAAAATTTTCTGAAGGTGTATGTATGGATCTACAAAATCATGGAATCATAGAATTGCTGCTTTGAGCTTGGCTGCAAAGGCTTAATCTGTCTCCATTATATTGCCCGCACGGATTTTTGTGAAGCAGCTTCTGATGTTGCTTTGCGTCAGGTACATGAAATGCTTTTCTGAATGAATAGTGGTTCTGCGTTCAGTGCTGTGCAAACCTGGGGGGGAGTTGATCTCAGCCCCCAAGAGCTGAGGCAGGATTCCTGGGGCAGCCCTTGGCTTCACTAGAACTTTTATTTTCAGAAATAAATAATACCCAATTGTGCTGGGCGCCTGTGCCCTTGGCAAGAGGAGCGTATGTGGGTTTTGGCATGAAATCATGGAATATATATGCTGGCATAAAAAAAATATCACTTTTTATGGATAAATATAAACCAAGATTTAAAGGCACTACTGTGAAACCCTGAAAGGCAAGAGCAACATAGTGAACAATGGGGAGAGAGAAAACCATACAATGCAGGTTCTCCTTTTTCCTTCCCTGCTGTCAATCTTGGGAGCTGTGTTAATGACGTTGTCATTTATCGGGGCTTCTTTTCAGCTGCAAAACCATGAATTATGTCATTAAACAGTATTTTCTAAAGGTAAAAATTCCCCCAAATAGATCGCTTACTTAATAGGACCCAAATGCCTATTGGTCACGACCTGGTAAAGAGCTGCACCTTGAACCTGTTAGAAGTTTCCATGATGAAACAATCTCAGTTTCATTTGTCTTTTAACAGCAATGTTAGTGGATTAGTCAAGTAGAAAAACAGGTTTTAGGTGTGTCTTTTTCTTTTACTTTTTTTTTCCTTTTTTTTTGGTAGTCGCTTCTTGTTCCCTTCTCATCTTTTCCACCTTTCTGGCAGCAGATGGAGCCAGAAGCTCAGCTTTAAGCTCAGAGCTTGCTGCTGGGCGTAGAGTTTTTGGAGTTTGTGACTCCTGGGGGGGTTTGCTTTTGGGCTTTTCACTAATACAAAAGTGTGACACAAACTTCAGGTGCTGTCTCAATGTGTAACTTGGGCTGTGCGCTCTCGTGGCTCACCTTTTTCAAAGTTGATTGTAAAAAAGAATTCCTATGTCTGTAGTGTGGCAATCGCCCAGTAACAACTGATAGGGATGTAGAGACAGCTGAGAAGGGGAAAAAAAAAAACCAAACCAAAAAAAGAGGCTTTCCTTCTCACAAGTAAAGGGAATGGGAAGGTGGAGGTTTGAGGCAAAATTTTAAATATTTCTTCAAACTCGGGAGCTGCTTTCCCTGGGTTTCCCTGTGGTGCTTCAATCCAGATCGAGAGGCTTAACCGGTTGGAGCTGCTGTATTTGTGCAGTAAAAAGAGGTGTTTTGCTGAATGTTCCCTCAGCAGGACAAGCGGCAGGAAAAAACTGGTACCAGCACTATTAAGCAATTAAAAATCCCTAGCAGTACCCTGGTAGAAAGCTCACAAAACTACAGTGTAGACCCTCACTTGGAAGGGGTCTTGGCTTGAGAGTGGTAACTTTTCGTGCTGGTTCATCTGGAGAGGGTTCTCTGAGCCCTGGGGGGTGAGGTTGCTCAGGGGCTCGAGGAGAAGCTCCTGGTTAAAACGCTCCTTTGTTTTTTCTTTCCAATGCCAGTTATTGTGCTTTTTATTTTCATCCTTGAGGCGGGCTGTTTTTCACCCCATGGCCCACGTTCCACACACTAACGGGGCACAGATAAGAGGTGACCGTAACGAACGCCGTTGGGTTGTTGTTTCCCTCCTCGGTCCTCTCTGTCCCTCTGCTTGGGCTTGTTTGGAGAAATCCAAGCAGAGACTGTGCTCTCTGGAAAATCCCCGGGCTGTTATCGGCACGAGTCCAAATAAATAAGGGTAGAAAGCAACTCCTACTTGTTCCTGTCTAAAATCCTATTAGTCTGCGATGGCTGAGGCTGCGTAGAAAGCCCCTCAAGAGTATTGACCCTTTGCACAAACGCGTAAAACAAACAAAGGCCTGGACCTTGGATGAACTCCCAGCCCTTCCATGGGGTCTGACACATGGGAGACCTAATCCTCCGGCTCATACGGTCATTCGGAATAGCTGTGAAATGAGAACGGCGAAAAGCTGGCCCAGTTACACACCTCAGATTGAAATAACAAAAGGAACCCCACGTAAGAGGGGACAACTTACCCTCTAAACACTCGGTTCCCCGCCTGCCATAGTCATTTCCAGCAGCGGCGTATCATTCCCTCCTCATTTGCTGGAAATACGGAACCATAGCCAAGGCCCGGTCAATATGTGTGAAGGTGTTTGGCCGTTAGGGCTGTGCTGAAGGAGTTTCTTCAACAGTCAGAACAGCTTCAGACCATCCAGTGAGAAAAGGCCCAGGAGGGCTTCCCTTCCCACTGCTACCGGCTGCACCTAAAGGTCTCCCTGTTGTGGCAGGAGCATCTGCTTTTCAGTATTCCTCTATAGTTTTTCATCTTTTACCCTTAACAACAATCAGACATCACTAAATATAAACTGCTTTGTATTTTTGGAAGTATTTTTGAATAATGTGTGAAAAGCACAGCTTCTCCAAAAAGGACTTTCCCCTGCTTCCACCTCGATGGAGCTGAGGAAATCATAAATAGGGTGAAAGCCTTAACTATTATCCTGTGCACCAGCAACACACCTTCTGCCACCAGTTACGTGGCAGCTCCTACCTTCTCGGATGGTAACTGCTCATCTTTCTGAGGAGCAAAGACAGGGTGAGTCCTGCGGGTACCAGCCAGCTCTGCCATTCCAGGTGGGAGCCGGAGGAACGTATTCCCATGAAGTGCTGGGTAGATGCAGGACAAACCCTTCACCTCTACATACTGTATTTCAGTAGTTTAACACACAGATCTTAGTCAGGACTAAACATCTAGCAGAAAATTTCCATTACAGATGGATAACTGCATACAGACTGTCCTCATGGTGGGTTGGGGAGGCTGTGGTGGTCACCCAGCTCCATGAAGGACAGGTCCTTCCCCCTCTATGAGACAAGGGCAATGTAGGTGCTTTCCTTCTGCCACCATGTTGACTGACCACAAGCTCTTGAGATACCAGTGAGTGTCTCTCAAGGTGCTCTGAAGGAGACCTCTGAAGGCGGCATGACAGGACCATGATTTCTCCTCTGGCATCTAAGCGACACCATCACGTGAGTAATCCCTATGGAAACGACGCCGATCGACACGCAGGGTTGCCAACGTACATCGTACAAAGCGGAATATTATAAAGAGAAAAGGGAAAAAAAAGGACAGAGAAAATGATGCCGACTCTGTCCCTGGGGGAGGCTGTGTGTGTGCAGGGACCGGAGCCACATAATCGGGACGTTTTGTGTTGTCTAGACGGCAATAAATGTCAGGCAGCTGGAGCACAGACACAGAGCCGTGGCCTCGCTGATACACGCCTTGATCTCTCCCTCTCCCGTTGGCAGGAACGGTTCCTTCGCCTCAAGGTTAAAGGCAGCGTGAGAAAGGGACTGGTATTTGCATGTGGTGCGGGCTGGGAGCTAAAGAGCTCTTGGGTTTGAGCTCCCAGCTCTGAAGTTAACTTTCAAGAGCACAAGAATGAAAACAAGATTGAAGCCAAATGGGGCAGGCGTTTCTCTGCAGCCATCACGTTTGTAGCGGACAATACCTGCATCGTTAAAGACATTAGAGGGGTGCAGGTTGGTCTCTCCCAGCAGAGCTGCTTCTTGCTGGAGGAGGAGCTGAGGCAAGAATATAATTTTGAAAAGCTCTGCTTTCCATAGCCCTGTGGAGATGAAGTGGGGTCATATAATAGGGCTTTCTAAGCTCTGATACCCCCACTCTGACACCCCTGCCTCACCAACCCTGGGGGTATTCAAAAGATGGGCAGACGTGGCACTGAGGGACATGGTTTAGCGGTGGTTTTGGCAGTGTTAGGTTGATGGTTGGACTTGTTGACCTGAGAGGTCCCTTCCAACCCAGACAATTCCATTATTCTACTAAGGTCCGCAGGTAGAGCCACAGGGATGCACAGCTCATCGCTGGGCAACGTTGAGCTTCATCCCGTGTGCACCCGCAGGTGCTTTCAGCTTTGTGGGTGTTTTTATTTTGTGGGCGAGGAATCCAGTCATTAAATTCTTCCAGGAGAGTCTCAAGGTGTTTCTGATGGTTCTCCAAAGGGATGCTCACTGGAGCCTGCACCCCTCACAGCAAGAGGGCACCATGGTGGGGGGGCTGGGGACTGCAGGGTGCTCAGAAACGGATGGGGGCAGTTTTTTTTCCAAGCTGAAAGACAACAGTTTGTAATTCATGACACGAGTTTGAGCAGGAACATTTTGGTTTAATCTAGTCCTCTGCCCACGCTATTCTTCTGCAGACTAGCGGGTGGTCGCATGCTAAACCAATAACAAGTAAATTAAAACCAAAAAGAAGGGCTGACAACCATGGTGGTGCCTGGAACCTGCTTCCCCATGTGGCCCAGCTTGCCTCATGTCATTATGGCTGGGCCAACTGTGCCCATGCACATGCTCTTTGTGACCAGAGGAACTGAGATGTCGATCCAGAAACGAAGGTAAAATGACTGAACAGAGGGGGAACGAGGTCTGGGGTGAAAACCAGTGCTTTCAGAGCAATACTGGTGCCTGCCTTGCCTCCTCAGAGAGTTCTGAGGGTCTCCCTTCTCTCGGTAGAGTACAATTTTGGATCTTTGGAGAAAGTTCTTTCGCAATTTGAGTTAAAACTGGACTGTGATCAATATTTATCTAAAGAAGTAAAAAGTAATGAGGTTTTGAAAATGTGGGCTAGCTCAGTGGGAGGAAGCACATCCAGCTGAGGTTGCACAAGAGGGATGAAGGAGGTTTGCAGGAACAGAAGCGAAGCGTTGGCAGTGGCAGCAGGTCACAGGGCTCCTTTCAGGCACGTGTCCCAGGCTAATGCTCTGTCCCCAAATCTGGGAAGCCTTCAAGAATGCTCCTCTCCCGCCTCAGCGGGTCTGGACCATCACCTCCTGCCTCAATTCCTTGCTCTTATCACCCAGACCTTGGAGAACATTTTATTTTCCTCTTAAAGATTTAGTGCATGCCCCTCCACTCTTCACTTGAGGATAAACAACCCAGATGTTCATCTCTTTCTGCCAATGTTGTGTCTTCAAGCCTGGTCAACTCTTCTGTTGCTCTCTGTGGTGCCCTCTCCCCTTGCTGTGCTCCCAAAACTTCACAAATACTGGTGTGGCACCCTGAGGAGGGGAAACCAGATGTAAGAAGTGAAACAGGGGCTGCCCCAGGGCTTATCTCACTTTTCTCTTTCCTGTAGAGACCTGACATTTGCAGGTTTTGCCTCAGGGGAGGCACAGGCTTGTTCATGAAGCAAACAGAAAATGTGGCAAGCAATTCTCAAGGTACTAAAATGTGGCACATGCTTTGGAAAAAAAAGCAGCTGATAAGAAGTAGAAGCAGTGCACAGAGGTGGTGGTTACCAAAGGATGTATATTTACTGTGCTGGTAAGAGATCTTGCTAATTATTTATATCAGGCAACAACTTTCTTAAGGCAAGCTGAATTTGGAGAATTTTTGGATAAGGAAAACCTCTGAAGAGCCCCTGTGTTCTTGGAGGTCGCCTCTAGTACATCTAGTACATAAATTCTTGAGTACTTTGGCTTTGATTACAGCTTTAATGCAATTTTATGCTGGGGGTTATATGTGTGGAGCGTGCTGCCATCTTCCCAGGAGTCCCAAAAGACCCGAAGGTGGTGGTCATGTTCCCTATCTGGGGAGCTGGGGTGTACCAGGGGAGCTACAACCACGTCCCTGGACGATACTCACACCCCAGCCAACAATTTTGTTCTCAGTAAGAAATGACATTTAGTCATGTGAAGAGGTAATACCATCATACGCACCTCTGACACAAGAGAAACACAGATGGAAACCCACAAACAGCTTCTTTTTCCCATACCCCACCCCACCGTGAAAGAGCCCTTTCATGCAGAACTAGGAAGACCCAAACCTTGTGTTTCTTACAATGCCCATACCGTGGGGATAAGCTTCCCTTCTTTGCTGTATAATCTCATTTTTGACTCAAAGCCTGAATTCCTGACCTGTTTACTGGTGCTGACCTATTTATTGGCCTGCTGAAAGCAGGGGCTGCCCATGCAGAGAAGGCGATTGATGTGCCACCTTGTGACCCTGCTTTCGCAGCTCTGGCAGCACGCACCCAGCTTTGGATGTGACTGGGATTTTTCTGGCAGAGACTTATAAAAATATGTTTTGAGTACATCTGACACAGTTCCATGGCTGGAAAAAAAAAGAAACACTGAGGGCTAACAAGGAGTTGGCAGGAATTGTTTTAAAATCTGCGTTCCTCAGAGAGCCCATCATCAGCACAGCCGATGTAATGGGCATGATTAAATAGTGAAGTCATATGTAATACCTGTGGGAACAGGGATCTTTCATGTGATGTCCAATTGCATCATTCCTCCCAACGAGATTCAGTGCGATTCCCAATGTTTTCCTTCAGGAAACAGAAAACCTACATGAATGCAATGTACATTCTGCTGCGTAGCAAACAGCAACAGCAAATTTTGCAAGGAGATTTGAAAATTTGGAGTGGACGTTCTGCTGTTCGCTTGCATTTATTCTTTCTCCAGAACAATTTGACTTTCCCAGGATGTTTTTCCTTCCCACAACTCTTCCTGTGCCTCATTCGTTATATCCTTTAAGCCTCACTTAAATGAAAATTTCATTCATTAGAGCTTCGTCACCTTTAATTTCTAAAAGGTCTGTCTAATTATACCCGTAAATACCTCAGGAGAGGGATTGTAATCAAAGATCCTTCATTTAGCGTCCACATATATCGAAAGCCACTCTCTAAAATAATGACTCATCCCACTCTACAGGCCAAAACACATGCCTTGCATTTTTAATACCTGAAGTATCTGTTCACTTATAAAAGCTTGGCTTATAAAACTTCATCAGATAACAGTCATGTTTAACAACTGTGTTTAGATCACATAAATCAGCGCGCACACAATTCCTGGATTTGGGAACAAGTGTGTCTGCAGGGCTTCCAGCTCCCCGTCTTTATCTCACCCACTGTTTCCAGCTCCCATGTTATTATGGGAACAAAAGCCATCCTCCCTGATGCCCCACTCCAACATCCATTTTTAAAGATCTCCTTATTTACTATTTTATCTGCAGGGCACCTCGGCCATCCTTGAGGGCATCTGGGAGGCTTTGGGTGTGTTTCCCGTGCCTGGGTGGCTTCCAGGAGACTCCTTTTGAAGATTATTAACTCCTTTTATGCCGCTCGGGGAAGTGGCTGCAGCACCATCCCTGGAGGTATTCAAAAGATGGGTTGACATAGCGTTTAGCGACATGGTTTAGTGATGTTTTTTTATCGGAGTTAGCTTGATGGTTGGACTAGATGATCTGAAAGGTCCCTTCCAACCTAGACAGTCCTATGATTCTAGGAATTGAGGGCAGATTTTGGTCGGGACACAGCAGGGGCAGTGCGGTTCTCCCTGGAAAATCCAAAACACATTTCTGTGTGTTTTCCGTTCCACCCGGCATGCTTTCCTTCCAAACTCATGTAAGGCACAGGGTGAAGGAATATTCCAGGCTTGTTCATTAGCTTGGAAACTTAATCTGTTAGATGCCGCCTGATGACATTTCATTAATAAACCACTAGACCTCGTTTTGCTGAGCCAAATAGAGGAAATAAGAAGCAGGACATTAGACTGACTCGTACCCTGTTGCCTGATAGTCTCCCTGACTCCAAGTCCTGTTCTTTTAAATCAAATTTATTCCAAATATCATTAAAATTAGTGGCCTTATACAGAGTTTAGCCCAGCACAAGGCCAAAGATTTTGAAACAAAGCTTTTTCTTAAGTGTAGGAAAAATGTGGCCTTTAATGTAAACTCATAACCAACAGATTGTTATTTCTGAGCTTGGGGGGTGTAAATCACAGCCGTGGGGCAGGACAGAAAGGAGGGTTTTATGGTTTCTTGGGGTTGTTTAGAAAGGTCTGCTTTCTGCCCAGATTCGTCTGGACCCAGCTGGTTTGTGTCACCCCCAGTGATTTGCAAGGACTATTTATGTCTACTACTTGTAAACCATTTTTTTCCCCATGCAAATCCTCCCTCAAAATGACCTTTTCCCAGATATATACAGATTACTCAGCCCGGCATCCTCTCAGGCCGGGGATGAGCTGGGACTGTACCCTCTGTTATGATTTCCCCAGTGTCCCAGCTCTCCTGTGTGTTGAGTTCCTTCGCTGGGGGGTCCTTCTGGTACAAATAAATTATCTTGAGTGGGGAATTTGCCATTCTGCTGCGCAGCTGGTTCCCCCATCCCCAGGTTGCAGGATGTGTGTGGCATCTGTGGGGTCCCTGCATCTGTGGTTCCACTGCCACCCCCAGCCTCCAACTAGCCCAAGCTTTTGTGGTGACAGCAACACTGAGTGACCTCACTACTGGCTTGTTCATGGTGTAAAAAGGGACGAATCGGTGTGACACAGCTGAGCTGGAACCCCTGTCTGCCTGGTGTTCTCATCTCCCCACCAGCTCCAGCAAGTATTGCTGTCGGCACAGCAAGAGCGGGGCTCAATTTAAAATGGCTTTTTGAACTCCAGCCTTTAAAACGTGTCACCAGTTGTAGTATCCCTCCTCACCCTTCTGCACAGAACACCTGGAGGAGGTATTGGTGATGAGGAGCATCACTCCTGTTTCAGCAAATCCTAGATGAAGGCTGGAAAACCACCGAGGGCCAGTTCAGCGAGCTGGCACAAGCCATTCTCTCATAAAGGGCTGGCACCTTGGTGGTGTCAGGGTTCAGTAGGTCCTATTTTCCCTGCTACACCTGTATATTCTGGAATGAATCTTTCGTAGAAGGACCTGTTATGGGTATTGACCTACTGAGCCCCATTCTGCTTGGCATTTTCCCCAAGGCTGCTCTAATCTAGGAGTTTCTCTGAAGAAATCCCCCTTCTGCGGTTACCTTGGCCAAAGTCTTGCTCCATTCTCCTTCCCAGGGAGACCAGTCGGTCTTCCCATTAACCCCAGTCCCAACTAACCAGTCCTGCCCCTCCCTACCATTAAATTAGCATACATAACTCAATAAATGGCACACATTAATAACATTCCCGATGAATGCCCGGGCTTGCAGTTTTGACTCAACACATCTTCAAGGCTTTCTCACGAGGTGCCTGGGAGCAGTTGGTATTTACAGACCTAGAGGGCAAATAAGGAGAGATTGATGTGTTCGTGTCAACCCTGCCACCCCCTCAAAGTCAGGCAGAAAATTACATTGAAGCAATAGGGGAGGAATCTGAAGATAATGCGTCTAGTGATAAATTAATTGCAATTTAAAGTTAGTTGGTTTTCCTTTACAAATCCCAAAGAAAGCAAGAGGTACTATATAAAGCAGATGGTACCTTGTCAGTCAGGGAAATGGAATGAATCAAGCTTGCAGGGATCCAAACCTGTGCAAAGTGAAACCTCTGCTGTGGAGTGGAGGTGAATGATGGATACTGAGACAATCATTAAAAACCAGCCATCTTTTTATTGCCTGTTATGTCTGTATCTTTGCCTCCAGGGTCCTGTGCTTCTCCCCAGTGGCTTCGTGGAAACCATGAAGTTTTGTTTCTTTGGTGATAGGCTGAGTTTTCAGCAGAGAAATGCACTTTTACACTCCCAATTTATCACCCTGTCTGCGTACTATCTGAGTGCTCACACACTGTAGCGTCCTAGAGTCAGTCCATTCTGCTTTTTCTAAAATACACCCAAAGCACCCAAATGAGGTACCCCACATGTCGGTGCTTGCATGCAGCAGCACACAACCCCCTCCCCGGCAGTGAGGTGATGGTGATCGTCATCTCCCGGCTGGGAAGGAGCAAGGGCTTGTCACAGCAGGCTCAGCGCCTGCCTCTCCAAGGAGTCAGCTTCCCTCCAAAGCTCAAAGCCATGAATCACAGCAAGCCTGTGATCCAACAGAATACACATAATTAAGGCACTCTAAATATCATAGAATCATGGTTTGGGTTGGAAGGGACCTTAAAGATCATCGAGTTCCAACCCCCTGCCCTGGGCAGGGACACCTCCCACCAGACCAGGTTGCTCCAAGGCCCCTCCAACCTGGCCTCGAACCCCTCCAGGGATGGGGCAGCCACAGCTTCTCTGGGCAACCTGGGCCAGGCTCTCACCGCCCTCACAGCAAAGAATATTTTCTTAAGATCTCAACCCAATCTCCCCTCTTTCAGTTTAAAACTGTTCCCCCTTGTCTTATGGCTCCCCTCCCTGATCACGAGTCCCTCCCCATCTCTCCTGGAGCCCCTTGAGGGACTGGAAGGGGCTCTAAGGTCTCCCTGGAGCCTTCTCTTCTCCAGGCTGAACACCCCAACTCCCTCAGCCTGTCCTCCCTTCAGCCCTTGGAGCATCTTCCTATATCAAGGAGCAGGTTCTCCCTCTCAACACGGGGAGGTCTCAATTCAACAGACCCTCCCATGTGATGTGGCAGTGCTCAATGCTGCAGCGGTAAAGCATACCCTATTACTTCTCCCTCACTTAAAATACCTGGCTTGCGGGGCGTCTCTCTAAGAGTAACCTTTCATTTCCCATTAGATGTTTTCAATCTGTTGAAGCAGAACTTTAATTTATTACATTCAGGGATGTTTGGAGGGTGCTAGTTTGCTTTCTGCAGAAACTCAGAAAGAGGGAGAAAAACGTTTTTGTTTTTTTTTTTTTTTTCCAAGGTCTCTGTTTTTTTCTGCCACATCAAATGAAAAGTCCTAGTAAAAATTGATTTTAAGGTACTTTCAGACAATGCCCAAGGATTTTAAGAGTTGTGCATAACTCAGGCTAGCTGCAGTTTTCAGGCTGTGTATGGATCTCTTGGTCTGGGAAAGTCCACTACAAAATAACAGCAGATGTCAACGGAGTTATCGTTACCAGACCTGCACTGCAGAGCTGCCTTCTCTCTGCTCTGAAAAGGGTCAAACGAACAAAGAAAACATCTCTGAAGAAAGTTGTGCAGTGAGGATTAGAATATCCTCTATAACAGAAGTTTTGCAGTAACTTTCCATTCTGCAGCTGCAGGGCACGAGGGGTGCAGAGAGTGATTGCCAAAGCTGGGAAGTTTTAGGGCTATATCTTCACCCTGAAGATGTCTGTCTCTTCAATCACCACTGCCAGGCAGCAGCCCATCAGGGGAGACCTGCCACAGAAAAAAAAAAATGGCATTTTTTAAGATGTGGGGACACAGAAACTCCAGACTGAAAAACATGCAGTCACAGCAAGGATTGATTCTTCCTTTCCCTTCCCTATTAAAACCCTCACTTGATGATGGTGAGCTCTACAGCTGGCAGGAGGATAACTGGCAGGAGGATGGAGGTAACTGTGCTATGTTTTCATCTTGAGACTGCCACCTGGAAACCCCAGACCTTTGTGCATCCAGCGAAGGGGTCAGCTGGTGCTGCTCACCCTCGTGTGCCTACTGAGAAGCTCAGACTCTCTCGGTGGGGTGCAAAGACGCTGGTTTCAGGAAAAACTCCTTTTGATCCATCATACAATCCTAGACATGCCTTTTTTTTAAATCAGGAGTCTGAAAACCAAGTGTATGAATCCTGTGGTTTACTCCTTCCTGCTCTTCTTTCCCCTCTTGTCTCCATCTCTCTGTTTGAGGTTTGCTGCTCTATTTCCCTCCTCCTAAGCCTTTATTACCTTTAATTATTTTAATGAAGTTCTCCCTCAGATTCAGAAGCTTAACAAGGTTTAAAGGAAGGAAGTCAGCTTGCCCAGCAGACTGGCTTTCCCCAGCTTAGCATTTCACGGTTGCAGTTACCCTTCAGCGTCTCGTGCTCTGAGTCCCCAGAGCTTCTTCTCCTCTCCAGGTGCGGAGGTGGACAGAAGTTTGAGGGATGAGTGGGGCAGCAAAGGGATGCTTTGCTTCCAGAGCCATTGGTACTGACCAGCTATGGGGTACAACCATGGGGGGGGACCACCCTGTGTTTTTTTTAAGGGTAAACTGCCCTACTCCCATCCCTGCTGGATGCCACAGTCTCGACAAAGCCGGCTGCAGGGGCTCCTGCCAGGGGGGCACGCACTCAGGAGTCCCTCCAAATGAACCTTGCTGGCTCCAAGTGAAGGGGCTGGGGGTGGATGATATGGAATCACAGAATTATCTAGGTTGGAAGGGACCTTTCAGATCATCAAGTCCAACCATCAACTCAACCCTGCCAAAACCACCACTACACCATGTCCCTCAGCACCACATCTGCCCGGCTTTTAAATACCTCCAGGGATGGGAACTTCACCATTGCCCTGAGCAGCCTCTTCCAAGGCTTAACAACCCTCTCAGTGTAAATTTTTTTCCTAATATCCATCCTAAACCTCCCCTGGCACATCTTGAGGCTGCTTCCTCTTGTCCTATTGCCTGTTCCTTGGGAGAAGAGACCGACCCCCCTGGCTACACCCTCCTTTCAGGGAGTTGTAGAGAGCGAGAAGGTCTCCCCCTCAGCCTCCTTTTCTCCAGGCTGAACACCCCCAGCTCCCTCAGCCTTTCCTCATCAGACTTGTTCTCCAGACCTCTCACCAGCTCTGTTGCCCTTCTCTGGACCCGCTCCAGCTCCTCAATGTCTTTCTTGTGGTGAGGGGTCCAAAACTGGACACAGCACTGGAGATAATTCCTCACCAGTGCCGAGTACATGGGAACTATCACTTCCCTGGTCCTGCTGGCCACACTACTCCTGATAAAGTCCAGGATGCCATATCCACCTTCCCTTCCAGGACTGGGTTCCCCATGACAACTTCCCTACTCGCTGTGCAGCATGATTTCTGCCTTGGCCACCAAAGAGTTAATCCCAATCTGAACTCCTACAGGTCGAAGATTCCTGAAGCATGAAGGTAGACCTTCAGGCTACTCTTTAATAGAGGTGAACTCTTTTTAACTCTTGGATGGGAGTGATTCACCATCCAGCTCTCCAGTACTGGCATTGAACCTCCTTTGCCAAGTGCTCTGCAAATGCAGCTCCTTGTTTATCCCGCGATCACACACCGTTACTACCCAAACAGCCCTTGGTCATCTACACCATCTCTGCATCTTATTACACAGTTAGTGTCTTGTTAGGTATAAATATGCTATTCCAGAGCTCGTTACTGTTCAACCAACAAGTGAATGCATTTACAAAGTCAAATACTTGGCAATCTGGTATTGCTGTCAGTACTTTTCCATGCTCCTATAATTAGACAGGTCCCAACTAAACTATATGTAGGACTCTGGCTAGGTCTGGAAAAAATAGGTTTATTCCTTTCTGCTGTACTGCTCTAAACAGACACTGAATATTTTTTGTTGTTTATGGTGACTATTTATTCTTATTGCATGTCTAGATTTCATCCACACCAGCCTACCTCCTGCTTAGTGTTTCCCTTCTGCATTACCTTTACTAGTAACCTGACATGAGAATAAGTTTCTGGAGAAGCTGTGGAAGTTTGAGTGTAATGGGCTAGAAGTTGTCTAATGGGACATCTCACTGTGAATATTCAGTGTTTGGGCAGTGCTGTGCTCTGAATCTCCCAGCAGAAAGATGCCGCTGCTTCTTTTTTTCTACCACCCTTGTGGCCTGCCATCCTCAGCTGATGGAAACTGCCTGAAGATCCATTTTAGAATGAAGTTGGAAGATACTTGGGTCCCAGAGCCAGTTCGACGGCCGGGAGACAGACGGCAGAGTTGGGAAATGGCAAGAGAGCTGGCCCAAGGTAACCAGAATTACTGATGCGTGCAGGCACCATTAATGCACATGATACACCCAGAGGACCATGACCACTTGCTGTGATCTTGACAGTTATCCACAAATCATATTTTCCACGCTTAAGAATCGTCTTTGAAATACCACTTGTGTCCTGGACACAGTAGCTACTCTTGCCTTTCATGTATTTTTCTTTCTATGTATTTTTCTTGGCTACTGCAAGGCAAAATCCCTTCCCCGATGCAGTCTCATTTCCCCTGCACTCCCTTTCTTAGCCCACGTGAGCACAAAACACAGCGGCGTTTGTAAAATCCACCCATGGCACGGGCCAGGTTGTGGGGACTCACCGTGGGGGTCACATCCCGATGTTGATGATCTTTTTCTACTCAAATTCAGGAGCAAGACTCATTAGGGCTCTTAAGGCTGATTTTGCCCTGTGATAATCTGGAGTATATTCCTGACAACAAGGAGTATGTGCTTGAGCACAGGGGGAATAAAATTCACCAAGGGCTTCAGAGAGCATTAGACTGTGCATTTTGGTGGGGAAATAGCACCTTTTCAGTTCCCTTGTGCACCTCAAAGGATGGCTCATGCTGCCAGCCCAAATGGGCACAGTCTCTCACATCCAGGCACGGCTGGACACAAAGATGCTGAAGTACAAGGCACATTTTAATATGCTGGAGGTTTGGACCAGCATAAGAAATTGGTATCCCCAGGGAAGAAGTGGAAAACAGGAGGCTGCATCAAGGGTATGAATGCTTGGTCCTTGAGAGGCAGGCTGATGCAGGGGGGGAGGCACCCAAAAATTCAGCTTCAGACTTGAGCTAGAGGCTGAATATTAATGATACTTAAATGAATGTAACTGTATCCGAGTGCAAGGTGGAAAAATATGACCAATCAATAAACCAACCTGAAAAAAAATAAATCAAGATACTGGAATAAAATATTTCTCCCCCTGCTACATACAAGGAAGAAATGGAAAAAAGACCAAATCTTCCTCCCCGGTCCCTGCATATGTCACATCGGTTTGCCAGAGCACCGTGTGGTGCCAGGGGATCGATGCCCTGGTGACAAGCTGTCGTGGTGTAATCCATAGGTGCTGCCAGGCATCCCTTGCTGGTTTCTGCTCCTCCTGTCCTGCCTCCTGCTTTTCTGCCCTGAATTTCCCTCTCAGAGGCAGCTCCCATTGCCAGTTGCTCAGGTCCTGCAGCAGGACTTTGCCCTCTGCAGATAAAGAGGACAAATCCAGCCTAAAGAGTTTGTGGTGCCTCTAATAAAAAGCCTCATCTGCTCATTTTTTTGTTACCGAACCCAACCAGCAGTTAGATTATTGCACGTTACAGCCTCCCAGGAGCTGGATCTTAACAAGTTTTACAGCTGGCATTTTACTCTTGATGGTGGAGCTTATGATGTGGAATTGGATTTGAACATCAGCCCTGGCTTTATGAGTGTGCGTTGGGCTCAATGCAGCGAAGTTACACCACGCACCTGGCAGGGAGGCAGGAGCAGACGTTTTTAAGCAGTGGTGTTATCAAGGAGAGCAAAGGTGGCCGGAGAAACACATTTGACCTTGCAAAGTGCTGAGTTTTAGTACTGGAAACCGTAAACATTATTGCTACGATTAAGAAACACCACTGCCTCGAATGACCAGTCCATCCAGTCCTGAGGGCTTGGGCTTTATCGCTGGCTGGTGATAAAGGACCATAAATATTATTTTTTCTCTTAAATACTTATAGGACTTTCTTTACATAGTACATTACAGAGAAGCTGAACCAACTTGCTTCATGTCAGACATAAAGTCTGCTCCAGAGCAAGGAGACTTGGCTTCGATTTGCAAACCCCAGCCCTCCGCGCTAAGCAGGGCACAGTATTCCCTTGTTCTTCCAGCTTCTGAAAGGGCCACTGAGGGTTTGGATAAGAGCCCTTTTTAATAAATGGGGGGGCGGGAAGAGAAAAAAAAAAGAATGAACACTTTGGCCTATCAAGTGTTATTTGCTGAAACTGAGCGCTGGATTGTGAATCTTCCAGATGAGAGGTTGGCTCTGTTGTGTGTTTGTATGTTGTCTAACACAGTGGATAATTAGGCCCAGTTGGGATACTTTGGATATACAAATTATGCAAATATATTTACGGCAAATAATAAAAATGGTTAAAAAAATGGGCAAAACCCTCCTGCTGTCTAAAACGGTTTTTCATTTGAGCCTCAGCATTTGCAGTTAAAATTCAAACAATTCATTCAATGCAGCAGCCGTCGCTTCCAGGTTCTTGAATCATCTCCTCTGGGTAAGTAATAAAAAACATTTTTCCAATAATTTTCATTTTATTTTTTTCTGTATAAAAGAGGGCTTATTTCCAGCCTCTGTCTCTCAATTGTGGCTGAATCTCTCCAAAACCCACTTTCATTCTGCTCAGAGCTGGTGCATACTTAGGTTTTGAACAGAAACGCTGCTCATGGGCGATGAGACCAGCTAAAAATGAGCAGTCAAAAAAAGACAGGGGTTAAAAAATGCTCAATTTTGTCTTTGCTCCCAGTGACCTTACAGATGATGGGAAGAGTTTTAGACCAGTGACACATAGTTTTTGAAATCCCATATGAAAATAGCTATGAAAATAGTTGGATTAGAAAAGTGTTGACCAGTCAGATGTTGGAAGGTGAAGAGACTGGGATTCACAGTGCAAGATGTATGATGTGAGCCACCACAGCTCTACTGGCTCAGCAGCTTGGTGTCACAGAGGTTCTCAACTCCTTTTTGTTCTTCTAATTATTTAATTTTTGCCCTCAAACTAATGGCAATAGCAACTCTTACTTGTGTGGCCCCTATCCCTCCCAAAGTCTTGGAAGGAAAATCAATGATAAATAAATTCTCTGAGATTTTGTCCCAATCAGAAGTAGTTTCATTACTGCATAATACATTTTCCTGAGTAGAATAGAGAGGACATCTACAATTTGCAATTTCAGTTCTTAACTCTTCTCAAATGTTCTTGTTTTACAGACAGAGGTACATGCAGGTGAGACCCCCAAACCCTTTAGTGCAGAACCAGGTGCTGCAGAACCAGGTTGCCTGGTGGCCTTGCAGACCTTGGCACAGCAGTGAGTGCTAACCATGTTTCACAGCTGAAGGGAAGAGATGTTACCAGAAAAACACTTATTTCCACAAGTTTTATCAATCTACTTCAAAAGACTGCCCAAAATGCATTTTTTTCATGTCAACTCCAGGCATGAGACAACAGGTTCATGAATAAGACGATAACACAACCTTCAACTGCTGATGCACAATTCATAATACCCTTCCCTTGTGTCTGATCCTTCCCAGACTCGCCTGTGGAGACATTCAGAGTCTTTCAGCTGGGTATTTGAATGAGAAAAACCTTTAAAACGCTGATGTGTTTGACTTCGGTTCTGAAGACTTCAGTTCTACACTTCATGCTGTAGGGCTGGGTTGCGGGGGTGATGCTGAGCACTGCTGAATTAACGAAGCACTCTTCCTACCCAGCCCTCTGCTTTCAGAAATCACTTTTGGCCTCAGTGGTTTTACCAAACCATTGGGAATAAACAGGAAAATCAACACAGCATAAAACTAATTTCCTGAAGACTTCTAGGAAACATGCAGCCAGCTAAAAACCAGGTGAGACTGGCAAAGCTGTCACATACTTGGAGCTGTATTTCTCTAGTTCACCTGAAAAAAGAATAACAATCATGAGACAGACAAATAACATTTTATCAGGAATAATGTTTTTGTTATTACAGGACATTGTGTTTTACACAGCGTTGTTTACTCAATAAAATGGGGTAATTAGTGACACTCTACTGTCCTCGGTAATACTGGTGTAACTTCACAGAATTCCTCCTTTAGCTGAACGTGCAATGCTCATTTCCATGAAAGCTTTAGCAAATGGGTATTTTATTAGGAACCGCTGAAGAATATCCACACTAAACCAGTACCAAATTTCTAATGGAAAATATTCCCATCAGAACCCGGGCCACTTAGAAAGGATGCAGTAAACTGCTTGCTGGATAAAAAAGAACGATAAAGTTATATAGAGTAAACAACAAAGGACAGCTTGTTTTTGAAAAACTACTAAAGAATTAGTCACAGAAATTTCTTGATGCACAAATCCAGTCAGTTCCCAGATAATTCAAGAACAACGTGACATATTTCACACTCAATCTTCTCACAAGTTTATTTATAATTTCCCATCCACATTTTCTCCAGGGCCCTGTATTTTCTATTTTGTCAGGATAGCTGATAGCAGCCGCTCCCAAACCTTTAACATCAAAATGACACAGATGCAAATAAGCCACATAAATTTCATGACCCTTCACATCAGGGGGCAAAAGTGCTTCATAGCTGTTCTTTAAAAACAGGAGAGCTACTGCTGACCTGTACAGTTCTGGAAACCCTTGTACCACCTACTCATAATGAGACGGATCTCTCCTAGCCCATCCCAGTGAGAGGGGAGGGTTCATGTGCATGGGATGGAGAAGCTAAGGTCTCCTCCATTGGCTGAAAGTGGCTGGGGGTGGCACATGTACCCCATGTGTGCACGTGCCCTGTCCCCAGGGCAGCACCCAGGTTTGGTCCTGGCATACCCACAAAAGGCAGTGAGGTCTTCACCTGCCACCTGCTCTTCCTCGGAGCTTCCCAGAAAAACCTCCTGGAATTTAAGGCCAGGCTGGAGGGGGCTTTGAGCAACCTGGTCTGGTGGGAGGTGTCCCTGCCCAGGGCAGGGGGTTGGAACTGGATGATCTTTAAGGTCCCTTCCAACCCAAACCATTCTAGGATTCTATGACTTTCCCAATTGGTGCCCTACCAAATATCGCTGCCAAAACCAAGGAGGTTTGCCCTTACTCTGCAAACAGCAAGACCCCATTTACCAACATTGCTGAGAAGTCTTGAGCCTTCTCCAGTTAGAGAAACCTGAAGCCATTTGATCCTACCACCAAAAGCTTTATTGGGAGCCATGAAGCTCTCTGCTATCAGCCACCTCAGTTTCTACTTTCTTTAGACTATGATTGGCACAGAGCAAATTTAACAGCTGTGGAAATCAGACTCTTACTCCTACTCCTTCATATACAGAGTTTATAAGGAGGCTATTGTTGTCACCTAAACAGAAGCACAAGTCACATTAAAGTCACTTTTGAAGCCAGCTCTGCTTTCTCCACACGTGGCGCAACGATGTTATTTTTCCATCTAAAAGACTTCTATTACCCTTCAGGGAAAAGAGCAATAAAAAGAACACAGCAAAAGATGAATCTTTTAGAGAGGACGAGCGTTAGGATTCGTGACAGCCTCCGTTGAAATGAATGCAAAGCGGCTGCCAGGCGCGGCAGTGAACGAGGGGATGCCTTCGAGATTTAAGAGTGTAACATACCAAAACAAAGACATAACAGTTCCGTAGTACATGCCCCACAAATCTCTGTAAGTGTAATTACATGGCAATCTGTAGGAGCCCGTAAATTTCCTGCTGCCACATGTTATTTATTAGTGAAATCTACAAAATTGCAGAATAATTAAAGGATAAGTTACATGATATTTGTGCCCAGTGACTCAATAAAATCACTTTAACAGCTGTTTTGACATATCGTTCACTTTATTTACAAAGAAATTGTTATGCTGAAACAGCTGTGAAACTGCTTTTGATGTTCCCTGACTTTACATCTATTCATAACTGGGATGCTAATAGAAATCCTATTTATCCAAATTTTCCCATGTGTTGCATTTTAGGATAACATTTTAGAAGTGCATTCGCAGAGCTCTGTGCAGTGAAAGTATTTGCTGCTTGAAATTCTGTGGTTCTCCCTGATACTCCTCTGTAGGAAAAGGAAAGTTTGTAAAGATCTTTTAAACTAGAGAATATTTCTCATCCCATAAACAGAAGCACTTACCTAACACTTGAAGAAGTGCAAACCAGTCCATAAGGAATGTGTTTTATGTCGGGTTTAGTTACCTCTGTATTAGACTGAAGAAATTATCTTGAAAGCAGTTGCCTTCCACCAGAACAAATCTGGCAACAGAACTGGATGCTGCTTGGCAGGAACTGTCCCACAAATTTCTGCTTCCTGCTGACATTTTCGTATTTTAACTGGAATTTTTCAGCTTTTCCAAAAGTGATTACACCTTCCAATGCATTTACGAGGCATTTGGGGTTTTTTCCTGGTGGTCTCTTGAACTTGCTCTACACACCTCAAGGAAAGCGTCATCCCATCTTTAGATATGTGGGGTGGATCCTCTCTAGATGCTCCTGTTCTTCTCCATCAACTCTTAGAGAAGGTACTCAGCATTTAATTGCCTGAAGCTGGGTGAAATGAGTCCAAATCTATGTGGGATATGTTGTACAAGGTTTTTTCTAATGTTTAGGTTATCAGCACTCATTTTTTTATGCCTAGCTAGCAAGAATGCAATCAATTACAAACTGTAGGCTGGTTGAACTGATATAAAATGCTAAGCGTAAGGCTGAAAGAGCAGCAAGAGCTCCTTGAGAACTGGGCTAACGCTGTTCATCTCGCACTGGGCATTACACCTTGGGAAAGATCAAATATTCCTGCTCTCTTCTCTGCTGTCAAGAGCCAACAGCCCCCATTTCCCCACGTCATCCTGGAGCATCACCTTCCACAAAGCCAGGGGAGAGAAGCCACGAACTTTAGCCATTAATGTAACTGTACTTGTAAAAATCTCTGTAGCTGTAGGATATAATTCAACGTGAGATTCCTGCATCACTTTGGTACATCTTAGCCATTTTATTGCCTGCTCAGTGATGCTGGAGACACAGCCCTTCTTTGCTGGTCTTTTTCCAGCCCCCTCCCCACTCCAGCAGTGCTCTCCAATGCTTTCCCGACTGGTCCTTGCTGGGGTCTGAACACCGAGTCTTTGGGGACACGAAGCAAAGCTGGGTTGGATGGAGAGTTTTGGGGTTGGTGTGGTTCCAAAAGCACACAGGACTAAGCCACAGCATCACTAATGATACTACTGCTGTGATCCATGAAAATGCTGTCTTTTAATAAGAAACACTGAGAAAAAGAGATAGAAGTTGTCAAGAGAAGCACTCATATGATCAGAAGTTTAAAAATGGACTTAGGTGATCCTTTGATTTTTCCTTCTTGTATGAATGTACTGTATAATTCAGGGCTAGGTCCTCTCCTGGGAGAACCTGGTACATCACTGCTGATTTCTATGGTCTCTAATTGCACGATGACAGATTGGGTTTTCCACTCCGTGCCCTTTCCTCTCTTCACAGGATGGATGCTGCTGGCCCATAAGCTGAGCTGTTCAGAATTCATGTTCAGCCCTGCCCCACTGCCTGACTCACCGTACACCAAAAAACTCCGTGTTTCACTCCAGAGAGCCCCCTCGCTTCCTCACACATGTGGAATGAGGGGAGAACAGAAACCACGCAGCTGGGTAATTATAGACTGTATTTAATGAGTACACGGAGACACTCAGTGCTATGGAGTGATGTAAACTTTGGACTCAAGATTATGCATTTCATTCAGCAGCTTTAATTCATTTTTAATAGTTTTCTGCGCAGGGTTTCCTAATAAAAGTGAAGCAGAGCCAAAAAGTTCCATATCTGAAAACTGCTCACTACAGACTGTCTGTTCTGCAAAGGTTTGCATCCAGGAAGACTCAGGGATGCTGAATTTCCCAGTCCCTTGCAATAAGGCAAAAATCCAGGCTCATCGTCATGTTTCCTTGTGAGAAAAGATCTGGCAAGAAGCGCACAGGAAAAGCAAAGCTTCAGGGCTGGCATGGGATTTTTAAGGGACAGCCTCCAAAGGGATTTGTTGGATGTTGCACAGGGTATAAATGAATCCATTTAAATTTAGACTGCATATGTATCAGAAGGCATGTTTGCCCAATCAGCAATGATCAATAAACCGTTACCGTTTGAAAATGAGCAGAGGGCATATATCAGCTTTGCAGTGACGCAGGAACACAATTTCTGTCTAAGAAAAATCAAATTCTGTTTCTTGATTCTAACAGTTAGCAATGGACAACCTGGGCACGAGGCGTCCGTGAGGCACCGGAGCTTGTAAGAGCTTCATTCGTACAAATCATCCCCGCTTTTGGTAGCTACGATCTATACAAACTGATGTTTTAAGGGAAATTGTTATGCAGTGTTTCAGAACAATAAAGCAGAACACTCTGAAGGCAATCTAAGCAATACGCCTGTGCCGTGCATCCCAGTTAAGGGCTTCAAGTACCTTGAGAAGTGATTTCAAGCTTATACATTATTCATCTGCCATAACTGTCTTTTAAAATATAACTGTTAGAGGTAACAACAATCAATGTTTATTCACCATTGCCATCACTAGCCTTAACAAGGACTAGCCTGTCATTTCAGTGCACAAGAATATTCCTCTCCCCCTTCTTGAGGTCTTGGAAAAATGCAGTGAATTGTGACAAAATCGGGCTGATTATATGTGTCTTTTCCCTGGAACTTCCTCAGCATCGGGGCTAGTTTCAGTGCTGAAATCTGCCGAAAACTTCACTCCTTTGTGAGTTGAAATACCTACAGTCAGAGAATTGTAAGTCAAAATTACAACGATATGAAAAAAACCCTGCATTTGTGATGTGGCATTGACATTTCTTTGCTTTTCTTTCAGCTAGGTACATTGCACTAGCTGGTGTCCGAGGATAAACATAACTGTGTATGGAAATAATGGAAAGCATATTTAGGCCATGTGCTACTTCTGTTGCTTAGTTTAATGATTTTTAAAATATATGTCACATTGTGAAACGCTGCATTTCCTTTTCGAATTGCATTTTATCAGCTGGACCCGTTGCTTCTGGCGCAGATACAAGTGTTAAACAAAAAGTGCCATGAAAGATCAGGAGGAATCACAGCCAGAGGCTTCTGGACATCCATTAACCAAATATCACACTGGCAAGAAGTAATATTTTTTTTCTTTCCTAATGGGAATAAAGAAAATCTAGTACAACACCGACTGGAGGGATGATAAGCCTGGATGAGGCAGACTGGGCTGGCTGGACTCAGTATGTTGGAGTGTTCATTCATTTGATTTTAACTTTGAATTGGATGAGACACTTTGGTTTGCAGAGCTAGATTCTTTATGTGAGAATAAGTGAGATGCTCCTCGGATACAGTATTTTCCCCTCATGCTCTCAAATCCTTCACACCGGCTTAGATATAAGCATTGTCCCCCAGTTATAGGAGCAACCGTCCCTCAGTTCATCAAGCACAGAGATATATTACCCGTGCCATCGCCACCACTAAGATGGATTGCAAGAGAAAGGCATAAAATAAGATTTTGACAGCAAGGGAGACAATGAGACAAAAGAGAAAGTCTGATTTTCTCCGGAATGTGTGGATTATTTTCCAAATCTGAAATTGTGGTTACTGCTGGGAAATGCAAATCACATGGCACAAAGGAAGAAAATTAAGTTAGATGCGTAGCAGAATAAGTCTAGTTACTGTTGAACCGAGGACAGCACCAATGCTCCCCACCTCCACCCCTTGCCATGAACACCTCCAGCCAGAGCTGAGGGGCTGTAGCTCAGCATTTGGGGCCGCTGCTGCTTTCACCTGTAGCACCCTCAAAGGCATCACAGTACAGCTGTTTGGTTGTGGACGTTGTGGTATTTTTCTTCATTTTTTAAAAATCAGAAACCCTGGCAGAAATCAAAGCAGTTTTCACTGAGCCATGGAGTGACGGGACTGCAGATGTGCAGCCGGGCAGCTGGATGGGCCCAATGGTGCCCATCTCAGCAGGGATACGTCCCTCCATCCCCTTAGCCTTCAGCCTACTTTGAGGGGAGAAAGTGTGATATATGCTCAACATGGACCCATTATTATTATTTCTATTTCTATTTCTATTTCTATTTCTATTTCTATTTCTATTTCTATTTCTATTTCTATTTCTATTTCTATTTCTATTTCTATTTCTATTTCTATTTCTATTTATTTCTATTTCTATTTCTATTTCTATTTCTATTTCTATTTCAATTTCTATTTCTATTTCTATTTCTATTTCTATTTCTATTTCTATTTCTATTTCTATTTCTGTTTCTGTTTCTGTTTCTGTTTCTATTTCTACTATTTCTTCTATTTATTTCTATTAAGTATTCAGCTTGCTGAGCATGGGTGCATGAATCTACAATGGCATTGTCTCCGTATGGAACGATATACAGCAATCACCCCAAAAATATTATTCCGAAACACTGTCCTTTAGAGGATACACTTGAACCTCTTACCTTTCATTAATTCATTCCTATCCAAACTGATTAGATATGCAATTGCTTAGCTGAAGGATAAATATATATACTGGTATGTACTAAGAGCGAAATAGCAGAGGTGATACCAGAATAAGGCAGAAATAGCCATCTCCTGTCAGCGGGACGTAGGGTCCATGCCGTTTGCTGGCCACGCTGCTGGGGATGCAGCCCAGGATGTAGTTGGCTTTGAAGAGGTCAGCTCATGCAGGATCATTTTTCCCAGGAAGATAATACATGCTCTGGTGTGGTTCTGTAACTTGGCAAACTGGAAATGCTTTCAGTTGTAGTAAAAAGCCTTGATGTCAATATCATTAGGGGAAAGGAAGTCATGGTCTCGCTCATATTTTGGTGAAAAGCTCATATCTTGCATTGCCAAGTGACATATTTGCTATCCTATCCTTTCGAATTCATGGCTTTGGAATCCTTTTAGGGTGCTGGCTGATGTGCTGATATAGGTTCAGCTCATTTCCTACATGTCCCCAGAATGAATGTCCAAGAAATGGAATTTAATAGATCAAGGAAAGATTAATGTAGCAGTAAATGGGCATAGGCAGAGGAATGTCTTAGCAAGCTGCTGTTCTCTGATCTTGACTCTCTCATCAATACTTTTCAATCTACTGTGCTGAGAGGGATATCACTTTTAATGCCCCGAGGTCACTGAAACCACACATCAAACCTGTAATCCCTGAGCTGGCAGCACGGCAAATGATTTCTCTATTGGTCTTTATAACTGTAATTGCCACTGAACAGAATCTTTATATATTTCTCACTCCAAATTATGTGACTGATGACACGGATGGTCTCTGTACAAAGATGAAGCCGATGGTTTCTGATGGTGTGAAGCTGATGAACAGTGCTATCTGTTGGCTTTTATGTCTTTCAAAAACAATTTCTTGCCAGATGGTCTTCTGAGATTGTATAATCTTCTCCTCTATAGTTGAGGTAACATTGACATTGTAGCATAAACTTTAATTTCCAAGGTATTGTAAGCCTTAGCCACATAATGTAAAAAAAGAAATAAAAAGCCCATTTCACTCTCATTGTAGTAGTAGAACTGAAAGATTGCAGCACTGAACAGTTGTGCAGGTTTGTAAACCTACTGATTCGTGGCGTATACATGGCTCAGGGTGTAATTAACAAGATACTGAGCATTTTATTAATTTAGGTCCCCATTCACATGTGCACTGGCTTAATCCTGGCTGCCAAAGAAGTGTGATGTCTAACAGCTGCTCATTCATGTCTTTCAGGTCGTGCAGACTCAGAGGGGACAAGTGAGCACATCACATCACGCAACGGGCATTAACAAGGGGCTCAGCATCACCCCAACACGAGCAAGGGCTTTCCAGGCTGGTGTGGCCCTTTGGGGTGATATGACTGAGGAGGAACATGAGCATCCAAGGCCTGTTCTCTGCCTGCTCTGGGGCTAATCTGACTTTCCTGGCCCAGCTTTGTTTGCTTTATTAGATGTGTTCTGCATGATTTCCTGTATGAATCAGTGTTTTAGCCACTATCATTAGAAACACCAATTATACAGCTGTAGGGCTTTAAACTGAAGGTGGGAGTGAGAGCACTTAGCAACACAACTCAAGACTGGTGCATACTTTTTGAGTGAGTCTCCTTCCCCTTCTGAGGTTGTCTAGACACTAGTGTCCCCTCACTGCCCCTTTCCTTCCTGGAGAAGACGTGGTTCAGTGCTCTCCTCCTAAAAAGACTCGGGTCAAGTAATAATAAGCAACATTTGAGATCAACTGGGCAGTGCTTGTTGGGTGTACTTCCTGTTCTCCTCCACCTGTGAACCCTCCCAGTAAAGAGCAGGAGGTCCTTGGTCATTTTCTAATTCTCCATCTTGCTGCAGGGCCATCTCCATTTTGATGGCAGGGCCATCGATTCCTCACCAGTGAAATGCTGGTGTTTATGGAAATGCTCAGCAAAGGGAATTTTTCCCCTGTTGACTGTGTATTTCGGCTCGGCATCCCGTGCTGCTGGTGTCGTCCGTACAGCCGCTTTTTAGCTGCTCGTAGCAGAGGAACAGAAATGTCCGTTTTAATCAGGAACCAGTGGGAAATGACTTTCCCTGGGTGCACTCTGCGGTGCTGAGCTCAGCAGCAGCAGGACAGCTTTCCTTTATGAGTAAAAAATGCCAACCTTTGAACTGCTTGGCAGGTAGCAGAACTTTAATGTGATGGAAAGACTTTTTTTTTTCTTTCTTTTTTATTTCTTTCCAGCATTGTCTGCAACTGTTTCTCACATAGATGTGAAATCAAGGGGCTGGATTCTCGTCTGGTTGAGCTGCCATGGCTCACTCAATAAAGATATGTTGATTTATAGCAGCTGAGAATCTGGTTTTATACAAAATTTATTAAAAACATAAAAACAATTTAAAAAAATCACTGAGTCTGATCCTAATAATCCTTAATTGTTTCAGTGAAACAAGACAGTGTTTTTTTGCCAACGGCTTTATGCCGTCTCTCCTGTTTAAGAGGCGTTGCACAATTTTGTGAACAACTCTGCCTTCAAACTATGTTTCACCGAAGACCAGTCTATTGTATCCCTTGGTAATTAGAACAAAGCAAATTAATACATCTTCCTGCGAGACAACACTCTGAATGCTTTAGAGAAAAAGTATTTGGGGCGGAAGGCACATCTTTTTCCAAAAGAGACAATCACCAGTACAGAGCAGCACTGAGCTAACAGAAAATATGGTTGCTTTTAGAGCAAATGCCATATGTCATAAAGCCATGGGGAAACACTCAGCTATGTCATAAACGTGTCTGTGGATGAACTGGGAGAATTTATCCAGAGCCTTCCCAACATGAGGAGAGAAGCCATGGCAGGGAAATTTTGCATCTTGGACTCATGTGGAAATTACGCAAGGAAGTATTAATTCTTGGAAAAACGTTCAAAGCGGTTGAAAGGTGAGAAAGGAAAACAGCATATGGGGATGAAGTAACTCCATGAATTCAAACATATAACAGGAACAGAGGTAGCTCCACAGTCAACAGCACAACTGACGCAGAGACCGGCCAGGAAGCCAGATGCTGTGGCAATAGAAAATATCTTCCACCACTTGGCATTTGACTCCTGTAATTGCCAAGGACAATGGAAAAAATTTGCATGTGGGAAGTAGCACCACAGGATCCAGAAAGCAATTGCATACGAGGAGAGTCGGGTTTAAAAAAAGGGTTTAAAAAAAGGCATAACCACTCCTTTGGGGAAAGGAGGGTGCCAAAGGGAAAAGGCTGAGGAGCTTTTGTGGGGAGGAAATTGCATTCAAATGTTCATTTGTGTAATTCGTAGGCCAGGGTGATGTGTTTGGGTGCTTGAGCAGTCACCCCAGAGCAAGGTTAGACACTCACAGGGTTGCAGTGGCATCAAACAGGTCCCCACGACCAGTGGGCACCTGTGTGTAGTGGCACCCAGGAGGCACGGTGAGGGCAACAAAGACCAGTAGAAGGCAATTGTTATTTTTTTTTCGAGGAATGAAAACACGGCATTTCCTAGAAGAGTCCCACTTTTCTGTTCTGAGTGCCTGCAGGCTGCCGAGGCTTGCTTTTACAGGGGGATGCTGGGGCTTTCAGACAGGAAAGCTCTGCCATTAAAAGCTCAGCAGAGTTTAAACAGTGAATTGGGCTACACCTGTGTAAACTAACTCTTTATCTTAATCTGCAGAGAGATTCACATGTGTACTCTAGCTGCCATGAGAAGGTCAAGCGTGAATCCCTTGTTTTCCGAGATAAGACTATCATTAACTCTTTAAAAAAGTATATAGACACAAAGAAAAGATGGTCTGAGGTTTGGAAGAGTCTATTTTCTGAAGATGCAGGAGAGCCCTTTTACGCACTCACATACGCTCCCATCTGTTTGCATTTTGTAAATAGAAGAGAAAGCCAAGAGAAAACTTTAATGGCTTTTCCCATGCAAAAAGAAAACTCGTTTGAAGCAAAAGATGGGGATTTGTAGCGATTCTGTTACCTCTGCCAGGCTCTTGTCCACCTGTCCCACAGCATCACCCGAGCTCTGTGTGCGAATGCAGCCACCCCAACCAGCATCGGTCCGGAGAGCTGGGTCCAGGAGAAGGACCGAGGGGCAACTCATCTTAAAAAAAAAATATCCTGGCAGCTCGTTGTGTCCGAATCTGATGACTTTCCCCAATTAAATCAGAGCTTTTCAGTAGGACACATACTCCCATGATTCAGTGGAGGATTTTGCTGTCATGAATTATAAAACCTTAGTAGTGTTCTCATTGTTTTTAAAATCACAGTTGGGTCACACATTTTTAATTAGTAGCTTGCATTAATGCAAAAATGGCTAAATCTGTTCTTTCAGTCCCCAAAGGGACAAAAAGCCCGGCAAGGAGACTTTATACTGGCAAGTCCCGTGCTCCTACTGGGAAAACTGTAGCAGGACAACATGTGCAAAGCACCTGCCGTGGCCTGGGATGGAATCCAGTGTGGATTGCCTACTGCTCTGCAACACACCAGCACCAGGGGGCTGGCTATCTAAAGACTACAAAAAGATCATACGCTTCTCTCCCACGAACAAATACGACCCCAGAGGCAGAAAAGAGGTGTCCAATGTAATCAAACAGCCTATGAATCTTCCCAGCCTGGGGCCTCATCCCTGGATGACTTTCAGCCAGGTTTTGGTGATCAAAGCACAGTGGAGTTTTTTCGGGTTTTTTTTTTATGGCTAGAAGAAAGACGGATCCTTGGAGTTTCCTCCTCCAGCTGCAGAGTGGGAAAAGGAGGATGGGAACCACTGGGATGGGAAACACTCCAGGACCATGATGCCCAATGCAGCAGAGGTCCTCTGAGCCCAGGGAAGGTTGATTCGTTAATGGGGATCCTGAGTTTATTCAGCTGTAAAGCTCAACAGCTTTGCTGGAAACCCAGAATTATGAAGGCACCCACAGGTAGGAAAAAGGAAGAAAACAGTGAGACAGTTCTTTTATTGATACAATTTTTTCCACACCTGATCTATGTCCACAAAAATGACCGGAAACCAGCTGGGGATGTAAATTGGAGATGTTTGGCGTCTTGTTTTCACTGGATATTTCCTGCCTTTTGCTGTGCTTTCCCACCCTGAAAGACTGCTTTTGGCACAAGCAAACTAAAACATGTGCTAAAAAATTAGCATTAGGTACATGGCCTTTTAATCTCTTCTTTTTTTTTTTTTTCCCATATAAGGGGTTCCGTTTAAATACATTTAGGAAAATAACATTCTCTCTCATTCATTTTATGAAATATTCACCTGGATTAACAGAGATGCTGCTAGAAATGAAATTTGTATTCTGTGCTTCTCAGTGGCTGCTGGTGTCAGTCCCTGCAATCCCATCAAAACTATTAACCAGGAAGTCTCATGGCCTTTCATGGTGGTTTCCAGCGCAGTGATTTCATCACCTGCACTAATCAATCTTTCACTTCATTTACTATTGGGTTGGTGCTGGAAAAGGAGGCTCCTACGAGGACCACCGAGGTGGTTGGCAGGTCTCTGTGGCTCCTCCCGCGGGTCCACCCTGGGTCTCCACCCAGGAGGTGCCTCCAGTGAGGAGCAGCTTCCAAGCTCCAGACCTCAGTTCGGAGCCTGGAATTCCCTCCCAGAAAGAGAGCTACAAAGGTGATATCAAGCAAGAAGAGTAGCAGTACCAAAACATCTCTGAAGTGTTTCTCTCCCGCCTTCTAGCAGTAAACGCATATTAATCTGAGATTCAAAGCACTAACTAATGCTTTTGCATGAAGCTTCCATTTTTTTTCCCACAAAATAATGTAATATTCTCTAAATTGCTAGTCATTGGAGACTTTAACAATCATTTCAAAGTACTTAAGCCAGAACTACCTGGCATGGTTACTTAGATGTCTTCCTTGTGACTAAACTAGTGCCAAGACAAGCTGAAAGACTTATCCAGTGCAATTAAAACTCAAAATTTACAGTGACAGGCCCATTAAAAATTCTGTTCACTCCTCACCGTTTCAAAGAAGCAGAAGCTTGACATGCGCGTAGCCTGTTTTCCGAGCAGGTTTTCAAAAAGAGAGAGAGATGACCTCTATAAATGTCAATGCCAATAGGAGGTGCGTTTCCAGTGATGCCCTCCTGAAAACCCATTAGTCCAGCAGCAGCAAAATGCCTGGTGTGAGCTAGTAGCTCTCTTTCTGGGTGTAGAAGGGCATGAGGCTGGATGTAAAGGGTCAGGAGGACATCAGGTTTGCCAACAGATCCTTTTTGATGTGGAATTGCCATGGGAGAATTGCAGGGGAGTGGAGAAGTGAAGGAGAAGGTGGTTGTGTCCTCGGCAGAGCTACACACAGATTTACTGACCTGTAGGCTGGAAAAAAAACCCTAATGCCTATAAAAGGAAAAGTTTAAAAGACAAACCACACTGGAGGTGAATTATAAGGCGGGTGGACCTGAAGGTTGGTGTCACCAGCCCCCCGACAAATGTCCCCGCTCCGTTCCTGTGCAGCTGCATCCTGGCTCGCACGCGAGCTGTCGCCCAGCGGACACGGGAGCGACGACAAACTCCGGCCAACGGGGCTTGCGTTTCCTCTCCTTAGAACAGGCTGGAAAGCACAGAGCGTTTCTGCTCCCTAATGCAGTACCTGTCAATGACTTCACTCGGTGCATCAAGGAAGAAAAATGGTGTTTATAGTCCCTCAGGACAGGAAAGTGAGGGTTTAAATCATTTTGCTTCTTTTAACTCCTCCGATTTCTCCAGTGTGGATGAAAGAAAACAACACATCAAATATTAATAAGATAAAGATTTTGAATTGTGCTTGCACTCCAAGTGCTCCCGAAATTACGTGACACTTTCCTCTCGACTGTCCATGTCCTGATGCTTCCAGAACAGCTGCAGCCTATACAGACCCTGTGAGAATTATTCTGACAGGGGTAGTCTCACCGAGACCTAAGCATCCTTCTTATTAGGATGCCAGGAAGCACGTTAAGAGCAGATAGCACTGCCTGTGTTGTATAAATATGTACTGCAACAGAAAAGTTAGCTATTTCCAAACAAACATTAAAATTTCTTCACCGAAAGGGTTGTCAAGCATTGGAACAGGCTGCCCAGGGAAACGGTGGAATCATTAAAAGATGAGCAGACGTTGTGCTGAGGGACATGGGTTAGTGGTGGACTTGGCAGTGCTGGGTCAACAGTTGGGCTCAATGATCTTAAAGGTCTTTTCCAACCTAAATGATTCTATGATAACATCTAGTGCTTGGAAATGTTGAACTGTTCTAGGAAGTGGACAGTCTCTGGAGACATAAAAAGTAAGACCTTTTGAAGCACACCGCCCAGCAATTCAAGGGTATGCCAAAGTGAAGGTGGGCAGAAGCTCGTTTCAGAAAGTATAAGGTGCTGCTGAGGAGGAAAAGCATGGGAGGAGAAAGGAGTGAGAGGAGAAAGGCTGGTTGCAAGGAAAAGGTGGGGTTTGCTGAGGAGGGCAATAGATGCTGGACATGAGGTCACACATTTGTGTCCTGATTTGTGCTATTGCATGAGGGCTGTGAGGAACCAGCCCCAGGTCACAGCGGGACATCCTCTGTTTACCCCTCTGCAAATGCATCAGCACAACCCGATAGAAAATATTTGCCCAGTTTCTCATACAAGAAGAAAACCTTTAAGTTGATGACTAACGAGACCTTGGTAACAATGGATATATGCAGTATGTAATGAGTTCATGCTTTTAGGACTACTTTTAAGATTTATGGTGTTTACTGAATTCATTTCATCACTACAGAGACTACGTTAATGTGGTTTTCTACTACATTTAGCTCAGAAGCTGTGGTTGCGACTGATGGAGTATGCAGGCTGTTAACCAGGAAAGACTTTGTAAGAAAACACAGACATCCAGAAAAAAATAAATCTACATTGAAAGGGGCAGAGCACTTAGATATCAGAGGAATTGGTAATTTTACAGAAACGTGATTGCCCTTTGAGAGGAATTTGGAAAACCTCACAAAAATGAAAAGAGGAGGAAATAAAAGAAGGAAAAAGCAGTGTGTGCCCCTGTGCAGTGCAGGAAGCACCATCTTCTGGGCTTGTAAACGGCCTCAGATAAATCACCTGCATTTCCTGCACAGACTGGCCAGCTGTGGAAGGGACATAAATAAGTTGTTCTCCACCAGTGTCCTTTGGAACAAATTAGTCATTTCCACTTGAAAGAACAAGGACAAAATGGGAAAACAAATGAAAACGAGGTTGTGGGGCCACAAGCCAGTGGCCTGTGGGACTGGGTGATCTCTTCTGAGCCATGCAGAAAGGACATGCATGTCCCAACTCTTGCAGCTCCGCGAGGTGGAGAGGACAGCCCTCCCACTGTCCCTATTACATGCCAGTGCTGTCAGCAAGGAGCTCCTTTGTGCTTCCAGACCTCCTCAGCTTCTGCAGGACAGATGGACAGGAATGGCTGTTTCTGACTGAGGGTCCCTCTATGCCCAGCAGTCTACATATTGGGCCATAGAATGGAAAAGGAGTTGTGAATCAGAGGACTTGTGTGGCTGATTACCCTGCAGGCACACAACCCTCCCCACAGCTCAAACCCTCAGTCGCTGCTGAATTGTCCTCAGCTCACCATGGTGCTGAGCTCCCTCAAAACTAAGGAAAATTGACAGTTCCTTATTGCAGAATTCTTTGTTTTCTGTCATCATCAGCTGGAAATAAATTGTTCTGACAACCCAAGAAGCCAACCCTCCACCCTCCTGAATATCTATTTGCTAAAGGAAAAAAAGCATAATATTTTATTCTTGAGATGTTGCTCTTGACCCCAGCACTTGGTCATTGTAAAGAGCACTTGGAATTTATAAGAAAAGACAAACAACGGCCTCGTAGTATTGTGTGTCACTGATGGCAGTGGGAACTTCTGATGCTGAATGTTAGGGGTGGAGTATACACCAGAATACTGTTCAATGTATAGAAACACATCCCCCCAGCTGTGGCCAGTGCAAAAATATATGATCATCTGTCAAGCTTGAAAATGTTTTCAGCATCAACTTGTTTTTAACATGTGTACTATAAACAAGCTGGCAAAGTCTTCTGCTCTGACTTCAAAGCAGGCAGGGCAGATAGTTTGGAGGCAAGATGGAAATAAAAAGTTGGTTGCCAAATATATAAATGAAGCAGCCTGGAGTATTAGACGACCAGCAGTACATGGAAGGAACAATCAGCCCCAAGCACAGTGGCCACAGGGTGGGCTTGAAATCTGAGCAGAATTTCAGTTTTTGGGTCATTCATGGAAGCTTTCCCTCTTGGGATGGCTGTCTCATAAAAATAAAATATGGTGACAAGAGAAAACTTATTTGATTTTGCCATCTGATTTACAAGCAGTTTGGTTGACTTCAAAAGAATTGACGAAAGTGATTAGAAGAAAAATAGGATTTTGAGTTCAGGAACATGTATCTGGATTTCCAGGGTGATGGTGGAAGAGAGATTGCCATGACCATCTGCAAAGAAAGACTGGAACTAGACTCAGTGTAATGGGTCACAATGTAGGACTAATTAGAAGCAGAGATACTGCAGATTTTTGATATGTGTTTGCACAAGTGATACTGACTTTGTCTTTTTTTTTTGATACCAGTCATGTTTGGAGGGTCTTTCACGTTGTGTTTGACAGAGGGCATGAGCTGTAACCTAAACAGAACCATAAAATATGACCAAACCACTGAATTACGTATGCTCTTGTCAGATGATTTCCTCTTTATGGATATGTTCTGCAAAAGCCAGGAAGAGACGTAGTTCAAGCTGCCTGTTGAAGAGGTGGGTTTTTTTTAGCAAAAGCAGGAGGTACGATAATGAGAAACACTAAACACTTCTGTCGCTGATGTCAGCAAAAGTAATGCAGATTATTAAATGCGTCATGGAGAACGCTGTGAGTCCAGGGGCTTTATACAGACACTGGAGTGGAAACTATTGCAGAAAGATCCTGCTAATAATTCTGGGCTTAGGAAGCAAATAACATCGCAATTAGAGAATCTAATTAATGAGGATCTTTACATAATTAAATTAATGTCCTGATTGTGGTAAAATGTCACATTAACATTTCATTGACATTCATATTTACTAATAAACCAAGTGCTAACTAGTGATGCATTACATTTGCAGGATACTTCTAGAAAAAAAATAGTACACTGTGCAGGAATTTGCTTTTTCATCATCACCTACTGCTCTCCCTGTGCAGGGCACACGATCACACATTTGAATACCCACAAAAAATTCCTGAGAGCAATTTTTTTGATCTTTGACATTAGACAAGTTGTTAAACTCTCTGTGTACAGACGAGCTATTCCAGAGTATTGCAACACCCAACTATCTTTTGTGCAGCAATACAGTCTTTTAGAAGTAGTTGGAGAAAAGGATAGTAAATGGTTCATTAGAGTTGCATTCTGTTGCTGTGAAGTTACTTAAATGTCCTGTTCCCTCTTCAGCTTCTTTATATCTGGAATTTCACTGATGACCAGTGTGGAGGAGAAATATTTTCACCATTTCAGTGATTTTTAAGTAACATGTTCCTATTGTATGGTGAGATTAAACCCTACAGTGAATGAAAACTAAACAAGCATTTCTAAATCCACCTGAAGGGATCAGAAAAAAGACTCTGAAGTTGCAGTAAATGTAATCCCTGCTTTGATACTCATATGTTTCATCACTGGGATCTTTCAGGATTAGATCCAACACCCAGAACAATTATAACAGGCTTTGAAAAAAAGCCTTTGGCTTCTTCAGAGCCAATATGACACATCTTTATTATGTAACCCTGTCTCTGCACCCATTTTTCTCTGTACAAGTTGAATGTTATTGATTTGGAAACTGATGTTCTTCCTGTGCACCCATTTCAACATTCAAATACGTAACAGGGATGCTTGTAGGCATCTCTGTGGGGCTGTCTTCTTCCTGAGATGGAAAAGCTTAATGACCTTCTTTCTCGTCTAATCCTATAGCACCATACGTGATAAATATGAGATCCCAGCTATAGTCCCAGAGGCTAAAGACAGAGCTGCATCTCTCTGGCCTCCCTCCCAATAACAACAAGAAAGGCAGGAGATTATGCAAAGAGTCTCACTGAGTCAAAATCTGATTTCAGCTTCATAGGAAAAGGTCCTGATTCTGAACGTTCATGATAGGTCTATGCCTGATCCAGGGACCTGGTCTTAGATTTAACATGGGACCTGTTTTATGCTGAATCAAATCTAGCATCAATCCTTTTCAGTTATTTTCTTAATATCCAGCTTCTGCATCACAGCTTTGAGGGACAGATACTTAAGTGCTTTAAAAATGAAAACAATTTATTATTTCCATTTTAATGCACAGAGTGACAGTTTTTAAGGTCACCTTATAGGCCAGAAACAGATTTTTGGGGAGGTTCCACCTGTCCCATGTTTGGGGCTGGGGTGTTTGCAGGCATTGGACCACACTGGTGTCCACACAGACGTCATGGTTAACAAATTGGATGTGCAAAGCACGTGACAAACACAGAAACTTCAATTTTCCTGTTTTTTTTTCTCCTACCTCAGACTACTCTTAAAACGAATTCTGATTCAGAACAGTAAAAGTCACTCATCTAGTTAAAACCGTTCCCTTCTTCTTTCAGTGCATAGGCATCCCTTGAGAAAAATAATATCCAAACTGACCTGTTGTTTTATTGCTGAGCCTATGCAAAAAAGGAGGCTTCTGAGTAACATGGGAATTGCTAACAGGAGGATAAAAATGCTGGTGTAAATGAAATGTGTAAAGGAGTAACCCGATAACCCAATTCAGGGACTTTTAATAAACTGGATTTAGCAGAAACCTCACAGAGCACGAATAACACACGTGAGTGGAACTCCCACAGCCTCTGCTTCTGTGACAAAAGTCTGGGGGTGAGGTGGGGACACCTGGCTGGCTGGGGGACACGCATTAGGGTAACATTGCTGTTATTAAGCAATGGACTTGGGGACGACAGAGGGGGACTGATTCCACCCACCTCTCCCCAGCGGTGTAGGGTTGCTTGCTGTGCGCTTCCCAGTGCCTTCTCGAGCACAGTGTTTAATGCCTTTAGTGAGAACTTTTCCAACACTTCTCTTAAGAAACCACTAGGAAACACCTAAAGCACTCACTGTCAGGAAATTCCCCTTGATATTCAGCCTTAACATTTCTCTCTGAAATCTCATCTCATTATTTTTATTTATAACCTCTTGAAACACCTTGAATAATTCTTTTCCATCCTCTCCATTTCCAGACACACGCAGGCAGATATTCACATTTCCTCTCAGCACTCACCCAGCCAGGCTATTCAGAAGCTTCCTTTAAGCTTCCTTCAAAAGCCTCTGCTTCTGCAAACCCCTTTTCTTTTGGTCGTTAGCGGGGTTTCAGGGGAGGAGGAAAGCCTGGGGGAGAAGCTGTGCAGCAAAAAGAGGGTGCAGTCAGTGTGGCTATTTAGGGAAAGGAGGAGAAGTACGGGAAGGCAGAACTAGCCTGTGCTGTATTTCTAATAAAAGCTTCTGGTATTGGGAAGGAGTTTCTCGGCTCCGCAGCGCTGCTGTGACACCCCAGCGCGGGCAGGTTTTCCTGCAGAACGGTTGCTGCAGGAGCTTCAATGCCCACAGCCCCAGTGTGATAGTTGGGGACATTTTTTGACGCTGCAAAGCCACAGGGTCTGCACCCACTCCCCAGCATGTACTTCACCCAGTACGAGTGGACATTTCCTTACTGGCGGCTGGTTTTATCTGCTTCTTACAAACGGACCTTCCAAAAGCTGATTTAAGGAGATGCAGTGGAAAAGCGAAAGGTTTCAGCCAAATGGTGGTTGGCTTTTGTGGCTGAACAAAGGAGTCGGCCAGGTTTTTGTCGTTTGAATGTCCTTGTCTGAGTTCACAACTTGTAAACCCATTTCCCTTTTCCAAACTAATTCTTCCAGCAGGGGATTGCACTCAAAAGCTTTTGTTAGGGCTGCTGGGGGGAGCGGGAAGGATTAGGGACCACAGAGGTATCTAAGTGCCTAATTGTCACCAACTTCAATAGGAGCTGCCCTAAACATACCTTGGTGGACACATATCAAAGACAGATACTTTTAAAGGGGACTGTTCTCTATCCAAGTAGATAATCTCCTTGGTTCCTGTCAGAGTTTTTCTGCAAAAGATTTAATTCTCTCATTTTTCTTGCCGGCTTGAGAAGCTGAGACACAGGGTGGAGAGGGAGCTGCAAGGTTGGCAAAAGACAGCTTCAGTAACTCCTGATTCCTAGCAAGGAAAGGGTCTGTGCAAGGGGCAGTGACATTACACTGATTTAGAAAGGCCCTGCATTTCTAACACATGGTCAGCGTGCTCAGCTTCCTCGGAAAGAATCTGCTCTTGGCCTTTTCTCTAACCCCTTATTGTTTCAGCCTTCACAACACATTTTCAAAGTGCCTTGAATTAGTTCCTCCTGCCACAGCGGTATGGAAATAGCAATGGATCCCAGTGATCTTCCCGCAGCATTTAGCAAGCGGTGTCACTACAGCTTGTTTCTTGAATTTCCCCCCATAGGATGCCAGGCAGTTTTTCAGCCCATGTGTTAGGACTGTAAGGTAGAAGCTCACGACCGAGAAGTTGTTCTCTTCTGGGCACAGCAAAAACAGAGAGCAGGTGAGAGAGAGGAGCAGAACAAATATGGTGTTGGTTAACACATATACATAAGTAGGACATATCAATGTTAGCCAGGCTGCTCTGATGACATCATCAGGAGACGTTTGCATGACAGCTCCTTTCCATACTGCAATGGGAGACATCACACCAAGTGGCACGTTATTAAAAAATCCTCTCTCGAATGTGAACAGTTATAGCAAGTACCTGACATTCAGGGCTTATATCTATAATTACTCCAGAGTGATGACCCTCTTTGACTGCTAGCATAAAATAACTTTCACCACTGATAATGCTTTTGTACTTCACATGGCCTTGGAGGTGTCACCACGCTGAGAAACTGGCTTCCTGCTTTCTTTTGAGCTACTCCAAATTCAAAGCTAAAACATCTATTTGGAAGCCAGTGGAATAGCAGGGATATTTTAAAATATCAGGCTGACATCCACCTTCTGGTAAGAACACCAAAAAATTGAAAATGCAGTTACCTGATCTGACTTGGGATAGCGTGTAATTAATTAGCCCAATGAAGTCAGACTGTCTGCATACATTTCTAATATAGAGAAAGCCACATCTACATAAAAACTATTCCATATCCCACTTGCCCTCGCTGAGCCTTCAGGAATGTTATAGTTGGCTGAATTTTCAAAATAATCTTCCAACTTGTATTTTAGTAAACACTTGACAAAACCCCCCAATATTCCACTTAAAAACAGTTTCCCTCTTCTTTCAGTGAAAGGTTCAATTTGCTGAAGTGTCTCCTTGTTCCTAATTTGCAGTGTCCAGGGGGAAAAAGTGTGGCCACAGAGGTAATCCTTAGTTAATTTCTTATTTATAAATTTATTTTTACAAGCCACCTAAAAGAGGCTGGAGCTTCTCCATCTCCTGCATGTTTCTGCCTTTTACAATCCTTCTGCTTTGAACTGTCCTTAATCTGTAGGAGAGGATGCCCACACCCACTGGTTCCTCAGTAATACCTGGTGGGATTTGCTGCAGCATTTTGTGGCTGCTTTGGAAAGGAGGGCTTTCTGGTGGCCCATCATGGAGGAGGTTCTGCCCTTTGCTGGCCTTTGTGCCAAACTGCATGAACCCCAAGACTTTAATGACTTTACATATTTTATTACAGCTGCCGGTGTCAGAAAAAAGCTAACATAAAATGCAGCAAAAAAGAGAAAAATTAATGGAAGACGTGTTTGGGAGGCTCGTCTGCTGGGCCACCTCTCGCCGCTCTGGCTGCTCTCCATGTCCAATGCCTGGAAAGGCCATGGCTGCTACAGAGAGATGCAGCAGGACATAAAGCTGCTCAGGACATGGGCAGCCAAAATGGAGCAAAAAAGGGAGAAAACAGAGTTTTTGGAGCTACTTTTTTACATGGACTCCTTCCTAGTGATCAATATTCAAGCTGTAGAGTTATTAGGTGTTTCAATTTGTTTCTTGCAAACCAGTGCTGTTGGCGTCTGCTTCTCTGAGAAGGGGCTGCAAGTGCTGGGGACAGGAGGGCGCAAGGGAGCTGCACCCCTTCTTGCTGAACCTCACAATGGGACCTTTTACCCCAGCACAAATCATCGGCGCTAGCCCTGCCAGAGTTTCTACATACCCGATCCTTCAGGAGCTGAAACACAAGACAAACCACAAGCTGTGTGGAGCAGTCAACATGGTGGAGGGAAGGGATGACATCCAGAAGGACCTTGACAGGCTTGAGAGGTGGGACTATGCAAGCCTCAGGAAGTTCAACAAGGCCAAGTGCAAGGTCCTACACCTGAGGTGGAACCATCCCAGGCACAAATCCAGGCTGGGCGAAAAGTGGATTGAGAGCAGCCCAGAGGAGGACTTGGTGGTGTTGATGGATGAGAAGAGAAACGTGAGCAGACAATGTGCACTGGCAGCCCAGAAAGCCAACTGCATCCTGGAATGCATCCCCAGCAGCATGGCCAGCAGGACGAGTGGGAGGGTTCTGCCCCTCTGCTCCATTCTGGGGAGAGCCCCCTGCAGTGCTGCCTCCAGCTCTGGGGCCACCAACATCAGAAGGACATGGACCTGTTGGAGTGGGTCCAGGGGAGGCCATGAAGACGCTCTGGGGGCTGGAGCCCCTCTGCTCTGAGGACAGGCTGAGAGAGTTGGGGAGGTTCAGCCTGGAGAAGAGAAGGCTCTGGGGAGAACTTAGAGCCCTTCCAATCCCTAAAGGGGCTCCAGGAGAGATGGGGAAGAACTCTTTATAAGGCAGTGTAGCAATAGGGCAAAGGATTATGTCTTCAAACTGGAAGAAGGTAGATTTAGATGAGATATTAGGAAGAAATTCTTTGCTGTGAGGGTGGTGAGAGCCTGGCCCAGGTTGCCCAGAGAAGCTGTGGCTGCCCCATCCCTGGAGGGGTTCAAGGCCAGGTTGGAGGGGGCTTGGAGCAACCTGGTCTGGTGGGAGGTGTCCCTGCCCAGGGCGGGGGGGTTGGAACTCAATGATCTTTAAGGTCTCTTTGAACACAAACCATTCTATGATTCTATGGGTCTGGTTGACTTCACTGGGAGAAGGACATCTCATGAGGTCAGTGATAAACTCCCTTTGTGGCAAATGGCATGAGGATAGGAACCAGTATATGCAGCATAGCCTGGGTAAGAAGAAATGAAAAAAAAAAAGTAGTTTTCAATCAGAGGTAGAAGACTCCATTCCCGCCTTGTATTTTTCCAGTAATTATGTGCAATTTGTTAGCTGCTGGCCAAGGAAGGGTGGCAGAATCAGCTCCTCAAATAAATATGTTCACCTTGACCACTGCTAAAATTTAGAAAAAATATGTGGAGCTTAAATAAATGTGTTTGCTGAACTAGCCTGACATTTCCACTGCAAGTTCCCAAGGAAGGTGCTCTTTTACCTGTTTTTTGTTGCTGTGATTCAGTCAGGGTTCTTCTGGATTTGATGAAAACGATTTTTACAAGTTGGTCTTTACTGAGCTGGTCCAAGAAAAAAATAATGAAAAAGCTGCCACCATTTACGAAATCCAAAATTTTTTTCCTAGCTCTAGTTCCTAACATTTTTTGTCAGTCATGACTAGAATAAAAAGTGCTCTTTTTCATGTGCATGAATCTGAAACAATCTTCCTAAGGAATTCTTGGAACCCTCCCACATACTCTTTATTATTATGATTTTTTTTTACTTTGTTCGGTTCGGTGCGATTGTCATAATGTGTTTGAGTATATTGAATATTTTAAGGAAAAGAACAAAAATAAATGGTCTGGACTTGGCTGACAAAGTGAGGTTAAATCCAGAGAGCTGCTTTTGAGATAATGTGGACTTTTATGACTGGGAGTGGGATTACCAAAATGGGATAAAATATCATTAGTGCCTGGCTAAAATACCTGCTGAAGGATATTTATCTTAAGATAGTCAGTTTAGGGAAACAACAGACCTAAGGATCATATTTTACGACTGACTACGCTCTGGCCCAGCCCTGTCTATGGGAGCCAGCCTGCAAATACCTTTCATGAACAGGCGGTTTTGCAGGCTATTTTGTTCCAGCGGGACTCCTTGTACTAATGACTTTCCAAGATGAGTAAAGTATCATCACCTACCCCTATGAAATATAAATCAAAAAAATGAGCCCTTCCAGTGGCTGGGGAACAACAAGAGAGACTAAAACTCAAACTGATTTGTCAGGCATTGAAAACACGCTGAAGAGATATCCAGCTTCCAGTTAAGAAAATGTAGAGTTTTTGTAAGAGGAAGAGAATGTAACAGCCCCTTTTCCCATGGGGAGGAAAAAAAACCCCTTTTCTTCTCAAATTGGTCAAGTTTCTCAGGGAGACGGGAATTCCTGGCAGGGAAAAAGCCCTTTGATTCTTCACCTCTCTGAGTTGATTTATTTTTATTTTTCCTATGGTGCAGCCTGTCTCTGCTTTGTTGACCTGGATATTCTTCCTTGTTTAGAGAAGTTTTGTCTTATGCTTGAAAAAGGAAAAATACAGGCTTTTGCTCATCTTTCATCAGGCTAAAAAGAAATACAAAAACAAGACGGCCTTTGGGTTTCCAGAGAATTACAGGCATTTCTGATATGTTAAAATTACTAAAAATTCCAACTGGAGTCAAGCAAGTTCAGTCAATGTTTATTTCCTTTGAGTCTTTTAAAAGCCGCCTTCTTCTCCTCCCTTGTATTTTTTTTGTGATGGCGAAAGAATAATTTAGGAAACTGCAAGAGAAAAGGACCCTTTTTCTCTTTTATCCCAGGATTTTGACTTTGAAAGTCCTCACTGCCTTCAAGGGGAGCGGTGCAGCATGCGGTAATCTGCAGTGAAAGCAACCCCATAGCAAAGTGGTCATTGCCCTTGGATGGAAGAGGAGGTAGTAATGGGAATAGCAGGAATATGGTTTTACAGTGTCCTCCTCATCCTAAGGGCGTTTCAAGTTGCATTTGTACCTCTATCACCAAGCCATGGGAAGGCAGTTAAACCCCCTCAGCCTGGAGAGCTGCGGTAGTAGCGGGGCCAGAAGAAAAGGGAAAACAGCAGGACAGGATAAAACAGCCTCCAAGTATTTCACTTGCTTGTTTTCCCTCTCCATTCCTGGCTGCAAACACACCACGGCCTGTATCAAGCTGTCCTTTCCCTGTCCCAAACCCCCTCAGCCATTGCAAGGGTGATCACCCCAGCCAACTCCCTACTCACTTGGGTATCTGAAATTTAGATTATCTGCCCCTCCAGTTGGTTTCAACTAATGCCATCAACCGAAGGCTGATGGGAGGTACTGGCAGGTGGGAATGGAGGTGGGACACATGTGGAGCATCCTTCCTGCAGACAGGCAGGAACATGCTCGTCACTGGGCACTGCCACATGTCACTGGAGGAGAGGCCTGGACACCAGCTCACAAATGAGACTTGGGCAGGGTTTTGCAGATAAATGTGGAGGACAGAAAAGCAGTGCTGTAAATTGGGGCAGATGTAAAAAAAATAAGGGAAATGCCAGCTCCTGTGACAAATGGACAAGAACATCGTTAATATTAAACGGTGGCGTGCTGCAAGAGAAGAAGTGTTAATTACATGCTTGACGATGCATAGATTAACCTTTGGCTACATTGAAAAATATTTCAACAACAGGCATAAATTCCTGCAAAGACAATAAAAAATCTGCACCATGCTCTGATTACTCTGGATTCATGTGGTAAAAACGTGAATGCCTGACAGTTGCCACCTCTGTGATGGGGCAGCCCACGTCATCACTTTAAAACACAGCTGTCCCCAAGCGGTGGCACAACAGACTGTCTCCTGCGCCCCAAGGAGGGAGGTCGGTGCTCCCAACAGAGCCTGAGCAGAACACGCCATTGGCAGAATCGCAATTCGATGCATTAATCATGTGCTACTCTTAATAATGCATTTGCCACATGAACTTATCACTGCTGCGTCTCTAATACCTATCACAGTAAATTAGTCAAATCCCGACCTGCTGACAGAAGGCAGAAGCCCACTCCATATCAACTTGATATTGGTTTCAATCTTTCCTTATTGGGTTGGAAATAATAGAAAAGAACAAAGACACCTGGGGCAGGGATGTCCATTCAGGCAAAGGCATGCTCCAGAGAAGCAGATCATAGAAACATAGAATGGTTCAGGTTAGAAGGGATCTTAAAGACCATCCAGTTCCAACCCCCTGCCCTGGGCAGGGACACCTCCCACCAGACCAGGTTGCTCAAAGCCCCGTCCAACGTGGCCTTGAACCCCTCCAGGGATGGGGCAGCCACAGCTTCTCTGGGCAACCTGGGCCGGGCTCTTACCAGCCTCAGAGTGAAATCATAGTGATAGATCTTTTAAAATGTTAATGTTGTATTACCCCTTGATTCCCACCAAGCAGGAATGACATACCATACACTGCCTGCGTTACTGTTTCACTCAGTACTGCCTGCCTGGATTTTTGTTTTAATTCTGACAAAGTGCATGGTGAACTCCCTAACAGCACAGGGAGAAAAAAAATCAATCATGATTTTGACACTTCTAGAAGGAAGGTGCTTAATACACAGGAGATCCATCACACATTGCTCGTCAGATGCTTGTATCAACCTGATTATATGGAGTGTCTTAAATGAAATTAAGCTGTTGTTAAACGCTTCAAAATTTCCAGTTCTCTACCAGACTTTTTGTAAAGCATCCTGCCGATTTTTGCTCATCTTTTTAAAAGTGCACCGGTCCCGTGACAGGGTACAAATGGATTTAACTTCTGCTGCGGCTTTTTGGTTCAAAACTAGCAAACTCACCATTAATTATTGATCTGGCTTGTCAAGCTGTAGCATCAATTATTGCAGCCCTGGCACATGGGGCTTTGGAATTAAAAGCATCCATAACCTTTGTGTGGAAAGGGCTTACTCTTTTTTTGGCTTAAGAATACCATTTTTCTTCCAGGACACGTTCATGACTTCTGTAGATATGGTCTCCACTCACACGTGGCTGTTTCCCAGCCCAGGTGAGTCTCTGAGCTGCTGAAATAACAGCAGTAAGTGGTACCCAGACAGACCCCCTGATAAGCATACGCTGTTCCTTTCTGGAGGTGATGCTCAGTTCCCTGGGGAGAGCAGAAACTGCTATGTCACTATTTAGCTCCCTTGGTATGAACATCTTTTAGTTTTAGGCTTGTAAGAATATCTTTTCTTTTCATCCATTCCAGCTGTCACATATATTTGATAGGTAGAAATGGGAGTTATGGCCATCAGGAGTGGAAGATGAATCCGTTGACATTTCCCTGGTGTAATAGGATTCAGATTTACTTGTGGAGGATGGGAAAATGACTCTGACAAGGAGCCCTAAAATCCTGGGCTGGGAAATATGTTTTTGTAATTGCACTTGTTGATGAGGAAACGATAAGCAAAAGGGTAGAGCAGTATTTCTTTTCTGACTGATTCAAGAAATATTAGCTTGCCAATCTTAGAAATCTATGAAAAATCACCTTGTAGTTATGAGGGCTGGGAGTTACAATGAATTTCAGAATCCTTAGAGCGATATTTCTGAGAGCTTTTATATAGACACATTTCTTAGCACTGAAAAACAGGGAAATAATACTTCACATGGGATTTGTGGGTTTGCAAATGAAAGCAACACTTGCTCTTAGCAACACAAGTGCATAAAAGAGCTGAGTCTTCGCTCTGACCTCAGTGGATGTTGCAATCCACAGATTAATGCTCACATTCTACCTGTTTGTGGGCTGCTGCTCCAAAATGTGCATTTCAGAGGGACCTTCTCCTCCAAAAGTGTTCTTGGGTCTCAGGTTTGGGCAGACAGTTGCCAGGCTATTTTGTCCCCATTTCATCTTATGTTTTATGGTTGGATTGGGAATTTCTCTGCTTTCCGTGTTTTTTACAGCACCTATTTCAAGACCACCTTCCTCCTGCACTGGCACTATATACTCAAGTGAATGTGTTTATGAAGTATTAAGATTAAGAAGAAGTTTTAAAGTATGAGACTGGAGAGAAACTACTGAATGTAACCCACGGTATTGATTTTTGCCTTCAGAATCTTCCAGCTAAAGTAAATCAGCAAAACCCTACTGTTTAGAGCCTCACATGGAGCTCTAACCCTTGACAGAAAAGGAATCAAGCATCTCAAAGATGCTGAACGTGTATGCTCAACAGGGAGGTGCAGCTGACAAAGTCTTTCTATCAAATGCGTCCAAGCGAATGTGGCGAAAATACAAATGTCATTTATTTCAGAAGGAAAAAAATGTGGACATTTGCATAGAAGATTTTGAGGAAAATGTTTTCGTTTCATTTATCTGCTTTATTAGACGGGAAAAACTGGTCTCTGGACCTTTACCAAAGCACGTACCTTAAGCCAGCCCACGCAGCTGAGGGTATTAAGCCAGTGAGCTCATCACACCCTTTCCTTTCATACCTGACCTCGGAGCTAAATTAATAAACAGGTTTCTGCCTTAGCTGAGGTGCATGAGCTGAGAAAGCATGCTGAAGGTTGGTCCTTGAGACCCGGTCAGCAAACTGTGACGGCTGGAGGGATGCCCTGGGAGAGGGCAGCACTGCGGCAGACCAGTGCCCTGGTGTTGCTCCGTGGCCTCAGCTCGGTATCAGTCTAGGGGAACTGCTCAGATAAATAGTGAGGTCACGGGAGCTGGGTTAAGTTCAGTCCAGCGGGATGGAAATTCATAACTAATGACTTCACCGTGACCTATGAATAAGCATCTGACCTTCCTGGTGGGGCAACTGAGTCAATGGTTAGCAGACCAGCCCTTGATATCTTACGAACATGTAGCTGCTGAAACAGAGACCTCCCAGAAACTGGCAGGCTATGCCTAGAATCCCATGCTTTGAAATACAGAAGCAGCTTTCAGCTACTGATCCAATCCTCTGCCAAAGGCTCCTCTGAGAGGCTGTTAGGGCTGGAGGTGCATGGTGTGATGTTAGTGCATGGGGAAGCCTTTGAGTGCTTGCTCACACAAGCTGGTACCTTCCTCCTGCCTCTTCACAGGAGCCAACACTCCCTCACGCAGTTGAGTTTCTGTGGGAAAAGTTACACCCAAACGGTTCTTTCTTTGCTCCAGACAGCAGACAGGGGAAGCTTAAGAGGTCAATGGGCTACAATTGCTCTTCTTCTCAAGGGAGGTGGAGAAGTTGCTAGTTGCTAGTTCTTTGATTTCAGAATTTAGGGGAAATAAAATTAGCATCAGGCATTTTGCCTTTCTGGAACACTTCAAAAACCTGTATACTCGGACTGTCTAACCTCAAACAAACTGGTTACTGCATTTGGCATGTCTCATGGCAGTGAAATAGAAAGGATAGGAGGTTTCAATGGTTTGCCATTTCCCCCCTAAACTGACAGATTCACTCCACGAAGGCTGAACAAGATGGAAGAGTTTGGAGAACTCAGAGATAGGCAACACAGGAGATCCCACTTATTTTTCTTGTACTTTTCTGTGAGGACGTGCAGGAAAGCAGAACTCAAGTAAACACTTCCATGATTGGTTTTGTCTATCCACTCACCTTCACCATCTCTACCTGGTCCCACACGACTCCAATTGATTGTGAATTTACGGGTCACTCGCTCAAACGGTGCCTGTCCCAGGCACTATCAAAGCACCCTTGCTTCCTTCAGATGAAGGGCTACGCTTCGAAAAGCAGACATGCCAAAAATGGATTAGTGAAAACACTTATGCCCTTTAACAAGCTGGATTAAAAAGAATAAGTCTCATCAGGAGGCTTAGTTTAATTGCTGGGATTATGCAGCAATGGAGATGTAGGGGGAGGAAAGCTAACCGGAGATGTGTCCAGAAGAAACGTGTTCTCTTGACTTCCCTCACAAACTGGAGGAGAAAACTGGCGGATGATTCCGTTTTGCCTTTGATTCAACATGACTAAATACTGCAAAGATAATTGGTGTTATGGCCATTTGTGCTGGCAGCTGTACTCCAGTACTTTTTAAAATCATTATCTGTTAAGACATTTGCAAATATTCAGTGAGCCTGGCGATGCCTCATTAAAGGACCGAAGAAGAGAGTCATAAATTTTATTGCCTCAGCATTGCATGTTGGTACAGATCTGTTCTGAATGTATAAACTCCCTTATCGCCTCAGCAAAACCTCATGTTTTTCTGGACAAGCTCTTGAGAAGGGCATAAAAATAAAAAATCCCACCAACACTCAAACAGAGAAGTCTGACTGGGTCCATTATTTTTTTTCATTTAAGGCAAATGCTTGCTCTAACCGTGCAGAGAATGTATTTTAAAATGTAACCATACTAAAACATCAGACAAATACTATTCCTGCAGCAATTTTAGGCAATAGACTTATCTATGATGCTTCACTTTCCGTCCATTATTTCTCCTGATGCACATTAACTTTTATTTCAGGGTCTCTATCCAAACTTATTGAGTTCAGTAGAAAGATTATCCTTGGTTTCCTTCAGTTTTTCATCAAGTCCTTAATCAGGGCATCTCTGTTTTTATCAGGAGAGAATAAATTTGCTAGTGGTTTAGAAAAGCTGTGTTGCCATCAGTTTAGAAAAATAGGTTGTTTTTAAATGGAGCTGAAACACTGAAATTTATGTGATATCATTCTATATTCTAGGAACATGCCTCTATTCCGTCTTCAACAATTTGCTGCTTGTTGTTGTAAATGTGTACGTATAAAGAAGAGACATTAGTAAGAGTTCTGTTCACATTCTGTGAACTTCCCAGAAGTTTAATAGTGTTTTAGAGACAAACAAATCCCACCAAGAGAGTCACCTATGTCTTATTCCCCATGAACGTGGAACTGGGCTCTAGATACGTGAACGCAGACAAATATTATTTAGCCTAATAAAATCCTCATGGGCTGGGATCAGTTTCCTGCTTTTACTCTTGCTTTTCCTCTCTGCATGTCTTCAGATGTGGTGAGGGATTTTTCAGGATGTATATTCTCCTTGATGTGCATGCAAGTCACCTCCTTGTGCCACTGTGCATTTGTGTGTGTACCTAGCGGAAAATAAATCACCTTTATATAGCTTCTCAGAGGGAGTTAATCTGTTTAGCATTGATCCATCTATCCTATAAGACTGGAGACGGTTGCTTTAAATGACATGGATGCTGGAACATCAGTGTGCTGGAGTTTCACTGCCACACTGTCATGGTGCAGGAGATACAGAGCAGGGACAGTAAGATGACACTATCAATATAAAGCCAGATTTACCAGCATCATCCCCAGTGATTTAATTCAAGGGTATGATATCATTCAGTTTGAGTTAATGCAGAAATACAGTCTGTATTTCAAGGTCTGAACATTTCCATATAGATAAAAATGCCGCTCGCTTACAAATTGTTCAAAGCCTTTATGTGCCTTTTGGAGCTGGATGGCTAAGCAGCATCCTGGGAGGTTCTTCTAACCCTGCAGGAGAAGGGCATTCCTGCTGGAAGCTGCTAACTGGAGCTGGGATAACATCATAGACTCATAGAATGGTTACAGTTGAAAGGGCCCTTAAAGATCATTGAGTTCCACCCCCCTGCCCTGGGCAGGGACACCCTGACCAGACCAGGTTGCTCAAAGCCCCATCCAACCTGGCCTTGAACCCCTCCAGGGATGGGGCATTCACAGCTTCTCTGGGCAACCAGGGCCAGTGCCTCACCACCCTCAGAGCAAAGAATTTCCTCCTAATATCTCCTCTAAATCTTCCCTCTTTCAATTTGAAGCCATTACCCCATCGTCCTGTTGCACCACTCCCTGCTCAAGAGTCCCTCCCCATCTCTCCTGTAGGCCCCCTTCAGGTACTGGAATCAACTGGGATGAAGGGAGCAGGAAGGGATGGACTGATAGCCCTCAGCCTCCAAAAACTTTTCACCTGTGCCAGGGAATGATGTGGCCAAACATGATCTGCAGGCTGGTACATGGCCATCGGATATCGTGCATACTCCCTTCAGCCTCTTCCATTCTTCTGCATCTCTTTGCTACCCTAGTTGAGAACTGTTTTAAAAAGAGAGAAATAAAGCAAACACATTTTGGGGTTGTCATTTTCAAGGCAAGACAAAATCTAAAAAAAGAAAACCCAACAAGGAATCATAGGAAAATCTTACAACTACATGAGAGGCCTCTGAGTGTTTTGATTGCTGAAGCCGTCCAGAGGCGTTGCCAGATTTTTTTCCCAGTGTGCTGGAAAAACTCTACCCTGGGATAGGTCAGCTTTGTCGAGTGTTAGGAGAATCGGTTTGGCCTTGCTGAAGCTGAGGGTGGAGTTGGGAATGAAGCCTGGTTCATGGTCAAATTCTGGCTTTGATCTCAACTATGGAGAGACTAGCACCTCTCACCATAATTTAGGATCTGCCACAAATATTTAAGGTTCAGACTTTTTTTTTTCCCTTCCTTTTTCCATGCTTTAGGTTTTTTCCTCCTCCCCTTGGACTCTCTTGTCACTTCGAGAGCTTGACCTCTGAGCAATGTTGGCAGCTGTGTATGCCAGTGTTGACAACCCAGCCATGTACAGAACCTCTGTAGTCAGAAGGTCAAATCACTGCAGGAAAAAAAAAATAAAATTAACAGCTAATAATTGGCCAATCACCAACACCTTCCATTTGAAAACCTTAATGCATTTAAGAGCACAACTGGCACCTTTGTAAGGGTTGCCTAGCCCTTCGCCAGACCCCACACTCAACACTGCTGCTTGTCACCCCAAGTAGGCGAATTAGGAGGGACAAATTCTTGGCTCAGTTCTCCAAAGCACCCGTCAGCTTCATAAGGTACATCAAGGCAAGGGAGCTGGCTCAGGGAAATTCCTCTTTGGGCCAAGACGTCATTCAAATCAGGTGTTAGATCCCAGTTCTTGCCCTGTCTGGGATGTTATACAGCTGTGCGCTTGGTGAGGGGACAGCCCAGCCCTTGGTGAGCCTCCGAGGTATGGTCAAGTATGTTCTTACTGAAACACCAAGCCCTCGAGGGCAGTAAGGACTATATACAACATCTACAGGAAATAATTTTAGGATTAAAATCAGGAAAGAACTTTCTACCCTGTTCCAGTTTAGACTTGGAAATTAATATATTGTCCCAAGTTGCACAGTTAAGGGATATTGATGCAGGAGAGACTGAAGTTTATTGAATCACAAGCATTGCTGGTATAGCACTGTTATTTCTTTTAAGCTATTCCACCCAGAATACGGTGTTACAGGACACCAGAGAAATCTACAGCATGGTATTGAAATAACTGGATAATTTCACCAGCACCCTGTGCTGATATTGCAGTTTTCATTACATTTCTATTACAGCAGCACATTTCAATGCCTCCTTTTTTCATCTGGTGATGCTTTTCAACTCCAGGTCTCCCCCAGAGACTTCTGTAAAACCTCCTGTGCGTTCCCTTTGAGCATAAGAAGCTGCCACAAGTTAAACCATGCGAGCGATGTACTTACACAGCCAATGTACAGTGTATGCATATGATGATGGGCAGATGGACGAAACCAGGATTGATGGCACGGCTGTGAGTCAACATTCTCTGAACTTTGTAGTAGTGGGAACTGAGTGGCTCCAAATGTTTTGTAAATTGACCCTCCAGCCCAGAAAAGCCAAAGGCAAATTTAATTCAAGGTTAAGCGGAGAGGTCAAAATGTTGTGGTTGTAATGTGAAGGACTGAAAGAAAGCTCAGGCTTTTCAAGGTTTGCACCAGGGCTGATGTGATGCAAGACAGGCTTCAGGTCTTTGGATCCATACCAAGGAAGACTCGTCTTGTTTATGTTGGTGTAAACGATAGCAGCATCTGGCTGAACACAAGAGGTTCATCCACTCAAGGTCTTTGACAATATCAGGCACAGTGCTTATCACTTTTCATTAACATATAAAATGAAGCCAAAAAGGCAGAGCACAGTTTGTTCCATTTCCACTCTAATTAGATGCACTTTGTTATTTTCTGGATCATTCACCCTTGGTTCAATTTAAGTTTATTTTAAGACAGGCTAATCAGTCTTTTAAGTAGAGAATCCTTGGCCTCCCGCTGCTCACTTGCAGTGGCGCCTAATCAGGTAGAAGGAGCATTTCTGTTTTGTGTAAAGGCAAGGCTGATGCTGACCTTAAGAAGTGCCTGCCAATAAGTCAGCACTGTGGGCTGCCACCATGCACTCAGGGATGTGGCACAAATGCACCATGCCATGATAAATGCTGCAGTACAAGTCCAAGAAAGAGGCAAAGGACTTGGAGATACGTAAATATAAAGGTGAAGTAGATCCATGTCCTCATTACATTTTTAACATCTAATTCTTTTCAAGTAAGGACCAAAGAAAACCCCTGTTGTGACCACATGTTGGCTGAAAATACATCTTGTGATGAACAATTCAATGTCTCCTCAATTTTTAAGCAGAATACAAGTAGTACATATGGAAGAAGGAAGGCTAAGCATGCATGAATGTTGGTTCCCATGCATGCAATGCTACAAGGAAACCCACTCTTGGCTTAATTCTTGAATCCCTTAATATTTTTCTGGTGCTATAGTGCTGCCATAAACAAAGGCCAACGAACTGCCCCCAACAAATCCTGCATAAAGGTCTCAGCACCTATTAATATCACCGCTCCATTTGTACACGTACAGCATAGAGGGAAAGCAGCCAACCCTGATTAAGGAAAAAAAAAATGAAATGGGAACATGAATAGTGAAATCAATATCTTGTCCAAAGCTGAAACATTAAAGAAAACTCTTAAGAAGTTCTCTTAAAGAGGACTAGATAATAGACTCTATTTTACTGTACGTTATCACGGTACATTTTGCACCACGAATACAGTAGCTCTCCAGGTAGCAAAGCCTTTGCTTTTCATCTGTATTTCCTGGTCTTTTTGAAACAGTAATGGAAATGGAGATGAGACAGAGATGATGGCTATTGGAATTCTGCACTAGAGCCTGAGGAGTAAGGCTAATTCTTCAGATGTTTAACTCTGCTAACTTCACCAGGGGTGTTGGTGGGCTTGCAGGGCTATTGTCTTGGTACAATATGTTTTTATACTTTTATGAATGGGCTATTTATGTAGCTTCTATGGAAGATCTTCATCTGGTGGAAAACAATAGTGAGTGATGAGGATCTGTTCCACAGGGTTGCAGATCTGACATTCGAGGGTCCCAAGAGCCCATCAAAGATAAAGTCCATTGTATTTAGATTTGAATAGAAGGAATGTTCAAATTTTAAATAAAAAAGCCATTGTTTGATACCGAAAAGAAGCCCCAAAAGCCCACTGCTTTGTTTGTAGGTGAGGAGAAGATGGGTAGCTTCAGTTTCTTCCTCCTGGGAGCTAGGCACAATCAAATAGAAAATTTCAGGAAACAAAGCTATTAGCTTCTTCAAACATCTTCTTGCAGGGTTGTGCGTGAGTTTGGCTCACATTGCTTATAGTGGGATTGTGTCTTTACTGCAGTAGGACCTTGGTTCTCATCATCCTCACCTCTATATCGAAAACTTTCTATGTAGTGCAATGGGAGCTTGTTTCTGAGTGGAAACGTTAAAAGCATAAATATGTTTATGTGCTCACCAGGATATCTGGCATGGATTAAACTATGTGTAGTATTCTTCATAATTACTCTCAAATAAATTTGCACTTGGAAAGCAGCCGTTTTTTTCTCTTATTATTTCCTTTTTGTCTGTATGTCACTTTTTTTTACCATCTTTGTGCCTTCTTGGGTGGTAAAAAACGGTTATTAATGTTGAATCTGTGACATTGGCATTGGTCACGTTCCTAGAAGACAATTATGAACACCTTCTTTGATGTCCTGCACAACACAGCCTAAAGAAACCAAGTCAATAATTCTGTCTTCAGCTCATAAACCATGCTTGAAGTATAGCCTATCTCTCAGGGTGTTATTGTCTTGTTGCATTGAAACAGAGACCTCAAAAAATGGAGTCTCCACCACATTTTCCTTTCTCATAGACTTCAAATAAAAAAAACAACTGGCAAGCCATCATCCCTTAAGCCTAATTTGCTCTACTTACAGCACTGGCATAGACAACAAGTGGGAAAATAATATCAATATTATACAAAAAGGATTACTTTTAAATTAAAACAAGACTGTGTCACGTAGCATGATAAAGTGGCCCTTTATGCTTAACCAGTCTCTCTGCCTGAAACCCAGCAGTTAGAAGAGTGTCCTTAGACCACCTTTTTGACTTGATGGCATTTATGGTTTCCATTGGGCTTGACTGAAAGACCTCACAGTAGGAGAAAATCTGGCGGTCTTATACCATCGTCTGTGGTAACAGCATGTGACAAAACAACTTTGCATCAGTTTCTGCAGTGGGACATGGGATAATGAAGAGAATAGAAATAGAGGAATTAAAGGTTGTGGGAAGGCAACATTTTCCATCGCTGGGAAGAGCCATCTGTAACCAGCTTCCCCTCCCAACTACAGGCTTTTGGCCCGGGGCAGGACTGAGCACTCTCTCTCCCCTGGCGGGGGGGAATGCAGCAGTGAAGTTTGTCCCGTAGCTTTCTGCCCCTCAAAGGAGGCAAAAACAGTGGGGTACCAATTACCAAGGGTGAAAAAATGCATTGTGAAGATGAAATAACACCATATCTCCATGTGATACAGCAGAAATCCTCTTGCTTCTGACAGATTCATGTATCTTTTGTCAGCTCTGAGTACAACATTGCTTCCTGGTTTTTTTTTTTTTTTGTTTGTTTTTTTTTTTCATAACCATAGATGTTTAGCTGTCTGCTAAAATTAATGAGAATAATTAGACTGGTGGATCTGGGGGAACAAAATGGGACATACTGTTGGTTTAGCACCATGCTACTCCCTGGGGACTCTGTTCTAGTGGCTGGGAGACTGGAAGACATCATCTTTAACAATGAAAAAGGAGCTGATGAGTCATTCCAGCTATGAAAAGGATTAAAATATTTTTAAACAGAAGAGTAGTTATTAATAAAGTGCAGGAAATGATAGGGAGTTATTGCACTTTGAGCAAAAAGACCAACACGACTTCCTCCCACATAGTACTTACTTTGATGATACTCTCCCTCCCTCTTAAATCTTATTTTTATTCCCTCTCAACTTTCTTTCAAAACTTGTTTACAGAAGTGGCTGTGATGTTACCCTTTCTCTGGGTGGATACTCATTTGCAATAAATGGTTTCTACTTCTCAGTCTTTGAAACTGGCCAAGGTTTGGACAAACAGCTCCACTTTCTGTTTCTTGGAAATGCCCACTTCTTGGGAACACCACCCAAAATGTCAGTACCCAGTGCAAGTGTGCCAGCCCTTCTGAATCCTCCTGAGGCTCCTTTCTTATTAATTTTATCTTATCTCCTTAATACAGAAAGTTGAACATATGCCATGTATCTATGCAAATAAAACTGCCAGTAATTTCAGTCATACCAGATAGGAGGGGTGCAGAGCTGCAGAATATGGCCCCAGTGTTTTTTTCCCACTGTAAAACTATCACAGGGGAAAGGACAGTGATAAACACGTATCCAAAATCCTCCACCAGCCAAGCCCTGTTCTCACACCTATGTAACCCATTGCCTTCAGAGGTGTCACCTGGCAGCAAGGGCACGATGTTTTCTCCATACTCTATTTTCACCTCTGGCATTTCTTTGGAAGATAAATTTAATGTCTTAAATTATTTCAGAAGGCATTTTACATGCTGCCATTTTTAAATTAGTATTTTTTTTTTTGGCTGTAAATGTCATAACGCACCTTATTTTTCTCTTGATAAGTTTATGAATTTACTTTAGCTCCTTGAAGTATTTTGGCTGCTTTCCCAAGAAATTCTAAACAGCGAAATACTGCTGCAGTGCAGAGCCTCGTTAGTTGGAGCGGTTTTTGACAGGAAAGCGTTTTCCCCAGAAACTTTGCCTCGGTGCTCTTTTTAACTCACTGGTGCTCCAAATCAAACTGGTGAAACTGTTCCCACCTGATCTATAAGGTATTGTATGAGCTCTGGCTCTCTAGCTGTGTGGATAGCTTTGTTCTGATTTACTCTGCTTCCTTCTTTTCATCGCCAGTAATAGGATCCTGCCACTGGAAACAAGCCCAAACCTCAAGTTTAATTTCAGTTCGTGATGCTTTACTTTTGTGATGGTCACTTTACAAATCAGAATTCCCCTCAGCTACCAGCTCATATTTATTGTTATAAATCCTACGAAACACAAGAACACAAGGGAAAAACATCCTTCTTCATCTTGAAAACATAATGCTGAATGGCTGGAATGTGCCGAAATGGAAAAAGCAATTATTTTGTGATGTATTTGATTCACATCTATAGCAGTACAGGGAAGACACTATCCAGAAAGTTATGAGGCACAAAATGGAGGTTTCAGAGGAAATAAAACCAAATTCTTATTTTTCTCTCTTTTTTTTTTAAACTGTTGCTTGTATTACCATGACACCTCAAGCCCTGCGTAAGACAAACACAAAATCAAACTCCATACTGTTGCATAAGTTCTATTTGAAAGATGAGGCTCTGTGGCTTTGCGTTTAATATCCCTATTTAATATCCCTTTGGTCTATCCTTTCTTCCTAGTTTTAATGTTTGTTCCCCAGGCTTATATTTCCTCTTTGGATTTCTTCTGAAGGGTGAGATGGATCTTGGTTTAATTTCGGCTTTTTTCCTCACTGCTGAGATTGTTTTATTTCCCGATCAGCTGTTACAGCAGTGATTTTCTGCAGTGTTTCTCTTTCTTCTTTTGGAAACTGTACATCTGCTCTTGGCATCTGTTCCATATCCTTTATGAACATTGAAGAAGGGAACTTTTTTTTTTTTTTTTCTTGCAGAGGATGAATCTATTGTCTAGAAATTACTACTTTGCCTTAGAAAGCCCATGGTCTCTTTCACTGATGCTTTACTCTTCTCATATTGGAAACACTTCCTCTTGTTCATTGTCTGATGAAATAGTATTTCATTCTGTATTTTTACTTTCCTTGTAATTTCTTTGGAGTCTTTAATTGCAATCACTAACCTTTCCAGACCTTCTCTGTTCTCTACCTCTTTATTGCTCCTTGTTACTTTTTGCATTGTGTTGGTTTTGCACACCCATGTTTTCTTTTTTTTATGCTATTAGTGTATATTTAATGATATCCACAGCCTCTGAGCCTACCAGAAATTGGCTTTGAAGTTGTGGCTTTTCTATCCCATATCATTTCTGTCTCTTTATTCAATAGCCTGCTTCAATGCAAAAACCTCATTGTTGCCATTTATACTTCCCCATAGTATGGAGAGAAAAGCACTTCTACTGAAAAGTTTCCATTGAAATATTTTGCTCTTGATAGCTCCAAATCGAGGGGAGAATCCCTTTCTCTTTGTAGTTTTTACTTTAGATTCTACATTTTAAAAAAACAAACAACAACTTAAGCACCTCAGCAAAGTGCTTGACTAATGCATTTATTGCTCCAACTTGTTTGTATGGGTAAAGTTAACATCCTTCATCTTGAAGTATTATTACAGACCGTTGGCCAGTAAAGTGAAAATGGACAAACATGCAGTCTGGTTTATAATATATCTTTAAACAGACATTTTTATGCTTCGCTGCAGAATTACCAAGAGAGACTTTGCCCTCTGGAGAGTGCCAAGAACTTGTAAAGCTCAACAATTATAATACATGCGCGCAGGGAATGCTAATACAGAGCAGAGTGAGCATTTATTAAACCTTCAAGGGTTGTTGGAGCCACAGCTTCCCGTCCGCTGAAGGCAGCAACCATGCAAAGCTCAGAGCAAGAAAGGGGCAAAGAGTTTCTGATGTGCAATTCAACCCTCAGCAAAACATCAGCCAGCCACCTGGAGACTCAAGCTTCAAAGATTTATCAGAGCAACAGGTGTTAAACTCCAAAATTAGATTTAGATGAGATATTAGGAAGAAATTCTTTGCTGTGAGGGTGATGAGACACTGGCCCAGGTTGCCCAGAGAAGCTGTGGCTGCTCCATCCCTGGAGGGGTTCAAGGCCAGGGTGGATGGGGCTTTGAGCAACCTGGTCTGGTCAGGGTGTCCCTGCCCATGGCAGGAGGTTGAAACTGGATGATTTTTAAGGTCGCTTCCAGCCCAAACCATTCTATGATTACCCTTTCCCTGTCATTTCTTTTCTATGAACTTATCACACTATCTCAAAACACTTCAGTTTCCTTACTCCCACAAATACATTTGGGAATCTGCACTAAGGTTTTAATTTTGGAAAGAATTAAACCTTTCATAGAGCTCTCAGCCTGGAGGTAATTCAAGACTAGCCCAAAAAAGACACCCAACATGTAAAATAACTTTTAGGAGGAGAAGTCAACTCCAGAATGGACTTTAAAATCTTTATTAGTTAAATGAATGCAGGACTTGCTTTTTTTTTTTTTTTTTCTTTATTTTTAAATTTTCACACAAATCACACAAATAATTCTGTGGCCATTATGAAATACTTTCTCCCTAGATCACTCTGAAACTCAAGACCCCAGTCTATTCTGCAAATTCACTTCGTAGGCTGTTCTCTGAGACCATTATTTAAGATCAAAATAGGTAGGATGTAGCCACATGCAAATGCTTGTAGAGGTCTGTGGGTCTCAGTTTTCCTCATTTGTACCAAAACTGATTCACTTATTGCTCATGTTTTGGTAGATCATACATTCTCCCTTTAGAATATACTGAAAAATTGGAATTGCACCAGAGCACTCAGTTTACTGAGAAAACCGCAAAATTGCTTAATATTAGTTCCCCTGAATTTCACATTTCCCATTATTCTTTGAGATAAGGGAACACATCCAGCATGACTATCACACTGATGCTAAAAGTTTTATTGTGATGAATGGAAAGAGTTGGAACTCCTCATCCTACTGGTGTTTATGGCTGTTGATGGAAAAAAAACCCCATGTCCTTTGGGGGAAAGGCAAGAAGAGAAGTGCGAATGCCAGGAGGCTTGTGCTGGGAAACCAGCCACATATATGCAAAAGGATTTCCACTGATATTTTCATGCAAAAAAATGTGAGAACAGCATTCAAACACTCATTTGGATAACACAAATAATCAAAGAAAATCAAAGCAAAAAGCAAAGATAGTTTGTTGGCAGATGGAAAAAGATTGGAAAGCCCATGGTTTTTGGGGGGCTGACCTACGCAGTAGTAGAGCACATCTGGTTGGACCCCTGTCATAAAAGGAACAATGTAATAATTGTGAACTGAGCTGGCTTTAGATTCTCTTACTGAAAAAGTCTTCAAATAAAAGCTATCGCCTAGATTAGATTAAACTGTGCGATTTCCTTAGAGTAAGAAAATCCACATCAAGACAAACTGCAGCCAAGCCTGACAATATGAAGTTGTATTTTATGAGCCACTGCAGGAAAAAAGTTCATGTCTTCCAGAAATTAGTAGAAAAAGGGGGTTCTGTTGCATAAAAGCCAGTTGCAATGACAACAGCTCAGGTCCCTCACTAATTTATGCACTTCATCAACGTATTTTTAACCTTTTATTTGGTGCAAATATAGATGTTTCATGCATCTGTCATTTTGAACCTTTCACACTAGAATGAAAATTAATTAAACAGTACACTCACTTCTACATAATTTTTTCATATATTTCTTTGCTGACAAGAACAGTAGAATTTTATCAATTATACTGATGAAAAATTGGTATTCAGAGTCTGGCTATTGAAAATAAATTTGCTGTTTATAATTTGCATGATGTTGTTAACTTGTCGAGGCAGCTGCAAGAGAAAATTAATGATTAATTTCAGCTCATGATAAAGAAGGCAAGGAAAAATTACGTGTGTAGAGAAATTATTGGTACAGCTTAGAGAGGCCATGTGTTACCCACCCTAATTAACACATTGCCATATGAGAAACAGAAAATCTCACAACTATACTGAGGATGAATAAGCAGCTAAACATTATCGTCGGTGGTGCATAACTGAGGTTTCCAGGAACTTGTCGTTCACTAAATCACTCAAGTGAGTGTCACATCCCACACGGGGACAGAGCAGCACCCGAGGTCGGGTCCATGGGGCAGCTACTCCTCCCCTCTGCCTCATTTACCAGCGGACACCTATGGGCAGCAAAAGCCACCTGTGATATGAAGAGATGGGGCCATCTAGCAACAAACTACCCAGACAGCATGAAGGCCCCAATTATGCCATTATTCTAATTTTTTTTAAAGCTTCGTAAGTGCTCTACATTAAATTAGCTAAGCTGTGATCATACCTGTGCCAGGTTACTCCTTATAAGTCAGCCATTGATTCAGTGCAAACATAACCATCAGAAAAAGCATTAAGTTCACACATCTCTCAAGCTGCCCTCTTTGAACGGTGTTCTTAAATTTTTCATTAAGTAATGGGTGAATTTTCTCAAACTAGCAACATCACACAACACAGACCAGGTGTTTTCTGAAGCAATAAATGTTACATATAAGCATACAGACACATGCTTTTTAAAAGAAGTGTTTTACGGATTTCTCCGGTGCAGCAATGGTATGAAAAGGGGAGATTTACACGCTGCCTTATATTCTGAGCATGCTTGCATTGAAGCTAAGGTTATAGCTGGGAACAGTACCAAAAACTGCTTTTATTTATGGTGTGCTGGTCTACAGGCTGCAGCATTCTTTAACCACCAGCAGGATGAAGGCAGCTCTGCTGCTATTTATCCCTTTGTATTGTTAATTAACATAAGTCTTTGTTTGCAGAGAGTGGGATAATGTGGTAAAGAAGTTAGTAAAATAAATGATTCACATCAGCCATGGGGACAGAGCCATGAGCATTATGGAAAGCTGCAAGGAATATCTCTATTGCCTTTGAGTGCGCATTTTTGGAGCAGGTGTTTTCTGTGATTCTGATCTCTAAAGCAGTTCTGCACCTTTTAAGTATCATCTGTCTTTCATGACTAAATCTCTTTTTTCATCTTGAGTACTGAAGTTCTGAATATATACAACACTGAAATCATCAGTGATTTAATCTGTATTAGGAGGCTGTTGAGAGGAGTAAAGTGATCTGCATATACAGTCCAAATCAGCAATAATTTAGCATTCTGAAGCACTTATAAAGCTATGAAAATCATGCAGTGTTGACTCTACAATATGACACCTATGGGGCTTTTTAGATTTTCAGTTACAATTGAAACTACAAGTCACAGCCTATACTAGCAAAAGGGTTGGACTAAAGCCAGAGTTTTGAAGTTTTCGAAAGTGAGCCGCTGCATTAAAAGGGTGTCAAATTTTTTATTATAGCCCTATTTTTCATGAAGCAATAAGAGGTGAGTGTCAGGAGTCCTCTCTCAATCCCTACACCATAATTTAAAACCTGCTCTCTCCTGAAGTTTTACAACTAGGTGGCTTTGAAAGCCAAGTGATTATGTCCTTACAGACTGCACAGGTAGCAACCTGTAACCGAAGCAGCCTAATGCTTCCCACTGTAACAACCTGCTTTTAAAGAGAGACCTAGTGGGAAAAAACTAACACCTGATCCTGTAATTAGTGGCTGCCCACAATGAACTGAGTTAAATCCCGGTGCTTCTTAACTTTGCTACTTCTAATGAACCCTCTTCAGTTAGGGTTTTGCAATTTAGCTGTACCACACAGACCACACATCACCGTGTGTCCAGGGTAAGGGCTGTAACTACTGGTGAGCCTCCCACTGATGGGCAGTGGCTGTGGGGCGAGGAAGGAGGGACACAAGTGCCACGGCTGGGCAAAACCCATCAAAACCCAGTACTGCCAGATGCAAACCCGTCAGACATGCCTCAGCCCATGTACAGGCACATGGGCTCTGTCAGCAAAGCCAGAGCTCAAGCTTCTTCAGGAAGATTCTCAGCTTTTGCTTGTTTTGGGTGCCCTTTCCTTCCAGGAATGGACTTGACTCCAAGTGGTGCAGGGGTGCTCAGAGGAGACAGGCAAGCAGCACTGGGAGGAGCTGGTAGGGTCCTCTGCATCAGACAAGCCACAGCATCACCCTCTATGGCACACAATGCAATTAAATATGATAGAATCATAGAATTGTCTGGGTTGGAAGGGACCTTTCAGATCATCTAGTCCAACCATCAACCTAATTCTGATAAAAACCATCACTAAATCATGTCTCTAAGCACTATGTCAACCCGTCTTTTAAATACCTCCAGGGGTGGTTTCCTCAACCACTTCCCTGGGCAGCCCTTTCCAAGGCTTGACAACCCTTTCAGTGTAAAAATTTTTCCCAATATCCAATCTAAATCTTCCCTGGCGCAACTTGAGGTCATTTCCTCTTGTCCTATCACCTGTTACTTGGGAGAACAGACCTAACAGAGGCATGAACCTTGAAGCTTGGTCCCACCATCCAGCATCCTCAGGCCACTCCTCTGCATGCAGGACGAGAGTCAGTTTTGTCTGCGGAACTGGAGATGGCAGCACGCTGTGGGCACCCTTCGCCCGCTGGCAGAAGCTGGTGGGGCAGGCAGGCAGCAGGGAGCACAGGAGACAGCCAATAAATCAGGGATGAGGAAGCAAATGGACCTGGAAGGGAGCTCATCATCTGCTGGGAGGCCCCATGAGCCCAGGCCACCCCTGTGCACAGGCAGGAACAGCCTCACGTTTCAGCTGATCTCACTCACCTGCCCTTCAAGGAAAAGCTTGTTCTAGTGATGACTTATCCTTTGTATTGTACAACTTTTCTTGGTTCTTCTGTTGTATCCTTTAGGTTTATTTCTAGCTGTGTGATCATTCCCATCCCTCTCACCTCCTGGACACCCTGCAGTGCAAGGGTAGTGTGGGATGAGCTCCAGCACCCAAAACAAAGGAGCCTAAAACCTATACCTGGACTTTGCCAAGGACCAGCAAAGAGGAAGGAGGACTTCATATCTGAGAATGGGCAGATACAATCTCAAGTTACTTTGATTCACTGATTCCAAGGTCTTTCTGCTGTTCCTGTGTCAGGGCACAGGCACACCAGCAACATCAAAGGGAAGCTTGGGCAACCCTCATCAACACCCTGGCAACTAGGAAGGAAAGCCTTCTCCCACAACTGGCACCACCAGTGGCGGTAAAGCCCATCCTCTCCTCTGGGAGATCTGAGCCCACAGTAGCATAAAATAAGGGAGACCCCCCACTCTTGAAAGATAAAGATCTCCTTCCCCAGTAACTTGCCACTGCAGCCCCGTTTCTCTCTCCTTCACCTTTCATGACAACAGCCATTTATCAACTTTCTCAAGCAAAACAGCTTAAGCTGGTCTGCTGCTGCTCATCTTAATGAGTCAAAGCCTCTTCATTTCTTTAATAGGATTTTGGAGGTGGGAAGGTCAGAAGTAAACAATACACCATGTCAGGCTGGATTAGATTTCATTTTAAGGTATGACAATCTTTTGTTTCTATTATTAATGCTGCCAGGCACTAAGGAGTTTCATTAAGCTGCCCACAGCAATGCCAGCATATGTTTTTTCGTACAACATAACATCCGATACTATGCACCAAATATTTGCATTAGAAAGGGGGATCACCTTGAACTCTCCAATTAATTTCATTTCGTCAATCATCATCCAGCTCACCCTGATTTTCTCTAAAGTTAACCCACCTCAAAGAGTTTCCTTCACAAACGGTGACACCTTCTTCCTCCTGGGATAGCACACAGTGTCCATGCATAACTTCAGCAGGCTGGGGCAGCACCACCAGCTTTCAGGAGATGTAATTGTCTGCCTTATTCTGTTCCTTAGCTGTCCTTTGGGCCATTACAGCCCATTAATTTACACCCTGTACCTACTCACTGTTTCAAAACCTTTTCTTAAGTGGGTTTATCAATAGCTTTTTAGAGACCCCAATAAGCACCACCTGGTTCCATTTCATGGGTACTTAGCTAAGACACAACGAAGCAAAATAACAGATTTGGGCTAACATTGATTAACTTAAACTAAAATGCAGCTGCAGGGGCCAACCCAGCAGTTTTGCACAAAGTCTCCCAAAGGATCCCTTTGCCCGAGACAGGTATTATAGGGAACAAAATACTGGATGATTTAGGAAGCTTGTATCTGTTTGAGCTTAGAACAGGAATTGAATCATCGTTTAATACACCTAAACAAAATGGGAAAAACAGGCAACAGCACCTTAATTTTTTGAAGAAAAAGATATATATAGAAGAGAAAAACACCTCAGAAATTAAACAGCTACAGGCTATCTGGAACTTCCTTTGAACTATAATAGCTACAGTAAGGAATAAGAAGACAGGGCCATCAACAACGTTGTACGTGCTCATATTCTAATATAACCTGTTTTCTTTCCACTGACCCAGCACAAAAAACAGAGTTAAAAAAAAAAAGGCAATAGGAAGAAGGAAAGGGAGAAAGACCCAGCATCTTACAGCCCTAATGCAACCCACCTGGCTCTTCACAAAGCATTGGCAGGAGGCAAGAGGTTTTTCTAAGAAAGTCTCCACCCCCATTTCCCATCATGCTTTAATTCCTTTAGCTATATATACGCCAGCAAATCACTCATGGTGGTATATGTTTTTTTCTGCTGTGGGTAGGTTTGTGATGTGACTGCCATTGCTAACTGGGCATCAGTATCTCAGACTAGTGGTAAGTAGAGCTTATGCCTTAGGTTTGCACAGGTTTGTTACAAAGGGACCGCTAAGCTTGCTCGTGTTTTGTGAATCTGGCTGGGGGGAATGCAGTTTCTTAAGTGTTACCTGGAATTGTGGAGTATGACACTAAATGAGCACATGTTGCAGTGTTACTTCACTTGTTTTGAGTAATAAGTTTCACTATTCAATAATACAATCTTTGAAAAAGGAACAGCTTTCTTTAAGCATTGCGTCCAATTAAAGGAATTCTTATGAAAACAGAAGTATCCACTATGTAATTAAAACTTTCCTGTTTACATGGAAAATTGCTATGAGACTAATGCTGCAAGAAGACGAAGGCTATAAAGGGTAGAACCTTGACTTTCAAGTTCTGCTAAAGAACATGACTCATCCTTGGGAATGGGATTAAAGTAAATTTCTGCTTCTGTAGTAGGCTGATGTTGTGGCACTCCTTTTTCCCTGTTCTCTGGCTGCCTGATGACTATGCTCTGAGGTAAGCTGGGGAGAAAACTAATACTATCATGGCATTCCTGCAGAAGCCTCTCTGCTGTAACTAAGGGTTTGAAACTTCCATTACAAGACAGCTCTGTTAGCAAACTGCTCAAATTCAACCAGCCCGTCTTGACTTTTGCAAGTTCTCCCTAGTTCTGAGTTGGTTTCAGTAAGAGCTCAGCTTAAAGTCCTGTGGTCATGATCCCCAACGCGGTCACAGTCTGAGATAGTATCTTCTTCTTCTCAACTTGCTGGAAGTTTGCTGTGGTATTTTTCTGCTATTGCACTTTAATTAACACTTGTTTCCTTGATGGTATATGAAGTATCTATTCTTTTAAAGATTATAGGCGATATAATATGTAGTGCCAAGAGTTCACCACTTAGATACTCTCAGCTGCACAATTACAATAGAAAGGAAATCTGAGTTATTTTATTGATCCCTTAGGAGGCAGCAGAGCCAAACTCTGGAAAAAAATAATCTGCAGGCTATGACCTCTCTAATATATGTAGCAATAGAATTGGGACTTGAAAATACATCCATAAATGAACTTCTACAATTCACACCTCACTTAATGCACTAAAAATGACATCTGACTCTTCAGCATTTGTAAAAAAAGGCTGACCTTTGCTGTTCAGCAGTATGCGTAGTTTCCATCATCCCTGAAGATGGAGTGGGAAGCTCTCATTTCAGCAGTAGGTTTAGTTGGCACTCTTTCCTTTCCTCCTTGATAAGGAGAAAGAAAAGATACCTGAAATAGCAAACCAAGAAATGAGTGTCCTGTGATGCTTGGTGTCACTGGATCCCCTCCTGGGATGTGTCCGAGGAGAGCCAGCCCCACAAGGAGCAGAGAGTGAGGTATCTCACCAAGGGTTCCCCTGGGAGGTGAGTGGAGGAAGATGGCCAGAACAGATGCCAGAAACCAGCAGCCTGTGAAAGATCAGGGAGACATTCCCAGGGAAAAGAGAAAACTATTTCAGAGAAAATGGAAGAGATGGGAATGAAAAGGGATTGGAGTAGAAGATGAACATGACGATGACTCCTTAGGTGGACCATCTCTGAACTCTGGAGGGTCACAATTATCCCACTGCCTCTAGGAGGAAGCTCAGGGCCAGACTCCCTTGTGAAAGACCTCTTGCCTAAGATGTAAGACTGTGAGCGATGCTAAAGTTGTGTAACTTTCCTAAGAAGTTGTAAGAACAAGTTCTGCTTTTGTAGCTAGTCATCTCTATATCTCTCAGAAAGTATCTCTGTCACAGTGAGATGAACTACGAACAGAGAGTTGTAAAATATTCTGTAAATGGCTTGCACAACCTGCATCTGCACTAAGTCCATTCTGCCATACGTGCTAGCCCATGGTGGAGTATGGGAATTGTGGAAACTTGTGAGAAATCAGCTAAGGAAATAAGAAGACAAGAATTGGAGAAAAGAAATTCTATGGGTTGTGCCCACACAGAATGTTCCTTTAGGAATATGGTGACTGAAAGAAACCTAAAACTAAAATGTTTTGATAACTTAATATGTTAAAAAAAGATTCTTAAAATCTGGTTTAGTGTAAAGAGGGACACTTGGTGGAGAACTTTAAACACTTAGCCCAGAACACCTTCCAGCAGAAGACACCCTTGAGGATACCACCTGAGCTTTGAAAATGTTCTTAGAGAACCTGTATTCCCCAAACAGGTGATACAGTTTTTAAAAAGGCTAAAGTCTAATGTCAGTTAAGTGCTTGCAAAAGGGGAAGACCAATGAGGTGTAGCAAACCCTCTGTGTCAGGGTTACTGTTGAAGAATGCTATTTGGAATCCATGGATGTGATTTGATAACTATTAAAGGAATAACTCAGTGCTTTGTCTACACCATCTTTCAGTTCAAACAATTTCTGGTGAAAACAAAACCACGCCTGAAGTGAGAGAAGAGGGGAAGGAATTGGTAAAACTAATTTGTTGGAATAGGCAAGGTCTGAGGGAAAACCATGAGTAGAATTGTGGTGGTGTGAGCAAGAAAAAGACATGTTATCATTTTCTTAGAGGCTTCATCACTGGGTGTAGGGATGCAGGGATGCTCAGCGTGTTATTCACAGAGAAAATGCCAACTGGAGATGAATTATGCTATACTCAGCCCTAAAACCGTACTTGAGAATGAATCAATTCTGAGCTACAAAGTGAAAGAAAAGCATATAATATTTATACAGTGTCAAGTTTATGCCCTTGAAAGTGCAGATCCCAGCACTGTGGATTGGTGGGCTCCACAGACTTCAGTGAAGATATATTGATGCAGACCAACAGAGAATAGGCAGCTTCATTGGCTACCAGAGAAAATGCTTGTTCCCCTGATGAAGTAAGTGCTATTTATCTCTCTCAAGTTGCAATCAAATATAGAGGCAACTGCCAAGGGAAAATAGGAGAGCTCCATATTTTTTTCAGCCCATCTTAGATTTTGCTAATAAAATACAGTTTAAGTATGGCCTTGCATTGCTGTTAGGAAGTCTATTTATTTTTATGAGAAATTATTTAATACTTTTTCATGAGCCCAAATTGCACATGGGTACTATAAATTTGAGCTCCTCTTTTCAGTGCCTTTGACCACTACCCTGATTATACGTAATGGCAGAATTCAGGATAACATTGCTGAAAAAAGGTCTCCATAGATAATTTTTGGAATTTTTTTTTCTGTTTTTCCTTAAATAGCCTGACAACATAGCCTGACAGTTTTTACAAGCTATATAGAAAAAAGCTTTCCCATAATTTTTAAAAGCTGGGTAGGGTTCTGGGGCTGGTTTTCAATTGGAATCAATAGAAATAATGCTGTTACTTTAAATGCAATACATATACACATTTGTGCATGACTGGGGATCTTACCTTTTATTTTTAAAGGTGTCACTAGCACCTGGGGCTGGAGGCCCACAAGGAAGTGACAGTGGGTCCTGCTGGCCTTAATTGCTGTCACCCTCACCTGTGGTTGCCTTCATTTCTGTGGCTAAACTCTGCTTTGTGCCAAAGTTTGTATTGCTAAGTATTGCAAAGCAGCACTGCTGAGCAGATCTGTGGGCGGCTGAAATCCTGGTGGGATTCAGAGAGCTGCTGTGCTCCCACTTGTTTCACCTGGAGAGTTCAGCCAGGCAGAGGGGCTTCCAGCATCCCCATGGCTTGTTTGTTTAGGGATCTTTCGTGGGAGGTGGGAAATGAGGGCTTTATACCGTGTATCAAGTAGAGAGGGGTTTTAAACCTACATCACTCATGTGCTAATTAACAGCTCTAGAAGACAAGCCTGCTGCTTCTCCTTCCAGAAACCCAACCAATGGTTCTGCACCTGAACCTGAGGGCTGGTCCACAGCCATGGATGGAGGGTTAGGCAGAAGTCCAGATGTTTGAAGGGTGTTTAGTCCAAACTCCTCAGCCTGCTGTTTAGGCAGCAAAGTCAAATCTGCGTCAGCACTCCTGTTTGCATTGTGTTTTTAGGCATTTAATTTTTCCCATCTATTTTGGGAGTTCTCTGCGCGCTCTTGCGTGTCTGTCCCCTGAAACCTATGCATAACTACCTCTTCTTTGGTAAATTTAAATAGATGCATTATCTGATGAAGTGCTTTTTGTGAGTTAGAAGCAGCAGTGGGACTAAGCGCAGAGATCAATCAATATTGATTATCACAGTTTTTCCTGGCCTTAAGAGAAGTGTGCTGTAATAAGGAACTGCAGGGTTTCAGTGGCTCTGGAGCACGCCTGCCTTTTCCCTGGGAGAAATCAAAGTGAGGGTAATTAATGCTGTTGGCATGAACATTAATTCTGGAGCAGTGATGATATGGATGTTAAAAGGAGGATGCAGCCTTTCCCATAATGTATTGCACTAATTGTGCGTATGTATATTTGGCTGTACTTGGGTTTGATGAATTATCTGCCTTAGTTCTGCCATTGGTATTTTTCTAAAGCTCATTAAACACAAAGTGGTGGTGAAGACGCTGGTGTGGGGCATAGGGTTTTGACTGCTGCTCGTGGGCCACTCACGGCACGTATCCGTGTGCCAATATGTGGGTTTTTTCCTCCAGCTGTGGAGCAGGAGCAAGTGAGGCTCCTAAACACTGCATGCGATAAAGAGCTTTATAAAAAAGGCAAGAAATACTGCTGCCTCAGTCTGCCCGGGGCAAACAGCACTTGATGGTTCCTGCAGTGCTTGCTATTGGAGGGGGGAGTCAGCCCAGGCATGTTTTTTCTACATTTGCACTTTGCTTCTGTTTGTCCTTGAAGTTTGTAACAGCTCAGCCTCCCCCTGCCTGGACTGAACTGGGGGAATAGTGGTGTGCTCTGTCGCCGCTGGCCTGGGATGAACTCAGCCTTTCTGCTCTGCTTCCTGCAGGGTCCGGCCGTGGAGGCAGGTAGGGATTTAATGCAAATTGTCAGCTGAGTGAGGGTGGCTTCTGCATTAAAAAAAAAAAAAAAGCTAGGAGCAGAATGGGTTACCGTATCATGGTGACAGTCTCCCTCTTCTCCATGTCTCCCTTCTGAAACAATAAAAGCTCATTTGTGTCTTTGAAAATAAAGAACCTCCATAGCTTGCAGCCTCATCTGCATGCCAGCTTGTGCGGCTGCAATAGTCTGAACACTTCTTTTATTCCAGAGACTTAATCTAAAACTCCTCTGATCTGTTGTGACTGCCCTGAAAAAAGCCCCCTTTGAGTGGGTATAAAGTGCCCCTATTGCCTCTCTAAACCACTAAACCTCATACCTGCACCTGCCCAGACAAAGCCCCTGGGATGCCAAATCAATGCAACAAGAGCCTGGCACATCCTGAGGCTGAGGACCAGCCTGGGTGGGGAATTCTGCCTCTGCCTCCAGGATGAGTGTGAAGAGAATGTCCTAAGCCTGGGAACCTGGCAGATGCTCTGGGAAGCAGCTCTGCCTGGAGGGGATGCAAAGTCATTTAACGTGGTGACTTCCCTGGAGGGTGTCCCTTTCTGGAGCTTTTCCAGAAGCTCATTTCACTATCTGGGCACTGTGCGATGTGGCATTGTCTGGTGGTTCCTGCCTTTAAGATGCAAACTCCACCAGTAGATGTATGGTGACCTTGCAGGCCACTGACCCTGCTCCAGCTGTGCAGTGCTTTGGATGGGAGATATTCAGAAGGCAGCATCCCTGGCACCAGCGGGCTGCAATTAGTTACTTATATGAATAGTTCAGACAGTCTTGCTTTGGTCCATGGCCAATGTTAATATACAAAACTGAAAAAGCAGATTTTACTCAGAGCTCAAAGCAGCTTTTATTCACTTACTGACAGAGAAACTGAGGCAGAGATTTTCTTTTTCTCCTTAAACACTGCAGCCACTGATCAGTAGTTACTTTTTTATTTTTTGAACAATAAATCGTGTTTTCTAAGTATCTAGATCAGCTCAGCTTATGGTGTTCTACAGACAGGCTAATGGGTTACGAAAAGGAAATCTCACACATGCTGTCTAGACCATCTCAAAGGTTTGTCTCAAACCTCATCCTTTGCTTAAGATGAAGCCAAGGGGGCTGAGCGCTGTCCATCCACAAATATTAATACTTCTGCAACTGTAAAGCTTGTTGCTGATGTGAAAAACAATCTCATCAGGTTCACCTCTACTTCCAAATTTTCCTAAAATAATGTCTGGAGACAAAACACTGACACACACAATTGCCGAGACCTTCTGACCTGTGTTTGAATTAATTCCACATTCTTAAATTGGGATTTATTTATCTTTTTAATGTTGCTTTACCAAGATGCTTGTCTGCAGCTATCTAGTGGTTGCTCAACTTGTATTTGAAGCCTCTTACTGGCTTGATATTATCAAATTTATTTAATGATTCTTTGTTTGCATATCAAAGACAAAGACTACATTGCTTGCTTACAAAGCTAGATCTAATCTTGCATCTTGTGTTAATTCTTTGATCTCGGTACTTCGAGTGCAGTGTAAAACAACAAACCACAGCATTTCCATTAAGATACGCAAGCGATACCATTTCCTGAGAAAATAAGGTTTTATTGCTTGATCTTCTGAGGGGGTTGGTGAACGTGAGATCTATTAGCGTCGTACATAAAAAGGTCAGCAAATCTACAAGGCTGTTTATGAAAGAGCACATTCACCGCTTGGTAAAACAAACTGCGAAGCAGAGCTACCTCTGTGTGCAGCCTGAACGTGATGCAGGGCAGTGGCCCCCTGTGACAACACCTTCCAGAGAGCCTTGGGATAGGGGGACAGGTAAAAGAAAGGGTGAGTGAAGCATTTCTGATCCCACAAGGCCATATATCAAAATGTTTAAACACGCTGAAGCACCTCAAATCTGATTTCTTGCAGTACAATGTTTCTTAAGCATCTTGCTTTGGTCCTCCTGATGAGAAGATATACAAAAGGAGTAAAAGCAATGCATGTGTGCAATCTAAGTCATGTCTTGCTGCATAAAGCTTGCAGACAAGACCTTTTCTCTCATACTTAACTCAGGACTTCAGCAGGTACTGGATTTTTTTCCAACCATTAGCCTAACTACACGCAGTCGTTCATAATACAGGTTTGAGGAAAGACGTCTATAAATGCTTTCAGTGCCTGAAGAAAGGCCTGTGATTACCCTGGAGCTGCCATAACTCCTTCTGCCAAATTTGTACCCCTGATTGAAGCTACAAAATCCTCCATCTGTACTGTTCTGCTAGTCCAGTGCCTCACAGTACCTAAACGGGTGATGAATGGTGTCACGGTGATTGGCAATCCAGTACAAAGGAAGCAAATCTTCAATTGCTGTTATCCTGCACCCCTCTGGGAGAGCAGCAGGGCAGGATGGTCAGGAGGAGCTTTTAAGAAGGATTTCTTTGAAGTTTTCTTGTGAATGGCTGTAGACAAAGGGCAGGATACGCCGGTCAGCTGTGGGCTGGCAGACTGGGAGGGAGCTGATGTCTGCGATTAAAGACTGAGCATTTTCTTACTGATGGTTGAAAATCCTATGTAAATGTGATTACATTTTATTTCGTGACAATAATGGCAGTGGATGGAGCCTGGAAGAGTAATAAAGCCCCTGTCACTTGGGAGCCAGGCAGAGATGGGGCCCGCCGTGATGCATCTGGCTAATGACAGTAAATGTGGGCAGTGGCCTTCCCTGGCAGCTGCCCCCGAGCTTGGTATTCCCCTCTCTTCCCTGTGCCTTTGGGCCTGATTCAAATGTCTTTAGGGATGATGGACCCATGAGGGAAATGGAGACCAACTGCACACAGAGCCCAGGCTCTGTGCTCAGACCTTGGAGAACCATGAGGCAGCCTTTCTTCTGGAAGGCTGGGAAATGCCAGCAATGGGTCAGGATGCTGAAGCCCTAACTTTTGGGAACAAGGTTCATGCTCAGTTCTCTTGCTGTGCCATGGCATGGCTAAAATCTTCCTTCCAAAACCGTCAAAAGAGAAGTTATGTCTGACTTCTGGGGGCTGAGCTGCATCTTTTCTAGATATGCTGCAGCTGTCTTCTGTTTTTGTTAGACTGCTGAGTTCTGCTCCTGCAAAAAACCTATTTTTGACATAAAGCTAGTATTTCATAAGCTTAAAATGCATTTGGCAAGCATAAGGATGCTGCATTCATTGTTATTCTAAAGAGATAGCAGATGAGAGGAGATGCCTGCATTAGCAAGCAGAGTGGGACAGCTTGCCGTTTGTAGCCTGCTTAAACTAATCAATGGTACGGGATTATGAACAAGACTTGCCGAAAGGCTGAGGATTTTATTGGAACATTTGCAAATGATATTAAAGCGAAACCTATAACAATACTCTCAATGAAATTTAATCTTTCTTAATTACAGAGCTGTGATGCAGCTCATCACAAAAATCCACTGGATGCTTAGGAGCTGATTTCTACAACCTGAATAGGTGCTCGAGTCCCTCCCTGACGCACACCAACGTGGCTATGCCTGTGGGCTCTAGTTGCATGGACTGAGAATTTTCTTGTGTGCTGCTCTGCTGATGTGATTTTGCTTGTAAATGTCTCTGGATACATCACTCTGGTTACTGAAAATCCAGCCCTTTGTATTTTTGTTTTCCATCAGTCATCTTGGACAAACATGAAAGCACGCCTGGGTTTCATTGATCACCGCGCAGCGAGGATGTGACCAGAACGGATGACCGTGGTCTGTTTGTCAGGAATGTTGTTTCTGATGATAAAAGATGTGTGCGATGCTAATGAGAAGGGGCAAAAAAAAAGGGGGGGAGCCTTAGATAAGCGGGAGGAGGTTACTTGCATCTCCATCATGTCGTGCCAGCTTTACTTTCCATCAGTTCTGCCAAGTCCTCATCCTTGAATTAGGATTTTCCAGAATTAGGAAAATTAGCCAAGATACAATCAAAGAAAAGGGAAGAGGGATGCGTAGGCTGAGTGATCTCCCAGGGTTGTTTAGGAGGCCAATGTCAGAGAAAACAGCCAGGTCCAGAACTCCCGAGGACCATTCTGGAATATTTTTAGAGTTTATTTTTCTGTTTTATTGAACTGCAGTTGTGTTTTGGTTTTGGGAGTGGTTTTTTTCTTTTTGATTTTCACCAGGGGAGAAAGGAGAGGTCTAACAAATCTTTCAAATGCCCCCTGAGAGCCCTGTAAGAGCATCTGCTGCATGTGTTTGTGCACAGGAACCTTCCACCCCAGACAGCAGCTGATGGTCCCATCTCTCTTTACTCCTGACCTAACCTGGTCCAGCTGGAGAATCTGTTGTCACCTGGCAATGACGGCGAACATGGTCCTGTGTCTCCGTGTTGCTCAGGAATGGCTGAGTGTCAGTGCTCTACAGCAGCAGAGAGCTGTGAGCAGTTTCAGAAGCGAGTTTTTTCTCAGAAATTTGTCTGTCTTTATTTTTTTTTTCCTATTTTTAAATATAAAATCATTGGGAACAAGTCCATACCCATGGAAAGGAGGCTGGCTCCTTACCATAGTTTAAAGCTGAGATTGCCTCTAATATTTCTTCCTCTAGTGGGATTTGAAGTTTTTTGAGTATACTAAAAATATAAGATTTATCTTTTTAGAGGAGGAAGCTCTTTTCCTGTTGGTGTTTTTTTCTTTTGCACCAAAATCCTTCTAAAATGATTGAAATGCCTCCCTCAGAGTGCTATTTCATCTTTGCTTCTCTTTTGTGCCTCCTGCTTATTTATGGAAGCAGCTTTGTTTCCTCAGTAAACAAGGGCTTCATTTTTTCTTGATTTCATCAGGATAACAGCATGAGCTGTTCAGGACCAGGTCTGATTTGCTGCTGGCTCTACCAGAAACAGTAATCATGTCGAAGGGATGAGGTGGAGATACAATTGTAATGTGGGCACAGGCATCTGTGAGAGAGAGTAGCTACCAAATACAAATAATTGTTGAAAGATGATAAACTATCTGGGATTAAAAAGAAAGGACAGGAAGGATTTTGGACAAGTACAGGTAGTTTTTAATTCCTTCTCCCCGAATCCAGCCCTGACTCTGACAGCAATGTACCTGAAGCTCAGAAGCGTGGCAAACCTGAAAGCCATTGGGGTAACTTCTTCTGGCTTTATAACAGTGAGTATTTAACTTGAAGGTGTATTTTGCTCCAGAAATTTGCCCTTTCCCCCTCAGTGCCCATACTGGAGAAGGTGCTGTAGCCCAGATCTAAGAATTGCCCACGGAATAATGTTTTGTCCCAATTGCAAAGACAATCTCAAACTCCTCAGTCTCAAATAAGGCTTCGTCTTTGCTGCATTTTCCAAAAGTTGTGACAACATTGTGCTGCCAAAATTTATTTACTGTGTATTTCCCCAGTGCTGATAATATGCAAGCCTTTGACTCATCATCTGTAGAGAATTAAAATTAACCAACTACAGCTGTCAAACATGAGCCCTGATGCCCAGGAGCAGATGTCCTCGAGTCCCTTTTTTGCTACATTTTATCTGTCAACATCCACAGATTTTCAGGAAGCCCAAAGAAGGGGGTAAGATCCAACAGTCTGTATCACTCCAGACTCTACCTTGTTGCCTGAGTAGGAATTACTGGTGACACACACCAGAAATCCCCATCTTCTCCCTGTAGAAACCAGAGAGCAACTAAGAGCTCTTTCCACTTGCACACACACTGGAAATTGATGTGAACATACTGACTTTAAAATAAGAGAATTTATATGCTGATACTGTCCTTCGCTAGCTTGCTCAGGTTGTTTATTTCAGTCTGCTAAAGAAGGTCTGTAAATAAGCAGAGATGCTCGTTTTCTCATGCATGGAGTACTGTGTCCAGCTTTGGAGTCCTCAGTACAAGAAGGACGTGGACCTATTGGAGCCAGAGGAGGTCATGAAGGTGATCCAAGGGCTGGAGCCCCTCTGCTGTGGGGACAGGCTGAGAGAACTGGGGTTGAAGAGAAGGTTCTGGGAAGAACTTAAAGTCCTTTCCAATCCCTAAAGGGGCTCCAGGAGGGATGGGGAGGGACTCATGGTCAGGGAGGGAAGCCATAGGATGAGGGGTAATGGTTTTAAACTGAAAGAGGGGAGTTTTAGATGAGACACTAGGAAGAAATTCTTTGCTGTGAGGGTGGTGAGAGCCTGGCCCGGGTTGCCCAGGGAAGCTGTGGCTGCCCCATCCCTGGAGGGGTTCAAGGCCAGGCTGGAGGGGGCTTGGAGCAACCTGGTCTGGTGGGAGGTGTCCCTGCCCAGGGCAGGGGCTTAGAATGAAATGATCTTTAAGGTTCCTTCCAACCTAAATGATTCTATATGTGTAAGCTCTGTCTTTAAATCATGCTTTTGGAGAGTGAGAGTGGGTGCAAGGCTGGGTAGGCTGGGAGAACTGGCCGGAGGTTTCCTGCAGGTGAGATATGCTGGTGTTTAGTGCCTGTGGTCCTCACTGAGGACTTTGGCCAGGAGGGGACCTGGGAGGTCAGTTACCTTCCCTGTGTCACGGAAACATGGCCAGTGATTCCCTTTGAATTACCCCATGAATTTTACAAGGTTGAGAAGCCCCAAACCCACACTTTTTTATAGTGTAACACATTTTTTTCCCCCATCCTTTCTAACAATGGTATTTCACATCAGCTTGGCTGTTGGCAACCATCCCCAGATATTGAGCCAGATCAGCAGAACTCCATTTGCTTTGCTGGAAGGATGCCAGGTGATACAGCCGAGGACCTGGCTCTTTTATCTGAGCTGTAGCTATCATGCTTATCTAAGCTTATCTGCAAATTTTGCCTGAAGATTTGGAGGAATCAGTTTTCTCGCATGATTCAGATATTTCTTGTTCCAGAATGGGCTGGAAATACCCCATAGCAGATGTTCTGGTGGCACAAGTTACGTTTGCATTCCAGATCTTGCCTAACCTTGAAATAGCTGAGCATGCATGGAGAAGAGGAAGAGCAGAGAAGCTTAGTGGAAAATTCATGGTCTCCTCCATGGCTTGGTTCGTAGAATTATAGAATGGTTTGGGTTGGAAGGTACCTTTAAAGGTCATCTTGTCCAACCCCTCTGGCAATGATTTGGGACATCTTCCACTAGACCATGTTGCTCAGAGGCCTGTCCAACCTGACCTTGAATGTTTCCAGGCAATGGGGCATCAACCACCTCTCTGGGCAATGTCAGCTGGGTTCAGCATCAGCATTAGCAGCAGAAAAAATCTAAATATTCAAAGGAAGGAAGGGAGCTTGTTTCTCTGCCTAGGTTCCCCTACTCTTCATTGTGATGTTAACTCTTGAACTCTTCTGCTCTGGTTTATATCCCACTGCTTCCATGGATGTTTACACTGTCTGGGGTTCACAGAGCTCCACTGTTCTTTTTTTCCACCCCACGTTAATCCTTTCCTGTGCTTAGTGATATCCCACATGGAAATCCTTGGTAGCCTTGCTAATTACTGTTGTGCCATTTAAAATCAGTTAATCTTTTTTTGACCAGTCAGGACAGGCGCTTATCCTTAGGGCTGAGTAATTTACATGGCGTGGGTTATAGGATTGCAGTGCCGTAAGTTCTGCTTGGCTGTGCTTGCTGATGCTCGGAGGAGTTTTGTAATCACGAGTGAAAAAAGCCAGCAACATTTGATCCCGGGCTTTCATGTGCTTCCCATAACACCCATGTGAGGATCGCTCCAAGCGACTGCTCTTTGGAATAGTCATTACGGGGGATTTGGAAAGCGGTGCTTGCTGTGGGAAGAGTTTCCTTGTACAGATGTAATGTAATGCATGTCTACATTTGGGTCTGCTCATGTTTAACAATATATTAGCCAATAATGAGAAACACATACGTTCAGCCTACAGTATGGTTAACTGCTAAAACCCACAGCCATACAGTGTGGAAGGCCTGATTTGCTCTCTATGTATAATTACTGGTTTATAAGATTTAAGGCTAAAACTTTTTTTTTATTTTTTGCCTGTAGTAGCACAAAGCTCAGCTGTTCCAGCCAAGTTTGTTCTTCTAATGCTCAGGTGTTTCATAGTACCTTATTTATGGACCAACTTTTCATGGTTTTATATGGGTTTTAATTATTTCTCTGTATACCATTAGTAGCATGCAAATGGGACAGACTATCTGCATGATAATATAATAATAAACCATCTACCTTTTATGTAGCATGTTTACTATTAGATATCAAAAACTTTTATTTTAAAAAGTTACTTCTACTTTCAGTATAGAGAAACAAATCAGAGTTTAAATTATTTATGCAAAATCCATTACCAGATCAGTGACAGAATCAGAAACTAATGCTAGTTTTTCTGTGTTCAGTCCATGGAATGTTTGCCTTCCCTGTGCAGTGTTCAGGCTATTTCAGTAAATGAAACATAAAACAATAAATTATAAACTATTAGTGGGTCCTAGGCCTGTCCTGAGATTCCAAGAGGAAATCAGGATTTCAGGAGGAGAAGCAGGCTGGTATTGTGAATTCACTGGAGCAGCTGCTTAAAAAACAGATGCTGTCATTGAATATCTACCTGAAGTTTGATGCCTTGTCCTTAGCGCTGAAGCAGAATTTATATAACATAAGCCATCAACTTGCATTTGCAACTCGTCCCTCAAACAGTCTTGCTCCTTAAATTACTGCATTTGTGTACATTTTTTGACTGTTATATAATAACTATTCCCCAGTTTTTCAGGCAGACTTGTGGGTGATCAAATAAGTGGCTGAAATCCCTTTTTCATTAACACTCTCTTGTTTTGCTGGGTCTAATCTCACTCACTCTTTTCTTCTTTTGCATTTGGGTTTTCTTGGATGTCTCCTTCTCCATCCCTGAGAAGAGCTAGGGTGGGTGATGGGCTGGTGATCACCTGGGGGAGCCTTCCCTGGGGTGACGGGGATGCCCCGCTGGGTCAGGCAAAGCCAGGACTGGTCTCGCTTGGCATCTTCCATTTGCCAGCATCATCCTTCTGCTCCAGCTTTCACGGAACGTGAGCCAAGAAATCCTGTGATCGAGGCTTCTCTTGCAACCTGGCAGTCTGGCTGGGAATGTATAATGGATTCAATCTTCGTATCTGATCAGAAAAGCACATTATTCTGGGCTCAAGCAGCAAAGTGAATACACAGATGGCATACGAGGGTTGTGCCTGAGAGAGAGCGTGCTCAAGGAAACCTATGAGTGTCTCTGCCTCAGCTAAAATGCATGTTCTCCCTTCCTGCCATCAAGAGGTTTTCTCTACATTGTATGCAGCAAGCTCTTAGCTCATAATTACAGGCAAGGAGTAATCTATGGCAGTCCAGCCCATTTCTTATTACCTAAATTAACTTCAAAGTATGCCTTTATCCCCTCAAAGTGGGTGTGATTGTGTAGCAAGTGCAGCTCTGACTAACTCCACTGAAACACAGGCTATAGTGGCACAAAGCCACTGTAATCGAAGAATAAACTCTCTGCAAACCTCCCCTGTGCCACCTTCCACGGAAGCTGCTGTGAAAGGTAAGCCTGCTCTTTGCCCATAACCTCCCTATAAAAGAAGAATAATTTTGTGGCAATTTCATGCAACTGCAGTTGTGAAAGGGCAGCGAATTCTGAATCTTGGTTGTGGTTGTTGCAACAAAGGGGTTTTTTTTCCACCACACCCATGATTGATTTTATTTTTTAAGTACAAATCCATTCCCTCGGTAATTCCAACCGCATGCAAGTTTTTCCCATAACAACTTCTGCAAACGTCCCTTGAAACACTCACAATGAGATTCATACCCACTTCTGAATTGGAGCCTTAAATCTTATAGAATGCCATTTCCATTTGCTTTAGTGCCTGGAATTTGATTTATGGTTGGAGCACGAATCTCCCATATGCATGTTTGCCCTGAAAATCATGCCGCGTTTTTCCCTTGTGCTAATGTGAGGGAAGGGAGCAAAGCTTTTCAGAGACCAATGTGAGAGTGAGGAAAAGAGAAGCAGCTTCTCCGTGCTGTTCTCCTACCCTTCCCAATTCCCCAGGACTTCCCACCCCAGCAATGTAGTGGTTGGCCACTCTCTGCAACTCCTTATCTTCCATAAATCCACAAAACAATCTCCCTTTGTGGGCTGTGATATCTTCCCGCAGAGAAGGCAAAGAAAATTATCTTAGATGACAGGAAGATCTGTCTGGGGGGGCAGGATCAGCGTCAGTTTTCTGGGATTGGGAGAAGATCTTTGTGCAGCTCATGAAGCAGAAGCACTGCTGGGCTTTGTATGGATCATCCTGAGCTTCATGGCCGGTCGTCATTGTTTTTTCCCAAATTACACCTCGGTTCATCTCAAGCTTTCCAAAGAAAGAATTTACAGCTCTCTGCTGCTCTTCTGGCTCACCACCAGCTCCCAAAGGCAAAAGAGAAACCTGCCTTTCCTCTTTAGGATTTCACACCTTGCTGCGACGATGTCGGAAAGGAGGACAAATTGGCCATTTCACGCCACGGTGCACTACAAAGGCTGCTTGGCTGGGTGTTCAGGTGTGCCGAAATGACTTGGCATGCACCTCAAGACTATTATCAGCCATGCTGTAAATGTCCTGTATGTGTTCAGTGATGCTGCAGTGGGGAAAATAATAACTTAGAGGAAACGCAAGTTTCCTGATGTGTCCTGTGGGTGCTGGGGGGCACAATATTCAAAAAAACCCACCAACAAACAATTTCTGCCTTTTTTACTGTGCAGTCCCTTGGGGATGCTTTGTAGCCTCAATGAAGTCTTTCTGATGGAGGGTTGTTTCTTCCTCCTAATTAAATTTCTACACTTCTCCATGGTATGGTCATAGATGGAAAGGAATCTTCGTGTATTATTTCAGTTTGTTCAGTTGCAAAGGAGGGCATTCAAAGAAAGAATTACTTTCTCATCTTAACTAATTTATGGCATTTATCCACAAAACTCCATGGAAAGGAAGTGAGGAAACAATAAATTGTAAAACCTTTTGCAGTGACACTTCTAATTCTGGAGGGTTAAATAGGTTGGGACTTGATGGATGCTTCTTTTCTTAGCCAGCAGAAAAAGAAAGGAAAACCAAGGTCTTAGAAACTTTTTTAGAACAGGGTATTCTGACCACTGTATGAACCATGCTGCTAATACCAGGCTTTTAGATGACATCAGCTAAGACAACACTGGATCTAGTTTCAAGAACGCACAATTTTAAAAATAGTTTTTCTCCTCAACAAAAGGAGATTTATCACTCAAGACATCATGTTCCCACAAAAAACGAAGGCCAGATCTTGCTAAATCACAACTCTTTCAGTTTTAAATCACCTGTTTGGCCACAGACGGTAACATGATTCAGGCCAACAATATTTTGCAAGAGCTGACCTTACAGAGGACATGGACAGAAGATAAAGACGTAGTGAGGAAAGGGAGCTGGTATGGTGTTTTTATCCCTGTTAGTAAGTTCTCACGTGAATAGTCCTAGTGAACGATTAAAAAAGCATGAATAGCAAGGGTGGTGAGAATGGTATTCAGGATTGGGCTCTTCTCTGTCCACCTTTTGATCCTATAATTTGTGAAATGGTGGCCTTGCTGGAGTGGCATGTTTGCCCACTTCATTCCAGCAATATAGCTGTCACAGGGTTGGTCTTGCCAAAGAACATCTCAGATTGGGGTCATTTTATATTTTTAAGTTGTTGAAGGAGTCTGAGCAGCCAGGTAATCAATGAACTGTGTAAATGCCAATACTAAAATTAAATGGTTAATTAAGTTTACTTTCGCTGGGCTGCTCCTTCTGTATTCTCCCAGTGTGCTGCTACAGGACAGGCAGCTCCTCTTCCAGGAACGAAGGAGGTCTTCTAGGTACAAAATGCATCCAGTGGACTAGCATAAAACCTATTAAAATCACTGGGAGTCTTTCCGTGTTATTTAAGAGGTTTGGGTCATCCCATTTATGAGTGCTATGAAAGCGTTGATTTTAACCATATCTGCAGAGGCTCCTCTCCGGGGTCAGTGTTGGCCAAGCCCGGCAGCTGATGGGGAGCAGCATCTCATCCCATGTATCTCACACGTGGGTGGTGATGTACTCTCGGAAAGAATTATAGTGTAGGCGTATGGCCAGAACATTTTTTTTCTCAGGTGATTTTATACCTCCCGAGAGGCGTGTGCTGGGGAGCTCTGTTTTATTGCAAAAGGAGTTGGCACCACATACAAAACACCCAATATTGTGTTAAAACAATTCTCACAACTAGTCTCTCTTAGGCAGTGTTTCTGTTTGCTGGCAGCTCGGGGTAATTCAGATGAAAAATCATCATGAATTTTTACATGCTGAAATCTCCCCGTACTCTGGCAGAACCCAGGAGGAGCTCCGCAATATTATAGTGGCCTGAGAGCAGAACCAGCGCCGTTAGGAGAAGTGATTTATAGCAAATCGTTGTAGATCTGGAGGTGAAGTAAACCTGGAGCTGTAAGGCTCCAGTTTTGGGATCCTGAGCCTGTGATGCTTGTACTGGTGCTTACCAAGGGATGCTGGGCATCAGACCTTATCCAGAGGCTACCCCTTGGGGTGCCCTTGGGGACAGAGGCGGCCGTGACTCTGGTGGGGTGATAGCTGTAGAGGCTGTGGCATTAGTGCTGGTAGTTCATTTGAGGCTTGTTGGGCACAGCCTTTGCAGGTTTTTGTCCTTTTTGGACTTCAGATTTTGGGTAGTGGAGCTCCCCATCTGGCCAGAAACAATGTGTATGTTATCTTTCCCTCCCCTCACCTCATCTGTGGCAATTCGTAGCATGTCTTCAGCTCCCTCCCAGGAGCTGTGCATATTCCTGTAGCTCTCTGAAAAGGCACGTCATCTCTGTCCCCATGGCTGCTGCTGGCAGCTCCTTCCAATTTATTTTCAGGCGCTATCACCAGAGGTTGCACCCACTGGCTCCCTTTCCAGAAGGGATGAGCTGTAATTGCTCCAGTTTCTTCTAAGAGTCTGCATCTCAAAAGGGTGAGCCACAACTTCTCCAGTCGCAGCAGCCTTGAGCTCCCCACGGCTATCAGGTATGCAAAATGCATTTCCTCCTGCCAGAGGCTTGAAAAACTCCCGTGCATCTGTTATAATATGACTTTGGTGCATCTTTCACAGTGTTTCATGTAAGATCAGAGCTTTTCTGCCCTGTGATGTAACTCTGCCTGAATTAGGAAGCTTAGTTCTCAGCTTTTTGTTATACAAAATTCAAGTCGACGACATTTCGTGCTTTGAAAAGCTTCTCTGAAGATGCTAAGACAAAGTCTATTATTAGGTGTTATTTGAAAAGTCAGCTCCATTTTCTCCCAGACTGTTTGGATAAGAATATCTGGCATCAACCTTCTGTGCTGAAACCTGAAGTACCCAAGGCCCTGTCTGGGGAAGTGATGACCAGCAGTGGACAGAGGTGTTTCCAGGCTCTTGTGTCTGGGGGAACAGGGCTGTGCTTGGCCTGTTTTGAGGTGGGACTTGGCAAAAAAGTACAGTTGCAGGGAGCATCATTATTAAGGAAGCATTAAAATGCAGCCTTTGTCTGTAGGGTGGAGGCACCTGCACTGCGGCTCCCCTGTGTCTGGATCCATCAATGTGGATCTTTCCTAGCCTGAATCCTTTGGCAAATTTCATGCTTTTCACCAGTTATTTTCTACATCTACATTCATCTGGTGATGAGTACAGTGTACCCTGCTCCTTCATTTATGCTTTTCTATTCCTGTGCAGCAGTCACATAGATCTTGAGAACTTACCATATTTTTAAACCCACCGCTGCCTCCTGAATTTCTAAAACCTAACAAACTTCACAAGTTCAATTTTAGCTTTAACTTAAAGTCTTAGACTACAGAACCCTTGGGTAGCATTGTTTCCCAGTATAATATTTCTGTTTTACTTGCCTTTCTTTCTTACTCAATTTTTATCAATATTTTCTGGTATGGCGTTTGCCTGAGTACCAGCCCACAGTTCATGGCACACCTGAGCTGCATTGATCTCTGATGAAAGAGTTCATTCCTCTCTATCAGCATTTGTGGACATGCTTGCAGTGTCAAATTCCCTTCTCTATCAGTTTCTGTTGCCTTTGTCGGCATTCTTTTTCACTTCTGATAATTTGGCTGCAAATACTTGGAAAAATGGTTGCAATTCTTATCCTCTGTCACTTGCAGCAATCTCTGTGGAACTTGTATTGTCTTTTCAATTTATGTTGCCATGTTGGTTCCCAGCTTTCTTTCCTGCCTAGATTGATTTCAGGTCTCGTGCTGGGATTAGCACCCACTTCTCTGCAAGTGATGTTTCCATTTTCAGCCCTCCAGCATCTGGACTCAGCCAAAATGCCTTCACCAATCTGATCTAATCTGCTCCTACCACCACGTGCACTGAGAGAGGCTTCTTTCAGCTTTTGCCTAAATGACCTCAAAATAGACCATCATGAAGCCTCTGAAATTAGAAGTAAATGTTTGCTGTTGAGCCTGCAGGGAGAGGGGAGGGAAGATCCCCCCATGTTAAGCAACTGTGCCATCAGCACCAAGCATCCTTCACACATTGAAAACAAAGAGCAGCATGAAGGAACCTAAGAATGGTAAACCCCACTTGTAACTATTTTAAGTGTTTCATAGTAAGGTTTTGTGCCTGGAAACATGAATGACTTGCTCACTTCTTGGCTTTCCAGGTTTTTTGCATCTCCACGAGGGCATAAATGACATCCAAGCACAGCTTTTGGGTGCTGGGGAATTTAATTTCATCTAGAGCGTTTTATGCAAAGCACTGTAGCCTCAGCCAGCCTGTTGCTCAATGCTGACTCTGTTTTTTCAGGAATATACAGGATAAATCTTACTCCCTGCAGCCTCTGGAGTGAATTAAAAGCTTCACCGTTTCCTATGGGGTTTGGTTGGATCTGGCTGAATTCTGCTGTCATGGTCTCTTCCTGAGTGAGGAAATGGCACTATGTTTTAAGAAAGACAACAATAAACTATCAGGGTCAATAAACTGTCGATAGGCTGACAAATGCTGGTTTAGGGTTAGCCTGTTGTGTTCAAACAGCCTAAACTCACACATCTTGCCGGGTCTCAAGCCAGACAGTCAAAGCTTTCTGCTTAAATTGCTGCTTGTGGCTGAAAAGTCAGGCCAAGATGCCTGGGCATATGGCAAGACCCAGTCTGTGGTCTTCTCGAGTGGCTGAGTCCTGTAACCAACTTTCTGTGTTTTAATTTGTATTTCATTTCACATCTTAAAGAGCCAGTTTTCCATACATTTCATTTAAGAAACAGTGCTTCTCTCACCGAATTTTCTACTTGGATTCAGCTGGAAGTTACCACTCATTTCCCTGCTGAAATTAATTGTTTTCATGGGAAAGCTGTAGTGTGCAGAAGCTCTCGCTCTAACTCATCGCAGGTTTGAAAAATCAGTACTTAAAGCTACACAAATAATTAATGGTGCCTTATATAGCTGGGTCTGCAATGCCAGAGTGCAACGTGTTTAGTGCTGAAATGCTTATATTCACTTGTTGCTCCTGTTTGTAATTTGTATTTTTCCTTCTTTGTTATATGAAAGCAACATTCTTCCACTGGGAGACGGACGCAACGGGAGTTGGTGGCATTACTGGAGTGAATGCAATATTCTCGCCTTTTTTGTTGATTCAAACTGCAAGTCTTTTCCATTTCGAAGGATTACTATTAGTTTGGTTTTCCAGCCTTGCTAGGAAACGTCTTGTATCCTTTGAAAATAGGAACATTCGAGTTGCAGCTGGCATGAATTGAGAAAGCCTTTATTAATGCACCGTTCCATTTTTTCCTGCTGTAACCTTCACGCCCTCGGAGAAGGAGCAGGAGGTAGCACTTGTGGGCATTGGTCAGTCCCACACTCAGGGATGAGGTGGGAGCTAAAGCTCAGCTCCTCTGATAGATCAGCCCTAATTGAAACCATCTGGCCACAAATGAGATGACCATCATGCCTGGTTCTGACAAAGCTGTGAATTGGGAGCTCCAACTAGTTTGTTTATTGATAGGAAGAATTGCTGTAAATCTGCTTTGGGGCTTTAAAAAAAAAATAAAGACACGTTTGTTCCAGTAAGAAACACTTCACTTCATGCAGCTGAAACCATAAGTAAAAGTGAAAAAGGAATGGTGGAATTTGGTGCATGATGTTATTTATACAAATGTCTCTCACATTTCTGTGGTTTCTTCAACCTGGAAAAGCAAATTTGCCCATGTTTTCATTTCCTAAGAGGAGATAAGAACCCCACTCCGTGGAAAAAGCCCGCTGAAATGCTCAGCCTTGATGTGTGCTTGCTTATAAAGCAGGGCTATGTGTAAACCGCATAAATGGAGTGTAATTGTAAGCTTCTGCTCCATCCTATATATACAGTGACCAGACACTCTGGTCAGCTCTGTCCAAACCAGGGATTTATCTTGAGTGAACTGAAGCTGTCTGGGTGTCTGGTCACCTCTCTCTGCCCCCTCCGTGTCCCTTCCCTGCCTCCTTCCTACGCCCCAACCTCCTTTCTCATCCTTCTCCCACGCTCAGGGGAGACCTGGTGCCTCCAAAGTAGATGTGAGCTGAGTTCAGGGGTGGAAGGGAAGACAATTTACTCACTTTGCAAAACTGCAAGAGTATTTTCACTGTCGCCCTCCTCAGTCTAGCAGAAATTCTGCTGTAAGCTGCAGGGATGTCTGCAGATGGTGGGATATCAGCACGGTTTGGTGGCAGCCCTGGATCTGCAGAGAGTTGTGGAAGGACCAACCCTGCATCTTCGGTCCTCCTCACCGCCGACACAGACCTCCAGCTTTTTCATGTTTCTTCACTCCAAATCTGACTCCTACTCACCCCGTTAAATATTGGGTGGCCAAATAGGTGGTTCTGCCCTGGACTTGCCCTGGATGGGCTAAATTGCCTCTTGTTGCGCCAGCCCCCAAAGCTGGTGTTTGGAAAGGGGCTGTTTGCTCAGCCCTCCCGTGTCCCCTCTAGTCCTCTCCTCTGACTAAGACCTCTGACCTTAGATCCCAGTTCTTCCATCCCTGTTCCCGAGTATTTTGAATGTAGGTTATGGTACACTCCCACCAGCACTGGCCCTATGTGATGCTTAATATTCCTTCCCTCAAACAGTGGCATTTGCCCATGTCTTTCTGCATTGCTTAGCCTTGAGATTATAGCTTAGTCATGAGTATTGGGCTCTTGGTTATCAAGAGCTAATTTTTTTCTTTTTTTTTTTTTTCCCCTCTTTTTGCCCAGTACAGACTTAGCTTGCTCTTTTGTCTTTGCTTCCAGCCTGCTGAAACAGTGATTTTTAAAGAGCCCTGACCTCTGGAGGATTGTGGTCTTTGTGGTGCTTCGGCTCGGCGGTGCGGAGGCTTTGCACGTTGGGCAGTGGCAACGCAGATGGGCCAGAGGATGGAGCTACCGCTGCCCCGTTCCTGTGTTAAACCACATCCTCAGGCCTGTATTTATGTAAACTGTGCAAACAGCACCTTGAGCTAAAACCTCGAAGATGTTAGGTATGCTCAGTATTTCGCACTGTCTGCAGGGGCTGGATTTGGGCACCCTTGAAGGCGTTGCAGGGAGGATGGTCAGGGTTAAAAACCATCCCCTCTCCCACCGATGGGATTTCTAGGGGAGGTTGTGCCACTGCCCCCCTCCCGCTGGCTGGGTTTGCCTCTTCTGGGCTTTCAGCCTGCAAAATCCCATGCTCCATCCCTGCAAGCTCCCGTCCGGGGTGATGCTCTCTGTGCTGGGAGCTCCTGCCCACTCACAGCCCACCAGCCTTGGATAAAGTTCATGCAGGCCACAGGGAAAAAAAAAGCACGCAGCTTTTAGCTACTGATGGCTTGAACTGGATTTGAACTGGAGCAGATCTATAAATAAAAGACCCTCCAGTCCGCTACCAGTCGTCTGCAATCCAAGCCTGCCAGCCTAACTGTATTTATGAGGTAGCTATTTAAATAAACTCTATATTTTATGGACATATACACTTATGCTTTCATGTCAACCATTTAGGACCATGTGAGCCTCTAAAAGCTTTCACAGGCTTGAGTTGCCTGAGCTGATTATGCACAAATCTGATTTGGGTGCTGGCTCCCATTCCTGTTATCATCCGATCGTATTTCAGCCACTGAACCGATCTCTTTCAGGTTATGGAAATCAAATGAAAGGAGCTTTGCCAGGACATCCAAGAAAACCTGACTTGCTGAAGCTATTAGCTATCTGAAGCTGAAATCTGATTTGCAATAATAATTAATCTTTCCAGCAAAAAGTTGGGCTTTCACTTCACCCAGCTATCAACATACATCCCAGTCACTTTATTCCTTTCCTGCTCTGTTTTATGTGTGTTTTTCAACACTGAAAATAGCATCTGCTTCTATATGCGAAGGAATAAGTATATTTTATAACACAAGAACACGCAGTTCTAGCTGTATTTCAATACAAGAGACAAACACAAGTTAATTTACGCTTGGCAAGCACAGAGATAAAGCGGGACTGAAAATCAAGTAGTGAATTTTAGGTTGTCAAGTAATGAACGTTTAATGGTGGATGTCTGTTTAATGGCAGAAAAATTGCATATATTTCTCATATGCACTGTATACCTGCTAGAGCTGTCAAAGTTAGGGAAAAAGTGCTGTATAAGCATTTTTCCCTGTGATGAACAAAAGACCGTGTAGTCTTTCGCTTTGTTTTGACTTTTGTTTAAAGCTACCAAAATTCCCACCGCCCACCTACTCCCCTCAGGATTATTTCTGAGTGGGATTTATCCCTTCCGTTATTTTGCAGGACTAACTGGAGTCTCACATGTGCTCCTGTTTCAAGGGGATGAGGTCCCGGACCTGAGGGTGGGTGGGGGAGCTGCAGCTGCGCTCCCCCCATGCAACAGCACTATATGAGGTTGTCCTCTAAATGACCATAAATACAGGAGTGGTAAAGGATATAAAGTTTTTCCTTTTTTTTTTCTCTATAAACCTAGGGAGATTTAAAAGTCATTGGGAAAATGTCCAAAAAAGAAATGAAGTGTTTAATAGAGCTATTTTTGTCCCCGACTCTCTGAATTCCTCATGTCTTTCCCTCCTCCCCTCTCTTCTCCTGATTTGCGCTTCGGGATTAATAAACCAATTCCAGTGCAGATTTTGAACCTCAAGTGTTGCTTCTCTCTTCTGCTGAAGTACGTTCCCCTCTTGGCTGGGCTGTGGCCTGACCCTAATTTCCAGCTTTGTGGCACCCAGGGAATTTGACGGAGTGATGCTGGAGGTACCACAAACCAGGACGGTCTTTCTGAAGGTGACTGCATCAGAAATGTCCAGAGAAGGTCATGTTGTCTGGATGCAGCAAGAAGAGACAATCACAGCAATCACTCCTTGTGCTGCCACTCTTGTGAGCTTCATCCCAGAGGTAAGTGATGGTGTCCACAAACTTCATCAGATTCAAAGGGGAACCCCATGAACCTCTATCCACAACATCTTTAGTTTCTCCTCAGGAAATTCAATGTTCAAATATTGGTTTTAAAATGCAACATGAAGTTCCTCCAGCCTCCCCAGTAGGCAATATCCTGGTGCAACTGGTGTGAGCAGCAGTGTAGCATGGGGAACACGGCATCTTCAGTGTATTTGAATGTCTGTGATCCTCCATCTTGGTGCTGCCTCTCCATCTTTGTCTCCTGATATCAGACTGTGGTGGCCCAGCAGTCCTGCAGTATTATTCCTACAGGCAGATTTAACTTGGCCTGAGCTGCTGGTAGGAAACACTGCAGGAGACGGGATGGTCCCCATTTATATGGGTACGATTGAGACCTGGTTTCTCTGGTTCCCTTTGTCTCTCTCTTGCAGAGCTAATGTGTTGTTCCCTATGGGCCTCCTAACAGCCTTGCCACGGCTGATGGAGAAGGATTTTTCCTTCATTTCTTCTCATCTGGGACAATTTTTTATTGTTTTTCTGCTTCACTGGTTCTTGCATTTCAGATTTCAGCAGTATGCATGTTTTCTCCCTTGTGCCAATACAGTGCCCATTAAATTCTCTCCCTTCTTCAGAGTATTCATTAAAAATATTAAAATTGAAAATGTAATTTATGATCTTACAAAATCAGTGAAGTTTTTTTGTGATTATCTGCATGATCACATTTTAGAGAAAGAACAAATCCGGAGTTTGATGCTGAACGTTGCCCTGATTTGCACTCATGTTCCTGAGGCTCTGCTGTGGAAAACACCAGTACAGGAAGGGCCCGTTCCCATTTGCAGGTGGTGTGTGCTCATCCCCGAGTCTGATGGGATGACGAGGAGGTTTCTCCTGTCTTTTAGCTCTCTGGAGACAGCCCAGCCCAGGCTGTGATCAAGTTCCTGCTTGTTTTATGCACAGTTCGAACTGCTCAGCAAGTTTTCACTAAGAAAAGCAGCTCAGACACAACAAGATGAGGTGGAGGTGATGGTGGTGGACTCCTCTCGCCTGGTTATAGTGAGAAAATAAAACAAGTTTGTATGGGGATCTGGGCAAAGATAACTGGAGCATGATGATGTGCAAATCACTGTGGTACAGTAAACATGGGAGAAGCTTGAGCAAGTTTGTTTTCACAGCAGAACTCATCTATAACATATTCCTTGGAGGAATTACTAAACCTGATGCCAGAGAGACAAAGAAAGCGTGTCACACACAGTCCAGGAGGAGAACAGTTCTCTTGTTTAAATGGATCTGAATGGTTTCTGAGGATTTTCCCTTGCCTAAGTGCCTTGTTTATGGCTTCCCAGGCCCTGCCAGCAAACACATCAGCAGCCTGGGCCCTCAGGATGAATTATGGGCTTACAGCTGTTGAAGTTAGCTCACGTGTGAGAGGTCTGTGTATGGAGAGGTGGAGGCTCCAGCTTCTGCTTCCCCTAAAACCAGCGTGGGAGCAGCATAAGGATGCATTGTGCTACACGGAGCTTGGAGCGATCCTGCAGGATCATCTGCAGATTTCATGTGCTGAGGGTCCCAAAGCCCATTATCCAGCAGCACAATGAAGAAATTATGGTAGTATCGGTTGTTGCAGCTGGGAAGGCAATAGGGCTCTGCTACATTTGGGGAAAATATTATAATAAGCTGGTACAAACAAGGTGATGATGATCCATCAAAGCTGTGCTCATGGATGTGCCTTATGGGATCTGTGTATCCTGGGGTCATCTGTAAGCTTAAAAGATTTTTTTTTCCCTTTCAATCTTGTTCTCAGTCCAGCCATTTTTGGTGGTTCCTGATTTCCCCAGCCCCACACAGTCACCTCCCTCTGTGCTTTTAAACAAAATACACCGTGTCCACACCATCATCTGCATACAAATAATAAACCAGAAACACCCTCCCCAGTGGGTTCTGGTTACGGGGCTTTCAATCCCTGTCTGTCCCTGCATGTTGGCTGCTAATATTCTGGCCATACTATCTGAGAGTTGTGGGGTTTTTTTTTTAATTTCTGAGAGAGAAAAAAGGAAGTAAATTCAGCAACAACTCTTCTCACAACGTAAAGTAAGGAGCTAGTTTCCTTTCCCTCTAAGCTTTATATCTTTTAAGGACTTTTAAAAATAAAAGCTTATAAATCATATCACCTTGTCAGAAGGTTGAGGTGGGGAAAAAAACAGTGAATTTGGAGTTTGCAGCTTGCTTTTGTTATAAGTTACACTATACTTGACATAAATTTCAAAGTCCTGCAGTAACATTACAGCTTTTAGAGGACTTAGGTAGATGTCAAATATATTTATAGCTCAGTATACTTTATAAATTTGAAATTTCGGTCTTTGCTCTTTTTGGATGAGGTGAGAAGGCATTACAATAATTCCTTCAGTCCATTCCTCAGCAGATATAAGGGTATATAAGCTATTACAAATTAGCAGTACTTGTGCTTTATATTATTCTTAAAGCTAATTTGGGCTAGGTTAAGACTTAAGTCTTCTGATTAAAGCCAAATGAAATGTGAGAAATTTAAAGTTAGGAGAAATGGGAATGAGTCTTTGCAACTACACATGATGTAGAGTATACTTTATAAAAAATTTCCATTACTCTGCCTTAACTGATCGATTTTACAGCATTTATATTTAGAGATAATTTTCTAGACTGGCACTGTGATTACCTGGATAGTTAGGTGTTTGGGAGAGAAATAAAAGTATTTTAGTTTCAGGGTAAAAACATCATCCTTAAGTAATGCAGATACTTTTGGCCAAACTTGTTCCAAATTGCCTCAGGAGCTGAAACTTCCTCTTTGAATAATGCTAGGAAACTAATTAAATCTCAAAGATGCAAGTAGAGGTGTAAAATGTACATGAAAATCATGTTGTGAGCCAAAGATTTAACAGGAGTGGCACAGTGTATCACCGTTCCAGTCCATCATTGTCCCAGAGAACACTTTCTCTTGATTTGTCTTCATTTGGCTTCAGTTTTGAACTAGAAAACCCAAACAAAATGATTTAATGGTTGTGTAATATTTTGGAACTTGCCTATCTAAATGCCACAAAACCCAAATAATTCTTTCCCCTCGTTTTTGTAATGTGGTGAAGTAAAAAATTACCAGAAGAAATAGAAATGACATTCCCTACAGAGATGTCAAATAACATCTTTGCCACTTTTTTTATCCCCCTCTAAAATGGGCTTCGAAGATTGAACTGATTGGAACCATGTGACAGGTCATTACCTGCACTTGGAGAGACCGGAGGGATGGCTCACTTCTCTTTCCATCCTAGTGCTGGTTGTACGGGGGTTCCAGCATCGCACTTTGACTGTCACAGCCTCAGAGCTCCTCCAAGATCCACCACCTGCCCTCTGGTGAGTCCTGTGAGCTGGGGCATCTCTGGGCTGATGCGATGCCTTCCCATATTGCCTGTGCTTTGATCTCATGCTTGTTGTGATACGGAGCTCAGCAACGTAGCGAGAAATCCTGCAAAGCCTTTGGAGCTGAGAGGGCAGCGTTGCACCACGGGGGCTGCGAGTTTTATTTTCTGCATAAATGCAACTGCTGAGCTTTGATTCCTCTGAAATGCAGTCTGTGTTGGAGGAGGCAGGGCAAAGACTCCTTGTGAAGTGCTTTTTCAAGGCCAGGCTGGATGGGGCTTTGAGAAACATGGTCTGGTGGTAGGTGTCCCTGCCCAGGGCAGGGGGGTTGGAATGGGATGATCTTTAAGGTCCCTTCCAACCCAAACCATTTTATGATTCTGTGATTCTATGAAAGCTCACTTAAAAGCAGTCACAAGCGCTGCACTCAAAGTGTGACTCCAGCAGGCAGTGCTAAAACAACTCACATTGGCTCAGGGGAGCACGTGAATTGCGTATTCTGGAGGCAATAAGAGCATTTAGGTGGTCAGCATCCACTTAAAAAAATCAATTGTAATGATACTTGATGCATTTTTTTTCCAGAGTAAATCATAAATTTGAATCAATTTATTTCCTCCCCCCAAATAAATAGAAAAATAAAATGCAGGTAGCATTTCTGAAAAAGTTGCAAGCGGAAATTTGTTACATTTCATTTCAGAAGATTTATGGCATGAACAGACTTGCTTCCAGTGAAAAATGAATCAATTCTTTTCAGGTCTCTACTGAAGGCTTGGAAGAGTTTTTAATTATATAAATGAGATACAGAAAGAGAAACCTACATTTGTATTTTTGGTGCTTGAGCAATATTTTCTCTGAGTTTAACACACAGGTATATGTGGGACTGGGACTCTAATGCACGGGTCTGTGGAGCCTTTGCAACAGCACGTTTGCACAAGTCTCAAGAAAACAGTTGCATAATTGTATTTATTGAGTTTTCTTGTAAAGAGCAGTTTTCCTGTCTGAGAAAAAGTTTTTTCATTACAAAAGGTCTAAGTAAATACAGTCATGTTTTCAGAATTTATTGCTTCTCGGGGAAAACATTTTATTAGGACTTTTATTCCGTTACAAATGTTGAATAGGAATTCTGGAAGAGTTGTGTTTGTTTTCTGAAGCGTGCTTAATTTAAGCTTAACCATTGGCCACGACGCCTTCATTACCATTCCCAGTAATGGACTTGCATACATTAACATTCATTTCTCCATCCCAAAGAAGATTTTCAGAAAAAATGAGCATTGCATTAAATACCCCATTTTCTACAAGAAGAAAAAGTTATGGCCAATTAAGGATGCAAGCTCTCGGTTCCCAGCCATGTCAGAGGGCTCACAAAATAGGAAAATGCTTTGTATTTGACATATTCCCTCAAGTAACTTGCTATTTCTCAGTTTTGTTTCTCTCTGCGAATAACCTGAAAGCGACTTAATTTTTTTTTAATTCAATTTGTAGTCAGCTAATTACTTCTGCAGGAGAATAGCTAATGAATGGAAAGGGGAAGGTTTTGAAGTCCCTTGTGGGAAAGTTCAAGTATTACTGATGAACTCAGAAGCGTGGAGCCCTGTTTGGTGCTGCAGCTGGGAGGGGGGAACACAGGTCTCACCCCTCCTGCCTCCAGGAAGCTTGGAGACCAAATTATAATGAGTGCCAAGCCAGCACACATGTACAGAGAGCACACAGGATCTTGCTTAGAGATTTTAGGGAATTTCCCTTTTAAGCAAGCGTGTTCTGGTGTAAAGTGTGAGCTGGTGACCAAACCCTGTCTGGATGGTTAAGCATAAAAGGTAGGAGAAGGAGTTCCCATTGGGAGAAGCTGGAGGACCAGCATCAGCCTTGGGGGGGGCTCTGGGTTAGCTGTGTGCACGGTCTTAAGCCATGGAGAACTATTGACCAAGTCCCATCCTATGTGTCAAGGACTTCTCTCCTCTGAAACACGAACAGGGCTTTTCCTATGTAGAACTGGAGGTCCATGTCTGGTGTGAATCTTTATTATTTCCATGAATTTTAATGATGCTCCTGATCTACCCCTGCCTGATGAGCTTCAAAATCTGGACACAAGAGTAGACCTTGGTTTGTCTGCAGAGGGAGCTACGAAAGGAAGTCATATGGTATGTGAAAACAGGGGACTTTTGATTCACCAGAAACACATGGGACTAGAGGCACAGAATTCTGAAGTGTCCTCCAATGCCTGAACCCAGATACAAAAACTTAACCCTTTGCAGCAACAGTTTAGCTGGGGGTGAGGCCACCCTGTTGTACTTAACAGGGGACGTGTTCTTCCTTGTCATTATTGACTTGGAAATCAGTCATTGAGAGTTTCTGCCTCCCAGTTCAGCTAGCCTTTGCTAACAACAGTTAGAGTTCTTAAGTACAGAACAAGGTAAATTCTTGGTAGGCTCACTGTGACTATGGTCAATACGACTGGGATAGGAAACTAGGAACAGGAGAGCAATGTTTTATTTCCACTCCTGCCATTCATCCAGTCTCTCAGCAAGCTCTCAGCATCTCATTTTCTTGACTTGTAAGATATGAGTCTGCTACTTTGCAGGGTGCTTTGAGTTATGTGAGGGAAAAGTGTGATTTCTGTTTGAAGCTGCATGGAGAAGCAGTCACTTGCATCAGTAAGGAGATGTACCTCCTGTGTTAAGTCATCCATATGCATACAAAATTATACCAAAGCCAGTGGAGAGGGATGAGGAGGTGGATTTGCTTCAGAATTACGTTATTGACACACAGACTTCACAATGTGTTTAATTCTTTTTGTTTGCTTGCCTTTTTTTTTTTTTTTTCCCCCCCGGGATTACTGTATCCCAAGTAGGTTGAGAGAAATAATCTTATTTTCAAGGGATGAAATTCTATTACATGTCAACAAAATAAACCAGAAAAATAATCAGCCTTTAGAAGAGAGCTCCAGCCTGTGGAGTCCCCCTGTAGAGAGCTGAGAGAATCTGGTCTTGGGGGGCAAATTTGAAATTAAATATTAAATAAAAGAAAGTAATGTTTCTTTTTGAGAGCATGTACAAGTGCATAATGGCAATACCTAAAAATAATGCCTGCTGAACAAGCTGGGGGATTCAGATAGACTAAAAAAGAGAGAGAGTTAGCAAAACTTGGGTTAAATCCAACACCTGGGGTTTGTGATGAGTGGAAAGAATTAAGGTGAGGGATAGCGTGAGCTGAGATTGCCCAAGAAAGGCTATGGCTAGACACGACGTGCTCCACAAATCATCATTAAGGAGTGGCAGAAAGGACTATTTAGCACAAAAACCACAAGCAAAAGAGCTGTTTTCCAGAGAGATTCAGAACATCGTTCAGTCTGGTGAGAGAGTTATGAAAAGTCTGTGTATAAGGAGAATGGAAAGAGAAAATAATTTAATCTGTTACAAAATTATAAGAGAGCATACTTAAACCCCTGTACACTATACTCAATCTCTTTCCATACACAATGGCATGGGTGAACTCACCCAAGGAAGGTGGGACACATGGAAAGGTGAGAAATGTGGTTGAATATAAGAAATGCTCTTGATATGAAAGAGAAAACCTTGTTTTGTAGCTGAAAGGATGAAAAATTCAGGGATTATATGGTTTCCTGCCCTCCTCAGTTGAGCTATGGAGCAGCCTCTGGTCTGTGAAGCTGCTATAATTTCCAAGATCACCTCCTGTACTCAGCCTCCTCTTGTGTGATGCAGCAGAAAGTAGTCAGTCTTTGCCTTTTCCCAGTGAAGAGCCCAGTAAGGATATTTTTGAATTAAACATTCTTCTGTTTCAATCTAGCAGTTTTCTGAAGAATTGAAAGGCACCTGCAGGACCAGCAGGGAAAGGCCCAGCTGCTTTTGGGTGCGTTTGGAAGCTGATGGCATTAAAACCCCCAAAATGTGCCCTCTTAAGCTTCTGGCTCAGCCTTGCAGACACCAGCTGTTGCTGGGCTGAGGCTCACATGCTGGTTCCAAAGGCACTTAACTTTTTTAAGCTTTCTTATTGCTGCTCTGAAAATATGAAGAATTGTTTTGTTGTTTTTTTTTTTTAATTTCAGATAAAACACTTCTGTAACATGCCCAGCGAGAGACAACAAGCATCTGGCTCTCTTCAACACCTCAGACTTTTCCGAAGGGGAATTGTGCTCTGCAAAGCCAGTCTGCAAGGTGCTAACGCAGGCAGATTTTGCTCTGAGCACACGTAGGTATAAGATGGGTTGAGTATAAAAACATATAATCTCTTTTTCAAATTGCTTTTCTGGGCATAATTATAATCACTGTACTAAGCAGTGTTTTCAGGTGCAGAGGTAGTGTGGCTTCTTTTATTCCCTCTTTTTATGTTTGGCTTTCAATTTAGCAGCTGCACAAGGGGATGGGTTTGTTGGCTGTGTTGGTCCAGGTCCTCTTTATTCCACCAGCACATGCTACAAGAGCCTGAGCCACGCCAAGGTCCCTGCAAAAACCCCAGGAAAAGTCCTGATCCTGATCTGTCTCCTCTTGGTGGTTCCCATTGTTAAAGAGGGGGGGATGCCCTTTGCTGCAGGGGCATTTATTGACGAGGAAAGGGTGGGCATGACTAAACCTCTTTACTTGGGCCACCAATCAGTAAGGGAATGGCCATTCTCCTTCTGGCTGCAAAAGTAGGAAGGAATGGACGAGCTGCTAAATGAGAAGGCAAATGCTTTGTTGCATGTGTTTCTGATTGCCCTCCGTGGATTATGTTATGGGGGAGACTGGAAATGTCCGACCTGCCATACCAGAATTATCTGCAGGATGTCTAGAGGACAAGAAAACACTGATAGTCCCCTTTCTCAGGTGAGGTAGGTTTGCCTGAGAAAGTGCAGCTGGAAGGCTGGACCCATGGGCAAGGTGCTGCTTCCAGCCCTTCCTGTGCCAGTCCCAGCACTCGTGGGACCCTGTGGCACCACTGGGAGCCCCCTGCAGCACCTCAAAGCCAGCCAAAGGCATGGCTGAGCTCAAGGTGAGGAATCATTACAACAACAACCAGCTCGAGAAGTCAGCCCATGCTCGTTTCCTGTGCAACAAGGCACAAGTTGAAGCCTGAAGTCCTAATGCAAGTTAATCTCTAAGTGTTCCTGTCGTATCTGCTGTACACATCTGTTTATGACAAATAGTTCTAGACGACTAGACAAGCAAAATAACTTGTCAGCTCTGTTTTCCTCTGGGACAGTCTTTATTTAAGAGACATCATTATTCTGTAATTAAAGTTTTACAGAGAGTTTTAGAGTTGCATGCTTCAAATTTGCAAGAATAGCAGAGAGCACAACCCTGCTCAGGATCACACAGGGCTTCCACTGATGTGGAAGCCACCCGTGGAGGGTAGGGTGTAAGGTGCATGCAAGGCTGTGGATGGTGAAATAGAACATTTATGTACCCAGAGATCCTGAGAACCCATCAAAGAAAAAAGACAAACATCAGCAGTGCAATGTTTAGTCCACCAGAACAGGAACATCAAAGCAATTTTCTCCATATGTTACACCATATGAAGCTGCATTGCAGTGTTCAAGGCTACCCATCTATGAGGAGGGGCAGAGAGATAGTCCATGATATGGTAACTTGCCTGACTGGTGCTGGGGGTGCTTCTCCAGCAACCCCAGAGACCCAGCAGACGTTGCACCGATATCGTTGATGGCTTTGAAAGCAGCTCCTCTTCCACAGCAAATGGAAAGGATTAATCCTCCCTTGCCACAGAGACAGCATCTTCAAACAACCATCCATTACTAAGGCTGCTATAAATGGCAGCGTTACCAAAAAGAGGGTTTCAGCTTGCAATTGTGTTTTTTTTTCACTAACCACTTCTGGACGGGGAATCCCAGCCCTTGTTCTGAGCTCTCTGGATCTTTTCCCTCTCCCCCGTGCCCCATTTCAGCAGGTCCCATCCCTTAACCTGCCACACGCGTGTCCAAGGGCTTGGCTACCTGCTCCTGCAGCCAGCAGCGCTGGCTGGTGCTTGTGCGGTTTGTACCCAGCCTTCCCCACTTCTCCTGGGATGCAGGAAGGGAAAGGCAAAAAAAGCTGGAATGACTCACAAAGAAGACAAAAGGATTGTGCATGGTTTTCACACTCCCTTTGCATCGCTCGCATCCTCCGGCTGCCCCAAAGCAAGCAACCCAGAAAGAAGTGGGAGTCTCTGCAAGCCAGACCAGCCAAGGGCATGTTGTCTTGCAAAATAACAAAGGATCATAATTTACGTCATTTTTTTTTATACATCTGAAAAAGAAATATTCTAAGCAGGACCTAAAATCTATTCTTTTTAAAGACAGCATGCAGCAACCTTTCAACATTGAAATTTTGTCTAAACCATAGAGAAGCTCTACTGTGACATATCTAAGTCCCCAACTGACAAATTAAGAGTATTAAAATTACGCAGAATAGAAAGGCTTCCAGCTTTACTTAACTAAAGTGGATTTATCTGAAGAGGAAGGCTTTCTATCTCAGATGAAAAATAAGATTATATAAAAATCCACCACCAGAATGCAGAAGGTATCACAAAATTAGCCTTCCATCTTTAAATCAGTGTAGTCTCCCTTTTAGACAGAGGAGGAAGCTCCTCAATCACCGACTCCTCACCCACGCAGGTGCTGGGAGCCATCCAAATGTTGTTGCTTAAGGCAGTCCCAAGGACATAAATCACCGGCAGCTCCTAGCCTGGTCCTTGAAGTTATGATATCAAACCCTGAAGTACCGATAGCGAAGCTGCTTCAGCAGTGGGGACTCTGCCCCTTTCACAAATGAATTACAAGAGTTGTTAATTCTGCAATCCCACACTCTCCCCCAGTATCAACAACCCACAAACAGTTTTGTGGCACCTTAAACCAAAATGCCCAAAGCTTTTGGGATGTGATCTGCAAAGACACCCAGCAGCTTTCATCTTTGAGTGTCAGTTCCCCACCCTGTGCATCAGGCACTAATTCCAGCAAAAAAGACACTGACAGAAATAACTGTCAGCAGAAAATCTGCAGTTCTACAATATAAAACTTGGGAAAAAAAAAATCAATGCATCTGATACAGTAGGGAAAAAAGAGGAATCTGGCTGAATTGGAGTGAAACTCCAGACCGCAGCCAAAGGTTTTAATCCTTTTTGTGCTGCTTCTTGCAGGTACAAAGTGTCCCGGTCAGGAATGTGCCTAATATTTAGCATGTACCCACAAGCAAATCGAGCTGTGTAGGTTCCCCCCGGGGCAATACCCTGCGCAAGAGCCTGTCGTGCTCTGCTTTGTGCCCCCAGACAGATCTCCCTACCCTCAACAGCAATAAAACTTCCCAGACTGTCATGAACCACCAAAAGGTGAGAAAATGTTGTTTTAAGTACCTATCTGTACAAGGTTTCAGCTGATTTGGCTCACTCCTGTGAGTAGGTTGGGTGTTTTACTGCCTGTACAAGAGCAGGCTTGAGGGCAAATTCACTGCTTGTCTGCATGGCTTGTTCGCCCACGCAAAAATACTTTGGTTCAAAAAGACAGGTTCACATGGCGTTCTAATTTTAAGTCAAGTTACCTACAAATTTGCTTGTTTGGAAACAAAGCTCAGCCGATTTCCAAACCAACAGAAATGTGGTAACGTTTTAGCAAAAATGCTTGTTGGGTTTTGTTCTGGAAGAATTTCCTTTTTTTAAGAAAAGGCTGCATTGTTACTGAAAGTAAACAAGACAAATGTTTACAAATAGCTGAAGTCCATATGCAGTTTTGGTTTGGACAGAATATTTTCATTCCACCCATCAAACAACTGCAAAATCCACTACTCTTCCACCCCTCTCTTTGAAGAGCAGCAGAAGCAAGTCAGCAGAATCTAGCCTGGTAACTATAAAATAATACACAGAGTAAAATTAGGTCCTCATATACATACGCATAACAGTACTTGACTCCATCAGCATCTTGGAGTGTACATATAAATGAGAATATGGTGATTTAATATTCACTGATGTACGAGGGCAAGCTTTTACACACTGAAGGAGAAGCAGAGAAATATTTCAAATGCAGTTCACATATTTCATTTAACTCACAAGACCACAGTATTTAGGGAGGCAAGGTCAATAGTTCCATTGCTGCCAGCCCTCTCCAGTGCACATCGGGCAGCTACGGCTCTTTTCTCAATAAGAAAAGCTCACTTCTGGAAAAATGACAGCAGGGCAATTGAACATTGTGCAGCGATCACCCAAGGCATTTCAGTATTCCTCTGCGCATCCGTGTGCTTGTGGAATCAACCCAAGCTGAGCAACAGAGATGTGCTTTTCAAAAGGGGCCAGCAGATCCTGTTGGAACAAGTCCAGTGGAGGGCCTCTGCTGGGAGGGCACGCTGAGAAAGCTGGGGGTGTTCAGCCTGGAGAAGAGAAGGCTCCGGGGAGACCTTAGAGCCCCTTCCAGTCCCTAAAGTGGGCCTACAGGAGATATAGGGAGCGACTCTTGATCAGGGAGGGGAGCCATAGGACGAAGAGAAATGGCTTCAAACTGGAAGAGGGGAGATTTAGATGAGATCTCAGGAGGAAATTCTTTGTTGTGAGAGTGGTGAGACCCTGGCCCAGGTTGCCCAGAGAAGCTGTGGCTGCCGTATCCCTGGAGGGGTTCAAGTCCAGGCTGGATGGGGCTTTGAGCAACCTGTTGTGGTGGGAGGTGTCCCTGCCCATGGCAGGGAGGTGGAACTAGATGGTCTTTAAGGTCTCTTTTAACCTGAACCATTCTATGATTCTACCCAAGGTGGAAATTAATGCCAGGTTTCCCAGCGAGTCCACAAGTCACAACTCCACCACAGCCTGAATTTTGTCCTTATGCTCTCCGCTTCCACTGTCTGGGTGCACGTTTCAAGGAAACCCAGTTTATCCCCAGGGGGGCTGATGTGCTATCACTGGATGATGCCCATTCATCTGCTGTTGGGCTTGTTAGATGATACACATTCATCCATGTGACTCCTTAAAGCTCAGCCTTTGCAGTGGGTTAGTGGTCCCTAGAGTTGAGGAAGAAACAGGAAAACTCTTCCATCTCTCTCTGTCTTTGGCTGAATGGTGCAATGGGAGGCTCTGTTACCTTTTACATGTTTCCAATATTCCCCTTCAGGCTAAGAGGCATTTATTTTTATGTCTGAGGTAAACACAGTGGAAGGAAAAAGAGAAATTTTGCCAATGTTTGTTTAGCCTTACTGACTGATATCCTGCAACTATCGTACAGGGATTTGCCTTATGTGCCAAAACTTGATGAAAATGATGTTTCAAGATCAACTCAGAGTGTGGGTGGATCTTGCCCCAAGACATATTTTTTTCTTACTTGGACTAGAATTTACTTACTGAAGAGTCTACTTGCACTGCTTGTAAATTTTGTGCAATAAGGACAAGGTTAAAATAAAAGTTATGAGGACTAGAGGCATGCCCAGGCAATCAGTTTAGCAACAGTGACATTTCTGGGGCAACATCAGAGCAGTAATTAACTCCCTGTTATTTATGATAAAGTCAAGTATTTGATGTGAGTGAAAGATGTGGGAGAGTTATGACTGACAGCCTTCCATTATCACAAAGCTGCGAAAGCATTTGTAAAGTTGTCAAGCATGAGATACCCAGCATGTTGGATTTGTCAAGCGGATGTCATCAGATAGCACTGGTGTCTGTTCAGATAGCCGGGACTGTGTGATTTACAGCTGGGGAGGATTTCCACCACATGGAAGCATTGGCAGTTCTTCTTCGGGCTGGAAGATGAGCTGGCACGAAGAGTGGTTGTTGGCTCCATGCCTGGATGCACCAGGCGGTCTGGTGAGCACCGGTCAGCAGCAGATCCCATATGGAGGATGGAGCAGCAAAGGTAACAGCTAAGCTTTCTCCTGGAAAGGATCTGGACCCACCAAATTGAAGCTCACTTTAAAAACATGATTCACGCAACAAATGTCCCACTGACAATTTAATTCAGTTGAGGAGGTCCAGAGAGCAGAAAACATGCTGCGAAATTCCCATCCTCCTGCCACATCTGTGATGAGTTAATGCCATGTGGTATCTGCATAATGCATTCGCTCACGGTTTTTTTCTGCTGAGGTCAACCCCCGGTACAGGAGCTTGTTTTTGAAGCTCATGTGAATCGTCTCAAAATATTTGCTGAGGAGCCGCCGTCACCCCACCTACGTGGGTGAGCTCTGCAGCTGCACAGCAAAGCAAGGGCAGCACCTACGGCTCCCAGTGGGATTGGGAAGCCCCAGCTCTTGGTCCTCCTACGCTGGTTGCTGGCTCTTCCAGGGTCAGGAAAAAACCTCACATGGCTTTCTTTTTCGGGTGCAAGACAGCTAGTGTGCTGAGCCCCTTCTTTGCACTTGACGTGTGTGGAGAAGAGCGATGGGAAAGTGGGAACCTGCGCTGATAAATGATCCTTCTGGCAGAGCTGTAAGTGATGGCTTTAAAAGCTGTGCACGATTAGTCTTTCCTTCGAAGGTGATTCCCATGAGGTTAATTGGTGCAATATTTTTTGTTAATCTTGTGTCAGGGAAGAAGTTTGGAAGAAATAACCACTAATGACCTCAAAATCATAGGTTCATAAAAGACTTGAATATTTAAAACAAACTGTGCTTCTTTTTCCATTATCTTTTCCTGAGCAATGCTGTTTCCCCGAGTTGGAAAGCAACACGTGAAAACTGCTGATGGAGATGAGAAATCTTGGAAATAGTTTGTCATAAATATCACTTGGAAATTGAAAAAAAAAAACCCAACAAAAAAACACTTTCGGATATCTATGCTAAAGCATTTACATGGGAGGAGTACGTAGACTGAATGAAGTGATATTTTCCACGATCTCAGGACTGATAAATAAGGAAAGCCCAGGGCAGCACAATGCAGAATCTCCCCAGTAGCATCTGAGAAAAGCTGGCTAAAAATAAATGGTATGCAGATAAATACAGAGATGCTAAGTACAGGAGGCTGTTGCTGGGCCTTTGTAGCTGTTGGTTGCAACAGTGAAAATCACAACGCAGAGGGAATGTTTTAGCACCAAGTTTCAGCCCAAGAACTGAAATTACCAAGTATTTTTAGAAGGTTTTTTGCACCACAAGCATCTCATTAGGAGTCAGGCACTTGAAGTACTCCAGGAACAGCAGCTAAAGGAACCAGGCCTGAGCGTATTTTTATAGGGGCAAGTTATCAGGTTTGCACTCAAAGGTCCACCTCATTTTTGGGGAATGCAAAGGGTAGACATGACTACCCTGGTCAAAATTTGAACCAGGTGTATCTGGGGCGTGTGTGTGTGCATAAATCTGTGTTGAACCTCCATTTAAAAGTGTGGTTGAAATTTCTCCCCCAAGTGCCTCTCTAGACCTCTCTTCCCAATTTTGGTACTTAGAGTTGTGTGAATTGGCAAGAGGATGAAGAGCCTTCCCCGTCATGGACATCGCTGATCACCCACCACCGGCCACTTTTCTGCTCTGGGCTTGTCCCCTTCTTGTTCACAGCCTTGCTGGTCATTTAAAGATGAATATCCAAATTTACCACTCTTCTCTTTTGAATTATGCATGTAGTTATGCACAGACCACTGAAAATGGGATAATTATTTTTAAATTTTAAATTTCAATTCAATTTGACAAAATCTATCAGCTTGCTGGGATCCTACCACAAACAGCGGGGGCAGGGACCTGGTCACATCTGGTGTTAGGCATTAAAATCAGCAATTCTCCAGGAAATATTCTATAACAAACAGTCCTTTAGGTACTGCAGAGGCAAGGAAAATCCCATTACTTCCACCATTTCCCAAAGATTTTTCTGGTTGTTGCCGAAACTGCACGAATTTTTAAACAGGTTGCCACGGCTTACATTCACAGCTCCAAATGATGAAGACAAAATTAGCCTAAAGATTTCAACTGAAAGCCCTGATTCCTCCAGTTCCCAGAAGGTTATGGAGAGATCACCCGAGTGCTTTAAGCATTTAGAAGGCCACGGGGGAATACTGAAAATATTTGTTTTCCTCCATCGGTAATTACTGCCCTCAGAGTTAGCACTAAAGAAAGCAATTTCAGACAGGAGGGTTTTGAATAGCACACAGACTCCTAACACTAGGTAGTGTTATTTAATTGCAGAGATGTAACAATACCTGGTATTTCAGCAGCCTTAAAACATAAGTCTTAGTTCAGTAACCTTTAAGATTTGTTATTCTTCGTCTTATCATTGAGTTGTAACATCGTCTAGGTGGTTATCTCTACACGGTTTAAATTTCCAATCTATTAAAGTAATTTTAGCAACCTATTATTTCTAAGCCATTGAGGAAAGGTTAAAATGAAAATTGTACTGGAGGGAATAAATTCTATTCCAAGTAGAGGTTGGAAACATCTCAGTAGTAGAAAGCAGTAAAGTTGCAGGGGAAGAAGCACTTATCAAGGGAAATGAAATGACTGATAACTATTGATTAAAGCAGCTTGACTCAGGTAACGTGAAAGGATTTTTTTCCCCCACTAATGTAATGAGGAATTTGCAATGCACTATTTAGACAGCTTCTACCTCCGAGCTGTTTTTGTACGACTGAGTTAAACTTTTAGCACTATATTACAGGAATGGAAAATTTCATTTTCAGGAGTACACAAGAGGACCGGCATCCATCTCCGCACAGCCATCCACCCAGTTTAAATAAAGCTATGTGAAGCAGGAGAGGCAATGAATACAGATATTTGGGAACAGCAGAGAACCCATCTGAAGAGAGATTCTTTGACATTAAGACCTCGTGGATCCCAGCTGGAAAAGTCACCTTCATAACTTATATCCGTGTAGCTGAGCTGGGCAGAAGTGGCAACACTGTGTGTTAGCCAAGCTGAGGGTCATTTATCTTGACTTATGGACTGACTGATCGATGTATGCTTATTGCAGCATGGAGATTTTGGTCATTCTCGTGGCTTTGGGTCTCCTCCTGCCCCACACCCCATGGCCATCCTCGCTGCTGGGCTTTGGAGGGAGCCCGGTGCTTCTGGGCTTCAGCCCTGTTCCTGCGAGCGAGACCCATCCCAGGGAACAAAAACCATTTGTACCTGCCAGTGCAGAAACAGCAGCAACAAAACCTTGAAAAAAAACCCCAGCCCTTAATGCTGGGTCTGTTTATTTCTTTGTACAAGAGCAGCAGTTGATTTTTATTAATTTTTACAGCGCTATTGGGAAATTTAATAGTCCTATAAAAGCCGATTTAAAACCTCTCTAATTGTCTTATCTCTTCAAATAAATGCATACTCTGGGAATTCTAAAAATGGAGACCATCAACTGGATAGACCCATTACTATGAATAATTTCCCTCTTACACAAATATAGAGTCCTGACACAATAGACAATAGCCTCTGTGGTTTCTTTGGGGGTGAATATTCCAAGGCTCACTAAAAGGGGTGTTTTGTTCATTGACCCCCATCTGCTAAAGGCTGCTTCGGAGCTGCCACGTGTGCACAGCGAATTGCAAGGCACCAAGGGCTCTCGTCAAATGCGCGATTGCACAGCCAGTTGTTTGAAAACAAATAATTCAGTCATTTAATGTATTTTCACATAGTAAAACTGTTTAGCTGCTGGTAGGGATGAATGGCACGTTCAGGGAAAGGAATAACCAGTCTGGGGCCACTGGAGGTGAGGCTTAAGGAGGTGGAGGAATGGCAGGTTTTATAGAAGGGCACAGACTTTAAAAGCTTAGAGTCCAATTTTAGGCAAAGGGAAGAGGAAAATGGATGGTTCACAGCAGTGCAGGGCTGAGCAATTTGCTCCTCCGCATCCTGCAAAAATTCACTGTGTGTTCATACAAATACACTGGATTTGTGAAAAATCAAGTCATATGTCAGATGTGTACAATATAGACATATCTAAATCTACAATATCTCAGTGTAAGGAGAGCATGCCTCATTTCCAACATGATATACTCACACACTGCGTGTTCCCTAATTCAGTTTTCCTCTTTTTTTTCCCATTTATTTATTTATTTTTTTTATTTAGCCACAGAGCTAGCTATACTACAGAGATAACCACTGTGTGAAAATTACTGCTGGCCTGGTTTTGTTGCACTGCTATTTTTATGCCACTCTGTTGGTTTCAAAAGACAGCCGAGCCCTTCTAGCTCCCACCTTCCCATTGCTCACAGCAGGCAGCATGGCCCACCTCCATCCCAGCGTGGAGCCCGTGTGCCCAGCTTGCCCCGCCAGCCCATCACCCTGGCCTCAGGGCTTGCTGCCATCATGGGTGCCCAACCTCCCACAAACCAGGCTTGCCTCAGGGGGGTGTTTTTCTCCTAGGTCATGCTCCCATTAAGCTATTCTTGCTTCTGATAATGCTTTCCGCAGCTGCGTGGTTTTTTTTTTTTCTGAGGCGAATGAGATTTTTGAGGCAGTGACTTCAATGAGGAGGTTTTGCCTTCGGGGATCATCTCTACTAGTGACAGAAGTTGTAAGACAGATATGTTTTATGTTCTCCTGTGGAAGGAAGAGAGAAAAAGAGAACAACAGCAACAGATCTGGAAAGAAGCTTCTGTCTTTTTTCGCAAGATCAAACTGCTCCTCACGCTCCCCCTGAGCTGGATGGTGCCAGGACTGCTGTGCCAGGGGCTGGGGCTGGAAGGATGTGCAAGGACACGAGGCCAAAGCATGTTTTGGAAGAGGACATCCCAGCCTCGCTCTGTATCCTCCAGATGTTCTTCCAAAGCTCATGCAAAACACCTTGTGTGCATACACCCCAAACCTACGCTGGACGGGTATGGCTTGGTTTTGACCCAATTCTGTGAATAGCAGGGGTGCTGTTCACCCTCCTTCTTTCCCCTCCTCCGCATGCTGAGCATCCAATGGGCAGATACTAGATACATTTTTTATTTATTTTTTTTTCCAGAATGAAAGACGCCATCTGTGAAATATCCTCCTGTTTATGTCTGCTGCATCTCTGCAGACTGAAAACTGTTGTGTGTGTCAACGCGGAGCCTCTCCAGTTGATGAACTTCTTTTATTTTTTATTTTTTTTGCAGGCATGACTCACATAATAGTGCAGAGAGAAAGCAATTTCCAATTGCGGGGCTGTTTCTGGAAGTGTGCTTGGCACCTGCGTTGAAAACTGGTCTAAAAGAGAAAGCGGTAGGTCCACAATACCCAAAGGCAGACGTCCTGATGAATTCCTGATGGAGAAGGTTGGGTGTAATTCATCCAGCAGCTTGAGGAAGACTCTGTACCTCTCTTCCAGATAATTGAACTTTAATTTATTTAAATTTAATGGAAAACCATATGGAGAGGAACAGAAAGCTAATTTAAAGCGGTGCTCAAAGCAATCAATATGTTAACAGATTCCTTAAACTTTCCACACTTGGTTGCTGAAAAATGTTTAAAATGTATGCTTTTTTTAACCGGTATTATGAAAACACAGGGTTTCTGGCATGTTGTATTCAAAACTCAAGAGCCAAAATAAGCCTCTGTTGTGAAAATGTAGATGTACTTTGAAAGCACAAATCGTTTTATTAGAAGTGAAAATGACAACTAAGCTATCTTTTATCAAACAATGCTGAAGTCTTCTAGGAAGACACATATAAATCCTAAAGGGTTCAAATCACAAACCTTCATACAGCCCAGAAATAAAAGCAATAAAGTAGTTGTATGAATTGCATTAACAGATTGAAACTGGCAGTAAGAGTACACAAAGGAGCCCTTGAATGTAAATGGAGTAAATACAGATTGGAGAAGGAGAAGGCAAAATTACCAATTATGCACATCAAAGATGAGAGACAAACTTTTATCAATTTTCATATTTTCCTTATTCCTTTGGTGCATCTCAAGGTCATTTCTTTCCATATGGAGTTTTGAAAACAGACTTTCAATGGATTTTCAGTGGCAGGATATATAATACCATGTTTCTACTCTTAAATGTTGATCGTCCAACATTGACCCTCTTCCGTCCCCCATTCGAATGCTTACACTGTTTTGCTAGCTGCAAGGTACAATTTAATTTAGTTACATGTTAAACAAATAAACGGTAGGCAATTTAAAATCCTAGAAAATAATAAAAGTTCTAATTATATTTTATCTTATAAAAATATACTGGTTTGATGATGTCAGTGAGCTGTAAGCTTTATATGTGCAGTTTGTAATTTATATTATGGTTTCATCTTTGTCAAGCTTGAAGAGCGCAAAATGTAAAAATAAGTGAAAGCCTGTTCTTCCCTAAAGTTTAATAGCTTGAGATTGTTACGAGGGCTGGAAGCTGAAAGGAGCAGTTACTCCCTGCAATGAACTTTTAGCAACCCGTGCAAAGTCTTATGGAAATTCTATAAATAGTCTTCAGTCTAACCTCATTGAGGGCAGGTCTGACTTCTCTGTGGCTTTTTTAAAAACAAATTATTCTAAGCAGCTTTTTTAAAAAGTTTGGGGTTTTTTGGTAAGCAAATGATCCTGCAGCCTTTTTCATTATCTGAGGCCTGGAATTAATTTTAGATTTGCCAAGTCCTCTCCCAGAAATTTACCAGCCCAGTGGTACAACTCTGCAGAGATAAATAACTCCAAAGGAAGAGGAACAAATAATGTCTAAATGAGTTTGTTGTGTTTTTTTGATAATGTAATGCTTCTTCTCTTTCTTTGCATCTTTCCCCTCTGGATTTGTTCTGTCTTGGGATAGTCTTGGCTAGAGAGCAACAGATAATTCAAATTCTGAGGTCCTGCAAACGCTACTTATTTCTTGCAAGATCAATGTAATAGTAGGAGTTGTGGATGCCAAATGAAAATGAAAGACTCCTTTAAATAAAATGCATCATAAAATGGATCTAATTAAAACATTTGTCTTTCAGAGGCTCATGTACTGCAAGCAATTTCAGGGGAATGAATACAGGGGAATGTAGAGGAGCTGGAAATTACACTTTCTATGAGCATTTTTAAGGCCCTATGAAAATCATTATGATCAGTACAAAAAACCTTAAAGTTATTAAAATGCCAGCATCCCAAAGGAAAAGGACAAGGCCAAGAGCAGTGTCCCAGGATGCTCGCAACAGCCAAGAAGTTGGGGTGTGAGATGCCCATTTGATTTTTGGCTTGGACCTTGCTCCCTCCCTCCCAGGCAGTCCCTGCCATGTGGAGCTGAAGGGGTGCTCCTTCCTGAGCTGGGATCTGGTGTCTGGGTGGCTCTGACCATCTGATTTGGAAGAAGGTAAGCAAACCCCCTCAAAGTCAAAAGGTCCTTGTGGTATTTCAAGTAACCAGTGGTACAAAGGACAGAATTCATTGATAGGCTAACTACAATTCAATCAAAATGAATCAACAACTACTCAAGAAATCTCCTTTCACCTCCTTGTGGGGAAAACCATCTTTCAAAGCCTTTAATTTCTAATTTGAGGATTCCTTCTCTTCTCTTACCAAATCCCACCCAGAAAGCTGCCAAGATCCATCTTAAAACAGCTTAGGTTCTGTCTTCCACCACTGTCTCTGATGGCGGGTTTCTAAAATTCAGCGCAGTGATTAGAGACTTCTAATTCCACTCTTAAATGTATTTGAGACCTATATATGTGCACATACATCATATCTGCATTTGATCTTGTACTACCCCTCCACTCAGATAATTCTTCTGGTTAACCCTAGATGATTTTTTACAGACAATTATCACATCCTTCTTAGTCTTTATTCTCCTGGCTTTCTCTGTGATACCTAAGCAGCCGAGTCTGTTAAGGCACTGGCTTCAGCTGCAAAGCTGAAACCACTTTGCTGTTTTTACGTCACTGGTTTCTTTTATTGACTTGGGCCTTCTATTTGAAGCCAAACCCAAATATTGAGTGTCCTGTAATTTAAGACACCTGTCTTCGGAAATTGTTTCACAGCACGAACCTCATTAAACATCAGTTGAGATTGACAGTGAAGGGTTTTGAAATACCATAGGTCTCCCATCATTATTCTTAACCCTCCTCTCAGCCTGGCTTTATAAACATGCACAGCAGAGTGCCAATGGCTGTGGCACTTGTCATGAAGAAGGTACCATGGGAAAGCAAATGTGGATCCAACACAGAGTCCTGGTGGCTAAACTGCCCTGGGAGCTTCCCTCTTGTCTGTGAAGGAGCAGCTTTTGGGGGAGAGATGGGACTTGGACAGAGATTGGCCGCTTCACTGAATTTCACTGAATTTTTTGGAGTTGGAAGAGACCATAGAGATCATCTAGTCCAACTCCCCTGCCAAAGCTACATCTCTGCTCTTCCTACCTCTGTTTGGAGCACTGTGGGTGTTGGGATTCATGCATCCCTGCAGCTGGGGAATGAGTTCCCCTCATCCTCACCTTCATGCTCATCCTCTGCAGATGTGGTTTGCTTACCTCCATTTAGTGATCCTGTAACTGAATTTTGTGAGGGGAGAGATGGATCCGAGCCTCTAAGGCACAAGGGTGGAGACAACATTGTCTGTTGGGTGTGCTTCCAACCAGCGAGTGCAGGTGTTTACAAATGGATCGTAACACACGGTTGGGAGTTACAACCACAGTTGAAGTGTGCAATTCCTCTGTGTGCTGACAGGATGGACAGTGTTCAAAGATTAAAAAAAACCAGTTAACGGTCTTCCTGCTAAAATCTTCTCCGTTATCTCTTACCAGCAGACCTGCAAGCTGACTTCCACTTGCAGCAGTAAGCATCTGCAGGTGAAGACACAGACACCTACAGTGAAGAAAGCAGGATTTAATCTGCAAAGCAGACTGTGGACACAGTCATTTTGTACAAAACCTGATGAAGACAGCCTCTGATTTAAAATGTGATTAATTAACTTGTCTTTAAAGATGACCCAAAAGTTCATTGAAGGGAAAATCCCAAACCTCTCACTCAAATTATCAAGGGGCCTCCTGTAATTGCACAGCTTAAATGAAAAAGCCAAACATAGTAGTGTTTAGCCACATAGAAGATGGGATCTCCTCCTCCCAAAATCACAACCAGAGCTGTGGTTAGCTCTCCAGGCAGTTGCTTGTGGGCAGGGTTAGCAGGAGAGCCATGTATGTTGAATGTCTGATTGTAGGACTTTGATGTAAGCCCAAGGGAAGCACATTCGAGCCCAAAATGACGTGCTGTACAAACAAGAGGATGCATATGGAGGTTGGAGGAGTGCGCTGGGGGGAAGAAGGGATAAAGGAGCTTTGACTCCTGCTCGTAGGTTGTGTGCACAGCACCTGGGAACCGCACATCTCGATGTGTGGAGCTGTGCCGAGGTAACCTGACCTTGCCTTAGCAGCTCCAGAGGGGCCCCAAAAATACTCCGCATTTAGCAAAAACACTAAAGTCTCTCCAGAGTCACTGAGAAGGTGTGGATGACATCACATAATGCTGCTAGTAACTTCCTTAAACTGCACATGGGATTAAAAAAAGTTTATGCACATGTGCTCCAGTGTCATCTATCAACAGTAGAGCACATATGCAAATTCCATGTACAAACTGAAGGCAGCATGATGCCTCAGTAAACCAGGTCCCACAAGGGCCGTGTCCTTTTGTTATGCTTATGTCTGCATTCCTATAAAGTGCTTCCGACTCAGGCTTTTTAATATCTTAAAGAGCGATGGTGAACGTGAAATAGTGAAGATACAGTAGTCCTCCCACATCTATGCTGTGGTGCCTGACTGTATGTACATAATTAAAACAAAGAATGCAACATAAGAAGTAGTGCTAATGCATGATTCCCCTTGCCCTTTGCAACTAAGCACCATCTGTCATTTACAAAGAAAGCTGGCTTTTCAACTAACTTCATCCTTTATTAGAATTTATTATTTTTAATTTCCATGGCAGAAAGCCTCTCTTGGTTCCCAGGATACAATTTGGGATATATAAATCAAGTAGTGCAGAAAAATGTCAGCTGTCTGTTGACTAGAATAATGAGTACTGCTGGCGTGTGCCTCTGCCTGAGAAATGCTCTTATCTCTGGAAAACCTTGCTGAAGTTGGGAAACCCCTGCCCTGACAGACCCTCCATCTACCGCATTATTTGGATTGTCTGCAGAGAGCACTTTTCTCCTCCAGGATTTCCCTCGCGTCTTCTGAAACTTTGCTCTCACCTGGTCCTCACCTTCATGTCTGCACTGCTGAAGAAAACTCAAAGAAAACACAAGTAACAGCAGTCTCTCCTTGGACTTTTCCAAGCTGTATGGGAAGATCAGTTAGTTCACCATGATTCATTGTTGTTGTTTTCCTTCTTCCCTTCCTCAGCGTGGGCGTATGTGTTAGACACTACCTGGCAGAGGGAAAAGCGAGGGAAGGAGGAGAGGTTGGGGTGAGAAGCTGGAGCAGAGTGGGACTCTGTATGTGGTAAAGGAACAGTCTCTGTTCCTGGGGCTTGCCCTTCAGCATCTCTGCTCCTTTCAGGGAAAAAAGGGAGGGGAAAAAAAAAAAAACAAAGGAAAAAGACTGGTCTCTCTGAAGCTGACACATTTTCAATTCATTCTCTTTAAATTTTCTCAGGGCAATGCTGCCAAGGAGAGCATCTGTCCTCAAAACAGACAGCCAAAGTGAAGCAACGCTCCCCTAAAAAAGATGACGGGAGCGATGGTTTCATCAGCCAGATGAAACTGGAGACCACGTCATCCTCCCCCCAGGTTTAATACAGAAATTTGGTTTTACCTCCTTCTGTACTTCACTTTCTACCCATAGTTCTTCTCACCTCTGTGTCACAGGCTTTTAATGTTCTTCTTGTCACATAGCTCCTCACTCTCATTTTACGAACAGGGAGTGACTCACAGAGATTCTCTCCTGTGAGGTCTGTTACAGATCTGGACTTGGGTGACATACTCAAAGACAGCAGGCAGGGAATCAGACCTGGGCTTCCCAAGTGCCCCTGACCACCATGGATGCAGCAGATCAGAAATACTCCATCCAGAACAGGGCAGACCTTTGCAGCCGCTGTTTTCTGCAGCGCCAGGAGCTCCACACCCCTGGGTTAATATATACCTCTTGCCTCCGTGGACTGTTAATATTTACCTCCTGTGCCCTGGACTGGTCCGATGGCAGAGTCTCCCCATGACAGCAGCTTTTCCATCGCTGTTTGCAATACCCGAGCCCTCCACAGTCCCAGCTCTCCACACAAATTGGCCATTTCTTGTAATACACAGCAAGAAATTCCTGTGGTAGTGTTCCCAAATGCCACACATGTGGACTGCTCTCCGGGTACATATTTTTACTGTTTCCATTTTGGCATGATTTAAGGCTGTGGGGAAGATAGTTACAAAGGGGGAGAAAAAAAAAAACGCAACCCACCACTGAACCCCAAACTTTCCAAGACTGCTGAGCCTGGGCAGCTTAATTTCATACTTAGCAATCACAATCTGCACTGAGATAATTAGACTCCAAAGTCGAAAGAAAAGAGCCAGATGTTTCCAAACCTGTTCAGCAGAGATTCTGCCTTTGATTGTGACAATTTAGCATATGAAATAAAACTGTCTGTAGTTGGAACAGGAGTTTAATTTCTGAGGTTAAAAAAAACCCCATAATCTGCTTCATGGGAGGAAGCTATCTCAGAAAGGAACAAATAGCTTGCAAAAACTAGCAAGATAAAAGTCACAGTTAAGTCAAAAATTAATGATTTTTACCCTCTGTAGAGTTTAAGTCCTGGCTCCAACAGAAAGGCCATTGGAGTATATGAGAAACTATTACTGCATACAAAGATAAAAATAAAAATCCCCTTGTCCTTTTGATCTGTTTCTATAGCAAAAATAATTTTGGGCAACAAAAGAAGTGTAAAGGTCATCCCTGCCCATCAATGAATTTGAAAGAAAAACACGTGAAAAAATCATGATACTTAAAGGTTTTCAGCTGGATTTTCAGAATTTTTCATTTTATTTCAGTACTAGACTAGAATGAAGTCAGCAGTGACCCCTCAAGCTACCCCAGCTGATGAGTTTATCCCATTTGATTTTTTTTGTGGATTTCATCTCCAGTTCTCAGCAAGCAACTAAAGAGATTGCAGATGGATTGAAAAAGAAAAAAAGGGTAATTATGAGAGAAGAAGCTAATTAGGATTCTAGACTATTGGAAAGTCCCAATGCCACAGAATATGAAAGGTCAGGTAACTAAGAAACAGTCAAATTAAATTTACTTTCCCCTTTAGCTTTCCAAGAAAACCTCCCCAGACACAGAACATTTCAGACCCAAAGGAAAATTGCATGGAAACATTAGGTGAGCTTTAGAGAAAGGGCTTATTTAAGTGCTTTCTCAACAGCACGACAGTATTGCTCTAAACTACACAGATATCTTTGAACTGCTAAAATAGAAATCAGTAGAACACCAGCAGACACAGCCATTATCTGATTATCCATCCTTATGTGGACATACAAGAAAACCAGAGTTGCCCACTCTGTGGCTGACCTTTCATACTGCAGTGCTGTAATTCAATAACTTCCAATACTTAATGTGAAACGTGTGGTCACAAATAGAATCTCTCTGGATCAGTCAGGAAGAGGAATGACTGCGACTCTGCCAAAAGGAAAGAGGTTACCATGTTCAGAAATCTTTATTATATTAACTGACTGCTGGGAGAGCCAGTTATGTCCTACCCAGTGGCAGCTGGTATCAGAGCTCACCCTCTGGCCAGACAGGCACTGATGTGGCTAATCTCCATGTCAATGAGCTGTATTAATCACTTCCCAGCTGGAACCATTGACTGGGGTGACATAATCCAATGGTTCATTGCAATATCACATATTGTGATATGATTTCCTTTCTGATAACACTTTTAATTCAGACACAATTCATACTGAATATATCTTTTTTTCTGATAAAATGTCCTACTGAGCAGTTTCCAGATATGGTCAAAGTTACCTAGAAGGATTTTTGTAATAAACTGTTTCACAATAACAATAACTCTTGCAGCTACAATTACCCTGGAGAGATGAGAGCCCTCAAGCAATTGTTCCAAATTGTTCTTGTTCTCCGTCTTCCCTTTCATAAGACACACATACCAAGATTTCTAGGAACATGCTAACAAAGTCCATCTGAGGGTCAACTCATTCCCAAAGCAAAACTGACCCAAATCTAAATTTAGCTGCTCCTGGTATGTCACAGAACTGTTTGAATTTTTCACATATGTTTGCAGCGCCGCGTCCCGCTTCCTCTCATCCTCCTCATCCTTGGCTCATGGCTTCCTGCCCACCACAGCAGTCTCTCTCATGACTGTTCACTGCGCCCAAGGTCTTCTTTTCAGTGTGCTGCTTAATCTCATCACAGTTGATGCCTCTTCTCCATAGCAGTCCATCAGACACAAGACCTCTGCCTCAGAGACTCCATTAATGAAGAGTCTTCACCATCTCCTCCTTCCCTCTGCATGCCTTTGCCTTCCCCACCACGCCATCCCCACCTTCACCGAGTCCCACCTTTGTTCTAATCCCCACCAGTCTCTTCTGCTTAGTGAGTGACAAATATTTCTTCTTTTAAGTCTTGTGCCAGTGTCCTGGTGGTGCAGTATTTTGGCTGACCACTGGGCAGCCATCACATTACTAGGCCCAAAAGGTGAGTCTTTTATGAAGTGACATCAATGAGGATGGGCAAAAGGACAATAGCCTTAAATATCTTTAAAGTAATTTGCTAATATTATCTTGTCTAATGATGAAAACCCCAGATCTCTAGCAAAACCAAGCACTGCTCCTACTGTAGCAGAATGTAGGTGGCAGCTCCCAGATTAAAGATAGCTGGGAAAGATTGATTGATGCTAATTCTTTCTTCATATATAGCAGAATGAAGCCACGCAAGTAGAACCAAGTTATTTTTCCATACTAGTGAACAAGCCTTTAAGAATATGTTTCATGAAACAAAGGATGTTCTCTTTAGATCCTTGAAAAATAGTCAGCATTTTATAATGCTTAAACTACATTGCCTACTGATGCGAATGCATTGATCTGCTTTAGCAAACAGGAGCTTCTCTTCTGTGTTTCTTAGATATTGAGGACAATAGTGAATTTTGCCAGAGTCTGAAAAATGGAACGTCTTCTTTATTGGTATTTCTTTGCTGTTTTTCAAACTGCAGTCTACTCACCCTGCTTGGTTAAAGCTCATAACTTCCCTGGGAGGTAGGAGAGAATTATCTTCATTTTTCAAGGAGGATATCTGAGTTTCAAAGACCAACTTATCTAAGGTCACACAGGAAGACAGAAGTAGGTACAGAAGCAGATCCAGACCATGTGAAACCCAGACCTGTGTTGAAATTCTTAAACTTCGTTCCTGGAAGCAGGAAATGGACTCATAGCTGTAGAATATCCTATTTTATTATGGGCCAACTGACACGGAGCATATTTTCAGAGAAAATTCATGTTTAATGAATGAGTAAAAAGAAAAGCTGCTTGTAAAATAGCTTTTGCCTCCAATTATAGTAGGAGAGGAAGAAGATACATTAGCTTTGTTGACAAAATTCTGTTTTTCTTTAGATTGAACTACAGCAGAATCCAGATCCTGCAGGAAGACAGCAAGACATTGTGTATGTCTTATTTATACAGAATTTATTATATTCGTTTAAAACACTTGCTAAGACTTGTCTTCGTAACCATCTGCTTCCAAACAGAATCCACACAAAGTGCAACTACAGTTATTTAGACAAATGTACACACTTTCTAGCTTTCACTGGTCTCACAGGCAAAAAATAATTGGATGAAAATGCCTCCCAATTTGATAAGTACAAAAATACAGTGTATTTGTATTCTGTTATTCAGAAGACCACACTGAAATATGGCTCACCATCAGACACAGATAACTGTCATTTCTGAGAGTCCACATCTTTCAGTGAAATAGAATATTTTTTAATTTACTTTTTGTAAGGCTGTGTAGAAATATTATCAGTATGACTACTAGGATGCAATTCTGACATTCAAAACTTCAGGGGAGAAATTAATCCTTAATATATATTCTTAGGCTTTGGTGTGTGGGGACATGGTAAACACTCAAAGCACATCCTGTGAGAGCAACACACGTCTTATTTAACTGCAAGCATCTAAGATTTATTGATCTGCATTTAAGCTCACTCTCTAAGCTCTCTGTAGAGTCCATAGAGAGAAACTTCCCTGGAGCTGTTTGTGCCATCCCTTTTTTTCCCTTTGACTCTTAAAGAAGCCTAAACCTAAAGTCTTGGGTGAATGCTCATCGCCTGACATAGGGAAGATCCCACACAGAGGTGTAAGTGCTGTGGCAGCTCCTCCCTGCTGAGCATCAGGAGAGGTTGGGCAGCTGGCACCAACCTCTGATTTTTCACTCTGCCAACCTTTGATGCCATGGAACAGTTACTGTGCTGTAGCAGGTTGCCTGGATGTGACCATGAGGACTCACTAAGGACAAAATCAGGGCGTTGTGTATAACACAAACCAGAAGGGCAGCAGTGCTGAGAGCCTCATGGTCCCTTGTGCCTTCCTCCACGGTCTCCGTGCAGATGCAGAGCACTGCAGGGAGGTTTCCCACATCCCACCTTGAGCACGTCTTCACTGGATGGAGAAGCTGCTAGCACAAGCCTTGCTCCAAACATAGCCCGTGGCTTGGTCTGCTCATGGGAGACGGGGGAGGAAGGCCACGAGGAGGGCCGTGAGTCAGTTGAGCTGTGGAAGTTGTGTGATCTGTGATTTCCCACAGGTCACATTTGCAAAGACATTAAGCCAGCTGGACATGGCTGCTTTTCTGTGGGCTGGAAAACAGGGGCTGGATTGTGCAATTGGTGTCCATGAGGATGAGAGTTCAACTGGGACACAGGAAGGCACACGCAAGAGAGGACTCATCCCAGGAAGCTTATGCAGCCACCCGGGGGATCAGCTGTCACTGAATGCTGTTATCACAAGAGACAAAAATTCACACAAATCCAAACCAAACCTGGTCAAAGGGACCTGCTGGGGACTGTGATGGGCTCATCTCTTTGGAAAGCAGCAATACAAACGTTTCGTTCCTCTAGCACTCACCACTGAGGAAACAAACAGGAGAAAAGGAGCCTCACAAAATGTGAGCAGCCTTGCTTCTCTGCCCATCTGTGTCCTCTCCTTCTAACCTCTCCAGGTATTTCCATTTGGCTTTTTGCAAGCATCGATTCTTGATTTCTCTTTCTCTACTCTCAATCACATTAACATCTAGCCTCTCTGATGTTAAGTCTCTCTGTGTCTTCTTCCCCAACCCAGATTTGACCTCTTCCTGCAAGACAACAGTTTGTTCATAAATCATTTCCTTCCTAAACCAGTTCCTTATTTAGGCAGCTGCTTTTCTCTTTCTGTCTGCTTACTATGCTAAAAAAAGGAAAAAAAAAAGTTGCAGTCTTTGTACGATGGCAGAAAACTTCACAGTTCTTCTTTTCACTTTCAAGCCTAGCAGTGCCTCCTCCAGCAAACAGAGACTCCACAGCCTCCCACCCCCATGGGATCACCCAGTTTATCCAATAGAAGTCTCCAGTCTTTTTATTTGAGGTGAAAATTGGACTCCTATCTTGAGAAAATTTGATTCCTTCCCCAGTTGGGTCCCCAGCTTTGAGTCCTACGTTGTAAAGGTACCACAGATCAGTGCTATGAAGTCACGATATCCTCACAAAGTTGCAAACACCCAACTGAGATGGGTGACACCTCGGGCAAGCAGGGGAGAGAACCGAAAACTAGCTAAAAATAGAAAGTCCCTGGAAAACAGCTCAGATTTTTAGACATCCTTAATTTGATTGTTTAATCTCTTTTTCCAGGCTGAAAAAAAATCCCCCAGGCATCAAATAGTTCCCCACAACTCTGCCTTGCTGAAAGTCTGGGAGAAAGCCGAAGGCTGCGGAAACGGGAGCTGTCGTGCGGCCAGGAATTACATTCAGCCTCCTCCTGAATACCCTTTGCCACACTACAGACACCGCCGCCTGTGCAAACAGTATGCTTTTTGGCAAAAACAGAATAATTCCTGCAAAACAGATACTAAATACACTCCTCGGCTAACAAAAGAGTGCTATCAGCACGCGTCAAAGCCATGAGGAAGGAAGACATAAGGAAATGGCACTGAGCTCTATAGCATTCTTCGCAGTTAATTGGATAGATGGAGCCCAGGCTCGGGGCTGTATCCTTAATTTTTAAAGCGGTGCACGGAGAATTAAGCATTAAGAGGAATGGGAAGCATCATGAAGCAAAACAGAAAGCCTGGCGTACCGCTATGAAAATGTAAGTTTAAGCACAGTTGCTGCCAGCGGAGAGATAATTAGGTGCTCTTCTGGCCTTATCTGCAAACTCTACTGTACACTGCGTCGTTAAAAGCAATCTCCCAGTGAAAAAGAACGCCTGCCTCGTATTAAGCTGTTTGAGTGGTGTTCTGTAATTATGCTTACAGATGTTTTAAGAATACATGGGCAGGGAACTGTAGGTCTTTAATTATAGGTAAGCCTGCGGACAGTGCTCTTTGCCCCACTGCAAACGAGCCTCTGCTGACCTGGGAGCGACCTTCCAAAGTCTCTTTGGGGAAGACACGAGCTGCTTCCCTTCCCCGAACTGAAACCAGTTGCGATGGCAATGACCCTCTTGAAAAGCACTTCTTTGCTCCAGCACAAGAATAAACCACTGGCTTTCAGTGCAAGAGCCGATGTCCCCTCAGGAATGTCACCTCAGCAGGATGATGGCATGGTTGGCTCTCAGACCTTCGGGCTGCACGGCCAAGCACTCGCCCCATCCTGACAGCCCCTCATCCCGGACTGGTCCCACTGGGAGAGATCACAAAATACAACTGACTCTTCCCATCCCACTCCAAGTTTGGCCCCACAGCTCTCCGAACGTGCTGCCCCCTAATTTTTGCCACCTTGTGGGACACAGTTAGGTTGGGTGTCTGGGACGATGGGCAATTGACAAAGCAGGTAGTGCCCTTTCCTTCCCCCCTTCTCTTCTCTTGTATTTCTACCTGCTGAATGAATCTGGCCCGCAGAGACAATGAGCACAAAGAGGGAGACATGGTAATTACACGCTATGTGGCATTATTAATGTTTACTTGATTCTACAAGGAAACTCGTGCTCTCCCTCCCGTTGGCTTGGCTTCTTGCACCCTTTCCCCGCAAACAGTTCTTCAGGGCAATGTCCCCGGCAGTGCATGAGCATGCAAAAACATTAAGGGTGGAATTAAAATGCACTAACAAGAGCAACAACATCAGCATGCTTAATTAGCTGGCTAGCTAAGAACAGGGGCTCTGCAAGAAGTGGCATCTCTGTCTCAAAAGCGACATGCCTCTCGTACATCCAGTTACAACTCAGCACTCAAACATCGTGCTACTTTTAAAGGAATTTTTACTTCTGTTAGCCTAGGAAAGCACACTCATAAAGAAAATAAAAATTTATTCCATTTTCTGTATTTTTTGGCAGCTTGTTTCCTTGCGCTCAGACCAGTTACCGACTCAGGTGGAACCAAGGGATGGAGATGGCAGAGAGCTGCTGGACCAGCCTGGCCACTTCCCAGGGCTGCTGTACCCTCCTCATGCACCGGGAGCACAGGAAAGGACAAGACTGAATTTTGCGCTTCATTTTCTTCCAGTTTTCCAACTGTAAACCACAGGACTCAGCACGTAACAAGTTTATTAAGATGATTAATCATTTTTTTAATTAAAATTAAATATTTGAAGACAGCAAATACCATAGAAATGTCAAGAACATATTGCTTATATTAAAATAATTTTTTTCACTTGGAAAGCACTCTGAAACGATAACTTTCCCCTCCCTTGGGTTACCTGTGTGACCCACGGATGTGGCACCCACCCCTTTATTTTGCAGGGAAAGAGTCTCATACCCGGGTATTGTTTTTGACCTTACCATTGATTTCCTTATTAACTGAGCAGCTCAGCAGGGAGAGAATCTTTTAGGCTGTAAAATTGTACAAATCCCCACTGTCAAGAGAGAGGAAAAACATTGCAGTGTGTTTCAGAGATGGGCACACCGAAGTGGACAGGTTAAAGAATGTGTTGGCCAGACGGCTGGATGTACGGCTGAAGTGATAGCATGGGAGCCATGGTTTTGTGGATTTTGTGTTTTTATTTCTTCCAAGGCAATAAAAGCTCTGCACACAGACAGGTTAGCCAGGCTGCACTAGGGAAAAGGAGGCAAAATCAGGATCCTGCTCACGGGGCAGCAGATATAGGCAATAAGTGTGACAGGAAAGGATTTCCTACCTATTGAGAAATTATCTAGCAGGTCACCGTGTCAACGAAAGGGGTAATAGTGGTTGCTCCCAAGCGATGGGCTCCTGCCTACAGCAAACGCATCACAGAGCAACCCAGGCTGGGCCAAGTTATCACGGCACTCTCCCCTTCTTTTATTAAAAGAAAGTAAACTAATAAACAGGAAAGAGGTACATGTGGAGAGACCACAGTAGATGGAAAGAAAACGGGAGAAAAGGTTAAAGGATGGTTAACAAATTTAAATGTGAGTGTTTCCAGACTCTCTTGGAACTGGATGAAAGGCGATGATCTCCTCCAGGCTATTCTCAGTGTTTTTTGGTTGAGGGCTGAGAGAAGCATTATATCAAATATGCTTTCCTGCAACAGTTTCACTGTTTCATTGTTTCCTGACCTTAGAAGTCAGAATAATTTAACTATTTCTATTGGTTGGCCATAGTGATATCTACTGATAACTTGAAACTAAGGCCTTGTCCACACTTCAAGCTTGTCAGCGTAGATTTCTCACAAATTATACTAGGTTTTCCTAGCAAATGCTTTAAATGGCAAAGAGATAGGTAGAACATAAAGTAATATATTGAACCATTTGGTTGAACAGAACTACTATCCCAGGGTTTGGGGTTTTGCAGAAGGAAGTGCACTCTTAAAGGACTAGGAAAAAACACATACCTCACTCTCCAGTGGCAAACGTTTTAGCATGGTTTATGTCTCTGCTCCTCATACACTCAGAAATAAAAAATCCATGTCTGAGCACCTGTGGTTCAGGCTGTATTTCCTTTTTTTTTTTTTTTCTTTATTCATGCTGCCAATAATTTCAATTCTTTTTTCTTTTAAAATACTTTGCTGTTTTGTATTGTCTAGCCGGCAGCAAAGACTTGAGAAAAAGAGCTCGCTACTGCTAGTGTGGCTAAATCTTGGAATAACAAAATATAAAACATTTGCAACCCAAATGAAGTTTTGGAAAGGACGCTAAAGGTAACACATAATCAGATTGGGTTGTCTCCAGTGCAAAAATACACTTCTCACTGTGAAACTTCTGTCTTTTGTGTCACCTCAGTCCACAATGAGTGTTGATCTCTGCTGGTCAGTGACGGAAGAGGTGTCCACAGCAGATGGTGAGGGGCAAGTCTAAATAATGAAGCCACTGATGGGACAAGGAAACATTTAGACCGAAAATGTTAGACATTGAAAATGTTAGACAGACAACTCAGATCTCACACTGTGTTTTTTATATTTGTATATATGCAGTACTGATCCTAGACTATTGTACATGGATATAAACTTTCTAATTAATAGAAAGACATTCCCTACACTTTGCTTTAACCTGCTAAAAAATAACTTATTTCACCTGACAATTTTAGTTCTCTCATTTTCCTAGACTACAGTTGACATGAGAAAATTATACATGTGAATCATGGCAGTGATTGTGGAATCGAGACCTGTGTTTGCTCTCCTGCTTCTGCAGAAAATGACAACTACTACAGAAAACCTGTTAAAGGAGAATAACAATGAAATCTTCTGTCTTCTTGGCAATTGAGAAGTTTTTCTTTAGGATATCACAGCACTAAGACAACAAAGAAATAATTGGGGTTGCATAAGACAACAAAGAAATAATTGGGCATTTTAACTACCATACCATGTCTTTTAAAACAAGCTTTTCTCTTTTAAGTTTAGATTTCCTGAGGATTTCCATTATAAATAGATCTCACTCTCCTTTTCTCTCCCTGTCTCTGCCTGTTTTAGTTCTGACTACCAGAATTTGTAAATAACTCAGGAGTTTTACATCTAGTGTTAGTGAATCATAACTAGATTTTTTCCTATACCTGGACAACAGAAGAGATGAGAAAAAAAACCCCACATCATTCTGTGCCCACAGTCTTTTCTATGCAGGAAGATGCTCTTATGCCAGCTCTTCTCATTAAAATGTCTATTGACTTATTTAACAGATGTACTAAAAGCATTGGCTATAACAGAGTAACTAAAAATTCCTTGGCAGACAATGCTCCCCAGCATTTACCTTTCTTGGCACCAGAAGGCATGTTCAGAAACTTTGTGTGTTCAAGATTTGATGATCACAAAATCATCTGCAGATATCTGTAAGAGCAATGAACAACTTGCATGTATCTGCTGTCCAAAACCATCTTTTTTTAAGGCAGTTATGAGCTGGAGAAGGGTGCTTTAGAATGACGACTTTTAGGCTGGAATGTGAGTAAGCACTGTCTTGGAATGAAAAGTCTAGTCTGGACACCTCATCAAAAACAAGGAGTTCATCCTATGGGATTTTTAAATTCAACTCCATCTGTAATTTTATCTCCAAAATCTGCAAGCTCATGGGTTATGAAATGGCAGAATCATAAAATGCCTGCAGGTTTTCAAGCTTCAGCCTTTGTTTTTTTCAAAACCCTGTAATTTCTGTTTATTCTCATTTCACTTTTCGTGAAAAGTTAATTGAACCCTCTAGTTTCCAAAGGCACTGAGAAAAGCTTTGTGCCTAACAGTGAGGGTTTGCTATCAAATGAGATAGGGGAGCTAGGGATTCAATGGGAACTTCAGAGCTGAGATACATCCTACAGATACCACCCCCGACTGGATTTTTCCTGGAGTTCCTCTCCCTTCCATACTTGAACACAGGCTGCAAAAAACTGGAGAAGCTGAAGTGAGGAATCCAGCCAGATTATGCAACAGAGCCATTACGTTTCTGTGCATTCTGTATAAAGTTATCCCTCTTTAGTTAAACAGATTCCCTTCTCCTTGTCTCCATCATCATCTTTGTAGTCAGCCATGGTATTTTAGCCATGATGGTCTAGAGTTTAAGTGGGGTAATGGCTTTTAGGGGGAGAGAGTTTATCTTCTACTGCATTACTGTAAAAGAACAGATAAGCACCCAGGCATGCAAGTCCAAATGTTCAGAAAGGAATTGCTTATTTGAAAGATTGCCCTTTCTCTCCAGCTTTGTCAGTTTGTCTAATAAAAATATTTCCCTTTCAAAACTTGCCATGGCCACCCCTGAAATGCTACACAGAAGTCAGGGAACGGCAGTCTGGATTCCCAATTGGGTGGAGGAGTCATGGACAATTTTTGAAGAGCTGGAATACCAGCCACAAGCATGAATTATACGTGGACTCAGATAGGAGCAGGTCGGGGTTTTTTTACTGCAGGCGCTCAAGGCCATTCCTTGGCAGTGTTACAGGAGCAATATTTATACAAGGATGAAGCACAACTTCGTCAAAGCATTTGCACAAATTAAAAACTTTGTTTTCCCTCGCTATTATTTATAATAGCAGTCTCAAAAAAAGACAACCCAAAGTTGGTTTCCCCGTGAAGGAATTTTAATTGGTTTTCATGGCAGGACTGGGTGACACTGTGAGTCCTTTCTCATGGACATGGGTCCTGCGTTTCTTCCTCTGACACTTTGACAGTCTTTCTCTGGCTCCTTCCTTCCTCACACACAACAGTAGCTTGTTGCAAGTTTTGTCAGAGGAAAAGCAACACTGAAGAGTGGCCAATTCTGAGACTTGATGTACTTTACTGTCTTTCTCTAATTAGTTGAACAGTCTCCTTGACATCTGCAGGTTAGTGTGGTCCCTCGTTCACTTTTTCAAACCCATGACTGAAGAAATGCCTTTGATAGATACATGATAAGCTCTTTGCTATCACCCTTCTCAATGGGTAGATCAGCTCCCTGAAGATCTTACTCAAATTTTTATGCAGCTCTCTCCTGGGCAGGATGGACTTGGAGGTGGCTGTGAATTTGCCCCAGTATCCCAGGATAATTACATAGCGTGGTTCCAGTCTTGCCCTTTCACCACTGCAGGACTCTTCTGCAATAGCTATCCACTTAAGTTTGCTTTTTGAATATTGAAATAGAAATGATTTTAAATGCATAGGCTACACCTCGTGTGAACTGTGAGAACGAGGAGGAAAAGGAAAGTACTTTTTCTTCTCATTGGAAATTCTGTATCAGTAGTGAGAGGCAGGGGCTTTAATACAAGGGATTTGTGCTGAGGGATCTGTCTTTGCTGAGCTGGAGAACAAGCTATTTTTTCACCCATAGTATGAAACAAATTTATTTTGGCTTCAGGCTGCTCCTTGAATGCATGATAATGTAGATAAAGGTTTCTTGAACTTAACTTCAGCTTTAAAAGAAAAGGGAAATGTCTGTATTTAAAATCTGTGGTCGCAGATGGACCCTGGGTAAGGCCTGTTGATGTTGAACATTTTGCTGGCAGCTGCTTGGTACACGGGAGACACACTCCATGCACCAAAGAACAGAAAAATAACAATGAACTCCTAAGTTAACTCTCCCAATTGCTCTGGAAATGAACACAAGAGAGAGACATTACATAGCTTTCTGAAACCAATGATCCCACAGACCCCTCACTCTGAGAAATACATCTGAACACCTGCATAGGCTCGTAACGGATAGGAAAGTAGGATATCATTTTCAGATGTCTTGGTAGTTGATTAGAGCTTTTTAGAAAATAGCAGTTTCAATTTGTAGACAAATGCTGTAATTTCTTCATTTCTTCTCATTTCAAACTGGAATAAAATGTTAACGTTTGCTGATACAATAATCATGAAGAAACAGTGGTGTAGTGCTGTAGTAAAAAAGCTAAAAGACAAAGGAATAATGAAGCTAACATCTTATTGAAACAAAATCTCTACGGTTTCATTAGGAAACAAGAAAATGGAGCCAAAATTGATATGTGACCTGAAACACTCTGCTGCTGCAGAGCTGCACTTCTCCGGGCCCTGCTCCACGTCTGTCTTAGCAAGGGTTGTGATGGCCACACTACATGTGGTTGTGACTGTGTCCTGCAGCTTGCTTTTCTTATTCATTTACAGTGTTTCCAGAGATTTTTCCAAGAATACGGTTGAACATGCTGGTACCCAAAGCCCTTGTGTCACGATAGACCGTGCAAGAGCAAACTCTTTGATACATCAAGCAGATGTGCCCAAGCAACACCTGGCAGGGTATGATACACAGTGAGCTTTATCCAAATATGTTCTGAGATGAAAAACATTTTTTGGGAATCTACAATGTCTGTCTTTCTAATCCCAGCCTCATTCCCTCTGTTCAAAAGGCAGCTTGGTCTGGATTTGATCTTGGCACTTAAATTCTACCTCCCACCCTTGCAATGAAGCAGCAGTAGAAATGATAGGAAATATTAGGGCATAAAGTCTGGTATAGGTAAGGGTGCAGCAGGTCCCAGAAAGTCCATTTTGCTCCAGAGCTCTTTGAAGTGAAAAGCTTCATACATTTATACTTGCTGACAGAGTTAGAAATGTATGAGGCTGTCAAAAACAAACTCAGATGCAATGCTGTGTCTGTCACCATGTTGGTGGAATTTAGATACGATTGAGAAAAAGAATTTGTTTCCTTGGTAGCAGAAAATTGCTTATTTTACAAGGTGCCATGGAGAGTATTATCTACTTGGGATTTATGGGGGAGAGGCTTTAATAATGCATTTCAGCAGGGAAGGAATATTTGTTTATGACATACTTCCCAAGGTGGTAGTTGGCTTTTAGACGTACTGTGTCTCAAAAATTAATAATGTACCAATCAGAGGACTGCAATTTCACTTGCCCCGAGGGCAGGTAGGATTTGCAAAGGTGTTGGGGTTCCAACCGTTCCCAAGACATGGGGCAGCTGGCCTGTAGAGCCCCGCCGGGCATCTTAGTGGGACAGTGTTAGGAACAGAGCATCCATGCATGAAATGCAGCTCATTATCATAGAATCATAGAATGGTTGGGTGGGAAGGAACCTTAAAGATCATCCAGTTCCAACACCCCTGCCCTGGGCAGGGACACCTCCCACCAGACCAGGTTGCTCCAAGCCCCCTCCAACCTGGCCTTGAACCCCTCCAGGGATGGGGTAGCCACAGCTTCTCGGGGCAACCTGGGCCAGTGTGTCACTACCCTCACAGGAAAGAATTTCTTCCTAATATCTAATGTAAATAATCTCCCCTCTGTCAATTTAAAACCATTACCCCTCATCCTACATCTCCAGTCCCTGATCAAGAGTTCTTCCCCAGCTTTCCTGGAGCCCCTTTAGGGACTGGAACGGGCTATAAATTCTCCCCGGAACCTTCTCTTCTCCAGGATGAACAACCCCAACTCTCTCAGGCTGTCCTCATAGGAGAGATGCTCCAGCCCTCTGATTTTCTTCATGGCCCTGAAGATGATTATTTTGGATGGCACCTCTTTGTGTGGAAATGCCATTAGCAGCAGCAGTCGGGTTGAAGCCATAAAAAGCTATTCCTGTAGGAGAGCACCGGGATCTGGTCCCGTGAAATAGTCCTTGCTGACATCTGATAGCGACGGTGAGGTAGGGTGGGCCTTTGAACTGGATTCAACCAGGACGAAAACAGTGCTGCTGCTTTCCTGTTAAAGTCAGAGGATCAGAAAACATAATATAACGCGCAGTTATTTGGCAAGCGGCCGCTCTGCCCGCTGAGTGGAAGAGACACAGCAGGCTGAGTGGGGAGGAAGGCACGGCGCGTGACAAACAGCTAACAGGAGGATAATATCAAGTAGGTGCAGAGAGTTATTTGTTGCTTAATGAAGAGCCTCTCGAGGTTGAAAATTTACAGGCCTTTCACAGTTCAATTTTGTCAGAGTACGGGACAAAAATAGGCAGCGAGCCAGAGTGTGGTGATGCTGGGATGGACGGAGGAAGAAGCACAGACCTTGCAGACCTACGACATGAAATTGTATTGACAAGGGAAGGTGGACTGAGAGCCAGCAAGGGTCAGCTAGGGCATAGTATAGGGGTGGTGATTAGGCCACTAATTAGATTCTTAAGGGCAGACTGGGGAAGGAAGAATGCTTTACAGTAGAAAAAGGAAGAAAACCTTCCCAGCACGCTGTCAGACAGGCATTGCCGTTTCCCTTCAGACCAATCTGCCTCATGATTGCTACGATGAGCCAAGCCTTCCTTGAGCTGAGAAGAGGTCTGAGCAGCTGGCGGTGAGATACGAGGATCTTCTGCCAGGAACAGGCACATTTTCTTCACCCTAGAAAAACTGAAGTTCAGAGAAGAACCTGCTGCGAGACCTTCTCCACCCTCCCCAGGGGAAAGCCCAGGGTCAAATAAGTGGGATCAAAGCTGGATTTTGGTGAATGAGGGGTAGGCACGGAGGTGTTCAAGATAAGGATCATCCCTTGTAAGCCAGAATGCACTGCTGTCTCTCTGCAGCAGGTAGGTAACGGGAGTCAGGTAAATTTAAAAGGCTGAAAAATATTCTCCCTGGAGAAAACCAAGTCCCTTCTAAGTTCAAAAGCTGAATTTATGCCACACAAACACTGCAACTTGATTTTCTGAGGTAGTTGGGGTCCCTGCAGAACCAAACTCCACACTGATCTGTGGTTGGTTTCATCCCCACCCCCTTCTCCTGGTCAAATTTAAAAATCACACTCATTTCATCTCATTTTTCATTTCCTGGGCTGTGATATCAGTAGTCTGGTCACACACAAATATAAGGCAAACCTTCTTTCAGTATACTGTTTTAGTTATCACCAAAAGGGCTCAGACTGAAAACAACTTTTACAAAAGATTGTTGATTCTGCCGGGATGGATCAAAGCTAAATTTGTAACATGGAGAAGAGAGAGAATTCAAATAACAAGGAAAAAGTGAAGGCATCTGGGACATAAAACAAATGTGTCGCTTTAGCTGTGGTTCTTTCACCTTTATGTTTTATCACGTTCATGTTCTTATTATTGGAAGTAACACCTCCCGTATAAACTAAGCATAGCACCTGAAATAGGTGGGCCAAATTTGGAATAAGGGAAAGGACTTCTGGAGCAGCTGATCACCAAGCTGCAGTCCTCAGCCCCAGTGCACACTTGCAGTGAGCGTAAGAGGGTGCTGGCCCAGAAAGTTTATCAGAGGTCACCTTCTCAGCTCTCCACCAGCACAAAGCACCAGGAGCCATTGCTCAGCTGGGGGCCGGTTTAAAAGAAAAAATAGATTGTCCTTCTTCACGCAGGAACCCTTGCCAGACTCAGCTGCGGGCCGGCGGTGGGACTTCTTGTTGCCTGAGGAAGTCTCCAGCCGAGCTGCAGGGAACAGAGCGTACGGGCGGAAAGGACGGCTCTTTGTTTTCCTTTGCTTTGGGACCGCTCTACCTTCGCGTAGCCGCCGGCCCGAGAGCCTGGGTAAATAGCTGAGCATAAAGCTCACCGCTTTTTCTGTTGAAAAAAATAATTGTAACAAAAAACAAAAAGCAAAAAAAAACCCCAAAAAAACAACAAACCCAGGAATAAAACCTTCATTAAAGAATTGGAAATTGAAGGACGTGCCAGCAGCGAGAGGAAGAGGAGCACCCGGTTTGGCCGGGGCAGTGCTGCAGGGGGCTGGGTGGGAGTCAGGGCAGCGGTCAGCATCCTGCTGCACCCCCCCCGGGGAGGAAACCCTCCCCAGGACAACAGGAAAGGCTCCACAAACCACAAACACAAAGCGATTGGGACTAAATATTGCAACTCGGGATGGAAACGTTGATGTTTTAATCAATGGTGCCACATCAACTGGGGATCATTTTTATTTCCTTGAAGGAAGTGGGAAACAGAGAGAAATGGGGAATTTTATCTCGCCACAGACCTCCCACCATCAATAAATGTGCAGGGAGTGCAAAGGGAGTTCACAAGGCCCCGGTGACTGCCAAGTGCCTTCCGAAGTTCACCGTTCAATACTTCTATGTTATTTGCAGACAGTAATTGACAGCGGCAGTTTAATTAAACAAAAGCAGCAAGACAGTTTGTTGTTAAAAGGGTAGACAATAATAATTTTCTAGAAATGGATCCCTCCAGCTCTCACTGAGGATAAACACTCAGAGCACTTGCACATTCTGACAAGTGACTTCAGGCCTGCATTGTTATCTTGCTTTTTTTTTATACTGTGAAGTTGTAGGGAGGAATAAAAAGAGCCAGAAATCTTTATTATTCTTCCTAAGGGATTCATTGCATTCTACTTTGCAATGCTTCATCGTATTACCAATTTTCACTGTACATGCTTTTAATAAATACTTATTGTTGTAAAGATAATAACACTCTTATCACATTAATGACTTTGCAGTAGTGTAAATGAAAATGAATATTAATAAAGTTAATAGTAACCTTGATACAGTAGAACACCAGTAAGTGGGAAATTTTCTCAGTGTTTTGTACTACAAGAAAGCTTTCTTTTCTGTTTTTTCTCTGCCAGCATTGGAAGGGAAAGTATAAGAGATAGAAATTTAGATATCTGAGAAAAAGGCTCAATGATTATTTCCTATAATAGATCACTGCAGTCTGTTTTATTAAAAATATCCTCTCAGCCTCAATTCTTCCCTGAGGTATTTCTGCTGCCTACCAGCACTGCAATGAATGAATGAAGACACCATATGGGCACTTGTCTTCCAGTGTGTATATTGGTCTTTTGGGGTTCTGCATGGATCCCAGCATATGGGTCAGACTGACATTTCTTTTTTTTGATCCAGAAGAGAAAAAACCCAAAATTAACGGTGCTAAAGCAGCCTTTCTAGGCAATTCTGCATTTTCTCATCTGAACAGCTTTCCTTTCCATCGTTTGTCCCCATGGTTTGTACACCAGCCGAGCCTGTGACAGCCTTAGCTGCAGCCAGGACATGCCAGACCAGCTTCACCGCTGATTTGGCAGCTAGCACAGGGTTTTGTTCCTGAACGGTCAAATGAAGCAAAGCCAGAGGTCATGTCCCAGGACAATCCCACGCCCAGGGAGCTCAGAGCTTCCAGGAAGGCGCAGACGTCCTGTCTGCAGGGGATCTGCAAGTGCACAGTCTGTTCAGGCGGCTCAAGGAACGTCAGATCTCCCGCACGTCTCCAGCCCGTCTGTGCGAGGCGAGAGGAGTTGGCCTGGGATGGCCCAGATACACTGGTCTGGCTGTGAATGATCTGTATGTTTGATCTGTGTTACTGTGGGAGACACATCAAACATTTCCAGAGGTCTTGCTGCTTGGTATGAACCACTGAAAATCCTGGACAAGTGGAGAAAATCCTGAAGTTGCAGCCCACCAGACAAGAAAAGTTGTAAAAGCAAATCATAGAATCATAGAATGGTTTGGGTTGGAAGGGACTTTAAAGACCATCCAGTTCCAACCCCCTGCCCTGGGCAGGGACACCTCCCACCAGACCAGGTTGCTCAAAGCCCCATCCAGCCTGGCCTTGAACCCCTCCAGGGATGGGGCAGCCACAGCTTCTCTGGGCAACATGGGCCAGGGTCTCACCACCCTCACAGCAAAGAATTGCTTCCTCAGATCTCATTTAAATCTCTCCTCTTTCAGCTTAAAACCATTGCCCCTCATCCTATCACTCCACTCCCTGATCCAGAGTCCCTCCCCATCGCTCCTGGAGCCCCTTGAGGGACTGGAAGGGGCTCTAAGGTCTCCCCGGAGCCTTCTCTTCTCCAGGCTGAACCCCCCCAACTCTCTCAGCCTGTCCTCACAGCAGAGGGGCTCCAGCCCTCCCAGCATCCCCATGGCCTCCTCTGGACGTGCTCCAACGGGTCCATGTCCTTCTGCTGTTGGTGGCCCCAGAACTGGAGGCAGCACTGCAGGGGGGTCTCCCCAGAGCTGAGCAGAGGGGCAGAATCCCCCCCTCTCCCTGCTGGCCATGCTGCTGGGGATGCAGCCCAGGATGCGGGGGGTTTCTGGGCTGCCAGTGCACGCTGCCTGCTCATGTTGAGCTTCTCATCCATCAACACCCTCAAGTCCTTCTCCTCAGGGCTCCTCTCAACCTCTTCTCTGCCCAGCCTGGATTTGTGCTTGGGACAAAGGCATTGTAGAACTCATTTAATAAATCATTCAACCATGCAGAAGCTTGCTCCCTCTTATATTGCATCACTTTGCATCTTTAAAAAAAAGAGTCACCTGCAAGTAAATCATCAAATACAGGGACTTTTGCATTCCTGTCTATTTCCCAAGCATGTTTTCTTTGTTCTCATGTAGGCTGAATTTGAGATTGGGAGCACATGAAACTGAGCAGTAAAGCTTTTTGCAATATTTTACTACAGCATACGCTGTGCTGACCTAAGAACTCCTATAGGAGCAATTGATACCAGTAATAGTATGTTCTATAAAAGAGAGAATAATCTATTCTGAACAAAGAGCTCTCAAACATATGGTATTTTGTTAGTCTAACATGAGAGGTATGCCAATTTGCTGAAAGTGCAGGCAGAGGGAATAAGGATATTGCAAGATTTTGAATACTAAGCATAGAGATTTGAAATTTAAAAACCATGGGCTTACATAAGGTTAAGCCTTGAGATTTTTTAAGCCTACAAAATCTGATAATTGTAAAGTTATTGTCTTTACTGCACTGAACCTGTCACGTTGTTCATTTGCTTTTACAGTTTGTGGACATTTTTATGCACTAAGGCATAAATCTAACAGAATAAACAGTAATGTAAAAAACTACAGATGGCAACTGCAGAGCAGCCAAGCATTGGTTCTGAGAGGGAATTTAACTTTAAGGTTTCCTGGTTTAGCAGATGGCAGATCTCAAGCCTGACGTTGCATTAATGTAGCTTTCTTGAGTGTAGTCTTTTGGTGGAGGGAAGCGTGTGGTCAAACTCACAGAGAATCTGCATTAGATGCTGCTGCTACATGACCCAAAAAATTCACCGATAACAACATCTCGACAAAAAGTGTGTATGTGTGCATATGTAACTCATCCCACCTTAGATATCTGGGTTTGGCTTTCTAGTTTGGGGAAGGTAGCTGGTTTTTAAAATGGGACAGAGAGTATCAGCAAAAGGCTACAGACAGAAGTGATGAGACATCCGTAATGAAGAAGAATTTATTGTACATGACAGGCTAGAATAATGTATTTCTCTGTTTCTAACCAGGAGATCTAAAGAGGGTGGCAGATGTAAATAAGAAAATGTGGCTTTATCACTGTGGGAAGCTGCACTAACTCAGCCAATGACCCCTGGAGAGCTTAAGGAACTCTGCAAGAGCTTGCCCTCGCTATGAGCGTAGCCTTTTCTTCTGCACCAATATGAGAGTGTTACTAACATTGGTTATAAATGAAATGTAGATGCATTTTACAGGAATATGTAGATTCCGGCACGCACGTTCACCTCTCTACATTGGCATTGCTAATCTGTCTTTCTCCAACACTCTGATTTACTACAGCCTTTAAAATGCGGACTAAGACCTCTCGGTAGTGTTTATGTCACTGTCATGTTTTCATTTTGTCTTGTTATTATCATTTCCCGCAGCCAGAAGCTGGCAGCCACTGTCTTAAGCATAAAAGTGAACTATATGAATTAATGATGGCCAAAGGGTGTCGTGGCAACCAGAGGTGCGAAGGAAGGCGGCCACATTTCCAAACGGCATGATTAAACATCACAATATAACCTTGGTGAGTTAATACAGCATCAATTGCCCACAACTAACGCGATAATTTCACCATCCAGAAATACTCCAGGGAAATAAACATTTCTCATCAGTGCCAGGAAAGCTGAATCATTAACGAACAGAATGATGATGAAATGTAGAAAGTCTTGGTTCTTGAGCAAAGCACATTAGTTTCTGGGACATGAAGCTCATTTGTAATAGGGAACTAGTTCATATAATCAACTCAAAGACTATTTTCTGAAATAACGATTGATTTCTGTGCCAGTCCTTCTATGTTAAACACACTCACAAATGGTATTTTTATGCCCGGGAATGGGTATTTAGATGCCTAAATATCCATTTCTGTATACCAATGGGCAGTTTGCCTGTGAAACTAGAAGAAAAGCAGGAGAGAGATGGCTTTTCCAAAGCTGAACTCCCCAGTGGTTCTTCTTGGCTCTCATTTTGAGGAGAACTGGCTCGGTGTGTTTCTCTCTCCTCAGTGTTTCTGGGTAGAATTCATAAGGCATTGAAGTGCTCTGTGGCACCGGTCCGAGCTCTCTGAATAGGGATGAGACTATTGCTCTGTCTCATCTGCTCTATAGCAATGCTGGATGTTAATATTTCACTTTTCCCCAGAAGTTCCCAAAGCTCTTTTCAAGCCTAATTAAGGTTCACGTCACACTTAAGAATGAGGCAGATATCCTAATGACAGGAAGAATGAGAACAAGAGAAGCGAAGGGACTTGCTCAGTATCACACAGTTGCAGTCCTGAGACTGAAACGCAAAGATCTCGAGTCTCAGTAGCTTGGTGTAACCGCTAATGAATAATAATGACTGGCCATATTGGTAATTAATAGCACTTTCACTGAGCATAATACATGTAAAGTGCTGCTGGAATACTAATTCATTCACCCTCGCTCATCACTGGGGGTATGCGTGGTCTTCATCCTCCAGCCCACTCCACTTTGCACATGTGGGGAACCAGTGACTTACCAGACATTGCTCCACAGCAGAAAGCTGAGCGTGGAAACGGTGGCAGGACGGGGTATGAAAGAGGATGCTCAGGGTGTCTGGCTTTCGGCAGTGCCTGATGTGGGGGTGCTTGAGCTGAGGACGTGGTCTCCCTTACTGCCAGCAGAGAGAAGCAGGCTCCATTAGAAGCCCAATCAAAGCTTCTGAATTAGAAGCTATTTCTCTCTGCTGAGCCTCTGGAGAGCCTAACATTAGAGGTCTCAAGCTAGACATGTGAATACTCTCCCCTAAGTGCTTATTATTATTCCCATTTTGCAGGTGGGTGAACTGGAAAGGACAGGACTGCGCTAAATTAAGTGAGCTGCCTGCAGTGGCTAGGCTCCCTCTTCCCTTCCCCATAAAAACCCCTGGAAATGTGTATGAGAAAAAGAATGCAAAGCTGAATAAATCTCCAGGGAATATGTTTAGGTTGTAAAAATACAGAGACAGTATCAAAATATCTCAAAGTGCTCTTGGAATATATGGTGAGTCATGAGCGTCGTATATTAAATGGTCAACGCTTATTCAACAGAAGTAATTTCTCATGCGAGACCACGGGAGTCACAGGAATTGGCTTTGCACCAAACTGCCTGATTCAGCAAGATATTAGCAGTGAGCAGAAGCTCTGCTCCTATGTTTCAGCTTTTAGGCACCGGGAGAGAGGAAGTAACCAGCATGAGGAGAAACTTTACAGATTCAAGTATGGCAGTTTTAACTATGTGAGTAGAAAATCATCAGAAAAAAAAAAAAAAGTGTTAAGAATAGATAATATATGTATGAAATTCACCCCTCCCATGCTATTTCTTCAGCTTGTATGATGGAGACTGGATTTTATCTCTCTGTTTTCTGCCATCTCTGTTATTCCTCCTGAAGCCAAAATTCTGTTGCAACTCTGGTACTCATTAAAAATTATAATATACGAAAGTGTTTATCAGTTCTATCATTGCAGGTGGACTGGAAGAATGATTGCAAATTGAAATGACTTTGTAACAAAGTCTGAGTTAGCAAAAAAAAAAAGGCAAGAAAAAAGGAATATTCATTTTTTCTGAAATTAACAGAAAGAATAACACTTGGAGAAAACATCTATCATTATGTCAGCAAGGAGGTATGTCATTTATCTTTGTAATAATGGATTTCATAACTTTGAAGGTAAAGACAGTTGATTTATCTTGATTTTTTTCGTATCACATCTAGTAAGTGAAATGACTTTATTTGTGTATCTGAGATGAAAGCTGATCTAGCACAAGCATGCTTGGAAATTCATCTCTCGGTAGCTGTACGGGGTCAGGGCCCATTCTCGGGTCCTGAGGGAAAGCAGCATGACAGGGGCCATCTCTGCACAAGTCAACCCTCTTCTTTAAAAAGCAGGCTGACCTCATGCATTGACCTCATCGGTGACTTCATACCTACGGGAACATTTGCTGACCATGCTCTTCCCTCAACCAGGTACTTTCTGGGCTAAAATGGAGCATGTAAAAGCATAGCACAGAGGGACCTCATCAGATTTTTGTCCCTCTCTGCCCTAATGCTGCCCAAGTAGCAGCTTTTCATCAAGTGTGAATGATGCCCACGTCCCTCTCGGATCCCGTTCTCACATAGGGGTACAGGGTTTGCTCTTCATACATCAATTTCTATCACAACAAATGGCATGTCCTTATGGTAAGCGCTCGTCCCACAAACTCAACATTAACAAATCAGCCCTGGTACTTGATATATTTATCCATTATGGCTAAAAAGTAATTTTTGTGTCCAGCAATATAGGTGTTTATCCAGAATGTAAATAATTCTTAATGAAAGATTCACATGTGCATGCACAGCCATGCACACGTGTTGTATGTATATTTGCTTCATGCCACAATCTGTTTTTTTCAACTCTGAAGCCCCTGCTGAAGGCTGGGATTTGCAAGGAACTTCATGTTTAGGCATGAATGAGGAGAAACAGATGGGAAGGAAGAAAGACTACAGTATGCAGGGAAAAGAGCTTATAAAACACAGTTAATCTGATTATTCTTGAGGTAGAGAGAATGGTAAAAATTAGTTAAGGAAATAAGGCACACATATAATCCAAGCCCTCATTAGAACATAGCCCTGGTCAAATTTTAAATGCTTCATTTTGAATTCAGGAGCTGGAGGAGGAGTAATAAATGACATGAAAGTAAAAACTCTGGGTATTGGAGTGCACACAAAAATGGCCCAGTGACCTACTATTCCCTACCAGTGGCTCAGAGATTAAATATATTACCATACATAATAGATCTGGAGAGTGACAGTTTAAATATATGACATAGAGGGGGAAAGATTGTTCTGTAATAGAAGCTAAATGTCTCCAAGAGTAACACTCTTCCCTCCTCATTCACAAGAGCAATAGGAAACAAAGGAGGTGGTTCATTTGGGAGAGGAGAAGACAGGCGCAGAGCTCCCGTTGGCTTTGGTGGCAGAGATGTGTGCCTTTAATCAGGAACCACACGCAGCAGCGACAGAGAAGCTGCTTGATCATTTTAGCAGAAGGCTGAGAGGTTTTAGAGCATCCTTCCCCATTACCTGATCATTTTAACTGAGAGGCCTTAGAGCTTCTTTCCCCATTTATTCTCCTTCTTAGCTACCTCAAGCTCTTTTTAGCCAAAGCTTGTGAAGTATTATGGATTTCTAATGACTTTTTATTAAAGCCAAAAATTTAAATAACAGCCTGAACCAACCTAACGTCAAGCTCCTTGGCCTCTGGCTCACCTTGTTTCGCTGTTGCTGTGGTGAGCCCTTGGTTGGTGTCACCTGTCCAAGAGTTACAGGAGGAGCAGTGGGAAACCCTCAGGCCACCAGCATGTGTGAGCTACTTCTGGTGCCAGTTTGACCCCATCTCCATTTGTCTTCTGAATTGTAACTCCTCATTCATATTCCCTTTAGAGAATGACAGAGCTGGGCGTGCAGCAGGTTTAAAAGCTTTCCCTGCCCGAGGAGCTACACACATGTATTTCCAAAAGCAGCAGGCTTCAAGCCTTCTCCTTGCATGCGGTGCCACAAAAGCATTATGGTAATTCTGAGCGCTGAACCATTTAAAGTCTATTTTAATTGATTCCCAGCTACTTCATGATTCCAGCACATTGTTAAATCAGCGGTAGATAAAAGGTGGCAGGAGGTAACATCTTTTGTATTGCTTCAGGGAGATCACACCTAAAATAAAGCATTAAATTCTGGGTACCTCATTGCCAGAGAGATGCAGACAAATTGGAAGAAATTCATAGAAGAGCAATAAAAATGATTAAGGGTCTGAAGAGACTGAGTTATGCGTGAAGATTAAAGGAACTTAATATGTATCGCTTGGCTAAATGATGACTAAGAGGGAAACGATACCCTTCAACAAGTACTTGGAGGGCATAAATATCACAAATGAAAAGGAATTCTTTAGGGTGCTGAAGGACATACAACTTGGGATAAAAGGATAGCGACAGGCAAAAGGAAGCTGGCTCTCAACATACATCATTAAAATCTAACAGGCCATTTGTGGGAAACCAAATTCTCACACATTTATCTAATCATGTTGCAGTATTAATTTTTGCCTATTCTAGGAAAAAAAAGAATTGTCTTCAATTAAAGACCGACCATGAACTCCCAGATGCACTCAAGGGATGTGCGTGCCAAGAAGAATAATTCCCAATCCAAGTTGGGAAAACAGCAAAAAAGCATTCCGAGTATTTGAAGGTTGATATACCCTTTACCGAGAGCCAAAGGATGTATAAGATATGAAATTAGTGATCTGTATTTTAGGAACGTGTCTGTTGCCAGGATACCACGGGAAAAATAAAAGTAATAATGCATTTCTTTAAAACACAAAACATTAATTCCATTAATCCCAGTGAGAGTTATACCGATATTTTAATGGGAGAACAGGCCACTAAGAAGAACAAATCTTCCTGCAATTTCCTCATCGGAGCAACTCACAGCTCAGAGTCCAGCCTCAGCGCTGGAAGAAGAGCCGAAATAGTTTCCACGGGTGTTGGGAGACGCACATCCCGGCCCCAGCCCGTGTTGGGAAGCAGCCGGGCACTCAACGGGACTGAATGTCTGCATGAAATTGGGCTTTGCTGTGCCTCTGCTCAGTGGAGCAGCTCAGCAGCGTAGCTGTGCAAGCCCTAAAACTTCAGTACAACATATATATCACCTTGTGGTTTTTCAGACTTACTGCACGGAAACTCCCCGGCTGAATTTAGAGGTCCCCACCCAGTAAAATATTTGCTTCCAGCTCCAGCTACCCCTTTGCTTTTCTGGGAAAAGAAGGAATCGTGAACCTGCTCGCTCGTTTTTGGGGAACTCAGCGTGTCTGTTTGCTCCTTGCAGCTCACAGCAAGAGGGGGACGGAGACGTTTTGGGGAAGTTTTCATCTTTTCCTGTCCCAGCCCACATCCGTTTCTGGTGAGATTACAATTTGACATAAATTGACCAGTTTATGCTGGTACCCTGCAGCAAGGTCCCTTGAGAAAAGCTTTGGAAAGCAGCGCCTGGTGACGGGAGATCGTGGGAAAAGGGGTCCCCAAAAGCAGCGGGGGGTGGGAAGCAACAGCCTCCTCAGCGCTTGTGGGCAATGAACTTCTTTCTCCGGTTTTCAAGGTTGGGAGAGAAGAAACACAAAGCAGAAACCTCTGCCTTTCTAACCCCTCTTTGTGAGAATAACCTAGAGATGCTGATGCTGTGACAGGCGCGCGGAGGAAGAGCAGTCCATTTGCCCGGATTAGCATCCCATTACAGCGCTGCTCTGAGGACACAATCTGATTTATTTATCCCCGAGTTAAATCTGGCCATAAACGCACAGTTCTGCGGCTGTCAGACCCAGTCAACAGCCCTCTTCACCAGATTTCTGCCCCAAACTGTGGTCAGCAGCAATAAGATTCCCCTGCATAAAAGAAATCACCTTTAAAATTCACACACTTGCACTCCTAGTTGTGTGCCTGCTTTTCAACATTACTAAAGGACTTTCCCATCTTTTTTACTAGATAAACCCGCTTAGAGATATGAAATATGTACAAACTTGCTTTAAAAATGAGATGATCCTTTATACGTTGCAGAGTAAGCATGGCAACCAGCAGAAATCATATTTACAGAGGTCAGGAGCTTTCATTTTATGAAAACCAATCCAGTCAGAGAAGGTTTGACTATAATTCCTGTACTGAAATCTCTTAATTTCTTCTTTCTCTGAACAACTTGATTAATGAGAATTAAAGCCCAATCTTAGTTTTTAGGGGTTTTTTTTAGACTATTTATTCTGACTGATCTCCTGACAATCATTGTTCATGGTAACAGAGTTTATTACACCCTAAAATTTTACATTTCCCTCCCCATCTCACCAGGTAGTGTTGAAGATGGTTTGTGAATGTCCATGAGAAGGGTAGACACAGCCTTTATGGAGTGCCTGGAAGCTGGAGCTGCCACGAGTAGATACAGCCATCACGATACTTACTCCAGCTGGTGGTTGGGGAGGAATAGCATGAACTGAGACTTCCCCAGGGAATGAAGATCTTGTTTTCATGACAGCTTCTTTGAATGTTTTTTTGAAAAATACATAAAAAGGAAAGGAGTATAATTATCCAGAAATCTGGCTAAGCACAATTGCTATTCAGAGCATCCCAGGAGGCCTAAAAAGGCCTTGGAGGGCAGCATATTTAACCCAGACCAGAAACACTGAATAGGCGTGAATATTCTATAAACCACAGGTTTCACCCAGTCAGGTGTTTTATTCTGTGAGATTTTTTTGGCTAAGAATTAGGTGAGAATCAGATGTGACGTGGACAGAAACAGATAGAACCTGCCACAGGAAACTTGCACATGTGTGATTTTTAAGTCAGTCTCTTAGTTATTTATATATATGGCCTTACAGGTGTATAATCACCCCTTTGAAATCCTTGAACTGTTTGGCTCCCAGTCACAGCTTTGTCATTTGGAAGCTTCTGTTTTGCATTTCACTATTAAGTTACATATGGTTTCACCCCAAAACAGATTCCCATAGATTTGTGTAAGTTTTAGATGCTTCTGAAAGTTGTAATCAAAGACGGACCTGATCAGGAAAGGAGATACTAAAATACAGTGTTCTTCTGTGTTTAGTTCATGCTTCATCACCTCAGCTTCTTAGAAATAGCATTGCTGAATATTAAACGTGGATTTAAGCCCAACAGTGGGTTCACTTTGCGATAGGAGGGAAAAATGAAGAGCTTTCCTCCTCCAGTGTGTGAGACCAACCTTGGCCAGCCGCAGACAGTCACAGCTGCGTAACCACCTCTGATACCATCAGCTTTGCAAGCTTTGCATTAAACCTCCACGTGAAAGCACTTCACAGAAGGTATGTACATATATCACATGGATGACTTAATAAGCAGACTATACATTTACATAGATACATATACATTTATGCATGCATGGTAGGATCCTCTTGGTTGAGGAGGAACCTTGCACTTATTGAGTAGAAGATTCTGGCTTCTTGGCCCGTGTTTGTGACAATTTCAGCATTGGACCAGGGCAGTGGGTGCTGCGTGTGGTCTGCCAGGTACGTGGCATGAAAGTCTGACCTGCTCAGGCGCTGGAGACCCGGCAGATGATGAGCAAATGCGTCTCCTCGGCTCCCCCCCAGTTTGGGCTGCTGGTTCCACCTAAATGGTTTCCCTGGGACAGCTCGAATTTCCCGTAGGATTGGGGGAGAGCTTATAGCAGCCTTCTAATATCTGAAGGAAGCCTACGGGAGTGCCAGGGGGGGACTCTTTATCAGGAAGTGCCGTGACAGGACAAAGGGTAACAGTTTTAAATTGGAAGAGAGGAGATTTAGATTAGATACCAGAAAGAAATTCTTTACTGTGAGGATGGTGAGAGCCTGGCCCAGGTTGCCCAGAGAAGCTGTGGCTGCCCCATCCCCAGAGGGGTTCAAGGCCAGGCTGGAGGGGGCTTTGAGCAACCTGGTCTGGTGGGAGGTGTCCCTGCCCAGGGCAGGGGGGTTGGAACGAGATCATCTTTAAGGTCCCTTCCGACTCTCACCATTCTGTGATTCTGTGATAATGATCACCCAGCAGAGGCCCGTCTCCATCCCAAAAGCTTCCCAGCCAGCTGGTGCTCCCGGGACCGGCGAGCCGCGGGGGCGATGTC